>CAIGQZ010035027.1:15998541-16058537 GCA_903798205.1 Danio tinwini
ATTATTATTAATTTATTTATTTATTTATTTATTTATTTTATTTATTTATTTATTTTTGTTTTTTTCAATGCAAAAGCTGAAACCTTGATTGTTTTTCAGGATTTTTGGAAAGTTTAAGAGAACAGCCTTTATTGTCACTTTAAAGTAATAATGAAGTTTAATGAAATAATTTGTTTTCTTAAACCTACTGTGCCCATGGGTGGGTGAAAAGTAACTTAAAAATTGGTAATAAAATCCATATTTTGTACAAGTAATGTGGGAAATATAAAATTCTATTTGCTATCATCTATTTACAAATGTTTTTAACATGATTCCAGAGATATTACACTGTAAAAAGTGATTAGTTACTTTACTTAAAAAAAGTTAATTAACCCATTAGTAACCCATTAGTGACCCATTGCCTTAAAGCCAAGACAAGTTGACTTTGCTTTAAAAAGTTGAGTAAACCCATTGTACCTTGGAACTGTTAAATTGACTTCATTTTTATAATTCATTAATTTACGTCATTTTAAGGCAACAGATTTACTCAATTTAAGTCAATTAATCATTTAAAAAAGAAACTGGCCTACCCACTTTTTAAGTAGTCAACTGATTACTTTTAAAGCAACAGGTTTAATCACTTTAAGTAGTCAACTAATCATTTTAAAATCTAAAGGCTTACCTTTTAAAGTCAACTAATTGCTTTAATACAAACTGGTTTACTCATTTAAGTCAACTAATCGCCTTTAAAGCAACAGGTTTACTCACTTTAAGTAAATTCAACCAACCATTTTAAAATCCAAAGGCTTACCTTTTAAAGTAAAGTCACCTTATCACTTTAAAACAACCTCGTTTAAGCTGAGGTCACACTGCACTTTTCTCCCCATTGACTTCCATTCATACGCACACGAATGCGTTTGATCAGAAATGCAAGCTTGTGCGACAAGTTTTCGCATTTTGCTGCATTGGGTAGTTCAAGCTTGGTGAACTCTGGCCTGCGAAATCGCCTCACATGATTTCGTGAGACCAATCGAAAATCAAACCATGACCTCTCTGGACAGAAATTTAAAACATGGACCGATCGCTTGCTTTTTTTTTTATGTCTAATCATCTTGTTTAATCCCGCCCCTTTTTGCAGCGCCAAACTACAGAATTTTGCACACACAAACTCTAGTGTGTACACAGCATTACTCATTTAAGTCAACTAATCACTTTAAAACAACCTGGTTTACTTATTTAAGTCAACTAATCGCTTTAAAACAACCTGGTTTACTCATTTAGGTCAACTAATCACTTTTAAAGCAATAGTTTTACTCACTTTAAGTAGTCAACTAATTATTTTAAAACCCACAGGCTTACCCACTTTTAAAGTAAAGTCAACTAATCACATTAAAACAACCTGGTTCACTCATTTAAGTCTACTAATCGCTTTTAAAGCAATGGGTTTTTCATGTTTTTAAGTAAAGTCAGCTAATCTCTTTTATAGCACGGTTTATTCACTTAAGTCAACTAATTTTAAAACAACAGACTTTTAGTAAATCAACTAATTGCTTTAAAAGCAACGGGTTTACTCACTTTTTTAAATTAACAAATCATTTTAAAAGTTTACTCAAAGTCAACTAATTGGTTTTAATGCAACAGGTTTATTTCTTTTTCTTTACACTTATTTTTAAAGTCATCTAATCAGCAATAGGTATTCTAACTAAGCAGATTCATCGTTTTAAAAGCAATTGGCATACCAACTTAAGTAAAGTCAACTTATCTCTTTTAAAGCAACAGGTTTACTCAACTCGTTTAAAACACACAGGCTTACTTTTTAAAGTCAAGTAATTACTTTAAAAGCAACAGGTTTTTCACATAAAGTCAACTAATCTCTTTTAAAGCAACAAGTTTACTCACTTGTTTAAGTCAACTAATCATTTTAAAATGGGGTCACTAAGTAAATCAACTAATCGCTTTAAAAGCTACAGGTTTAATCACTTTTTTAAGTAAAGTCAACTAATCATTATGAAAAGTAATGGGTTTACTCAAAATCAACTAATTGCTTTTAAAGCAACAGGTTAACACAGATCATCAGGCAGGAACTTGTTTAACCACAGACCACTGACCTTCTCAAAGTTCTTAACCTGCAACAGCACATTTGTTAACCAGATTAATCCCACACTGTTTTCCTGCACTACATCAGTCTTTTCAGCAAGGACAGTCGAAAACAAACCAGTTAAACCATCAACCCTTTCTGTTTCCAAAGCCATGTCAGTATCTGCTGGGCTGCATCACTTCAAAAGCACATATGCAGAATCTCTCCACTGGCACTGCCACGTGCCAATGGAAAGGACCAGTAATTCTCGACAAATAAATAAAGTGCACAGACCACCACACACGAAGAGGGAGACACTGATGTTGGCACGGTGGCTCTTCTTTGAGGAACTGCCAGGCGCTGCTGGATTTGACTGGCCTCAGATGGTGATGAGCTGAACTCATTTGTGTGGCTCGATTTGTCATGGTTACATTTATAATTAAAAGGGACATCAAGTGCCAGGATACTGACAGGTGCGTGTTGGTTATTTGGGCATAATCTCTTTAAAGATGAGACATATTGCATTCAGGCAATGATTGAGCAGATTTGAAGTGGCGGAATATGTTTCAAGTCATAAAGTTTTGATTCACACATAAGAGAATTAAGTGACAAATGTTATAAAATGTTCACAGCATGCCAACTAAAAGACATACTTCATTTGAACTGTAACCATTTAATAAAAAATACATTATTAATAATTTGTTGATTATTATTTTTCTTTTTGAAAGACATCTATCACAGAAACAGTGCATTTATATTTAAATAAAAATGCAGCATTATTCAGATTACATTTTAAAATGTGAATTCGTACAATTTCATATTTGATTTAATTTATTTATATATTTAATGTATTCATGTGATGTCAGTTTAATTTTTTTCATAAAGTCTAATTCTTTTGAAATCTTTAGGTAAAAATCCAAGTTTTATATTGCATTTAAAAATGAACTGAAGCATTATATTGAGTTCATATTACCCTCAAAAAATCAAAAAGCTATGTGAATTGTACAAGCCTGTACTTCATGTATTCCTGTGATACCGTTTATATCTACCCCTAACCTTTGAAATTTTCTTTACATTTGTTGTACTTCACTTGCATTGTATTATTTTACATTGTTCATTAAAAATCATTCAGATATGCATAAAGAAAATTATAAATAAAATCAACATTTAAATCAATCAACAGTTTTTGTTGCTTAATATTTTACCACACTACCATTCAAAAGTCTAAAATAGTATAAATAAAAATAGTGATAACAAAAATAAGTTTCAACAAGAATGCATTATACTGATCAGTGACATACAATTACTACAAAATATATATTTTAAACAAGTGCTGTTGTTTTAAAATTCTTTTAAACTTTATTTATAGAAAAATTCTAATGTATCAGTTTCCACAAAACATTATGCAGCACAAACTGCTTACAATATTGAATTATTAATTATTGTACCAATGGCATTACAAATAAGATTACACTATAAAAAGTGATTAGGTTTACTTAAGTCACAGGCTATTAAAACTCACAGGCTTACTCACTTTGTAAAGTAAACTAATCGTTTTAAAACAACCTGGTTTACTAATTTAAGTAAAATAAATGCTTTAAAAGCAATGGGTTTACTCACAAGTAAAATCAACTAATCATTTTAAAACCCACAGTACTACTCATATATAGTCAACTAACCGCTTCAAAACAACCTGGTTTACTCATTTAAGTCAACTATTCGCTTTAAAAGCAACAGGTTTACTTTAAGTAAAGTCACAGGCTTTTAAAACTCACAGGCTTACTCACTTTTTCAAGTCAACTAATCGCTTTAAAACCTATGAGCTTACATTATAAAGTCAAGTCAACTAAGCACTTTAAAACAATCTGGTTTACTCATTTAAGTCAACTAATTGCTTTAAAAGCAACAGGTTTCCTGAATCCTTATGTATCCATTTGCACAAAAATATTGTGCAGCACAAACTGCTTACAATATTAATAACCATCATTAATTATTGTACCAATAGCAGTACAAATAAGATTATTCAAATTACTTCTAAAGATTTGACCCTTAAAAAGAAATAAAAAATAAGGAAAATTCAGCTTTGCCATTACAGGCACCCAGTGACTTTTAAAGTACACTAAAATAGAAACCAGTAGCAATAATAATAATCAAAAACATTTAAATGTTTTGTGTGGCAATCCTCAAAATGTTACTTTCCATCTCCAGCTTGTTTTATTTTTGTTGCAGGACACCCCCTAGTGCACAATTTCTCCATCCTCATGGTTTTGAAGTACAAATGGAAACATGGTATTTCAGAAAATAAAAACTGTTATCTTTAATTGTGTGCAGGCTGTTTAGCGGAGACACGGCTTCTCCATTGACGTATTCAGATGAGCAGACAGGAGGATCATTTCAATGACCAAATCCCAATTCAAAAGACAAAAAGATCAGCACAGTTGAACATCATACAGGGAACCAGCACAACCGGGAGAGATCTACTACAGCAAAGATCTTTTAATGGTCCCAAATATACCGAACAACTAAAAGTACACTCAAGGAAAAGAAAAGTAAAAAAATGAAGATATGACAGAAATCAATCACATCTATAGAGTTCCACTCAATCTTTAATCAAGACGGGCTTACAAATTTTCCAAAAAATCTGCAGTTTTGAAGGGCAAAAAAAGGGTAAAACTATCTCCCCCCCACTGAGGTTTTAAAAACCTGTTCAAGTGCGGCTGAAAATGTCCTGAACATTTAAAGGCAGGTCTCTTTGTGTCATTTTAAAAAAACCAGAGAGGAGAACAACAGAATGAGAAAAAGGAGGGAACTGCTGGCTTTGAAAGAGGAAGAACTTCCACTGAGCCACGAGAACAACTGTGACATCTTAAACAATGACGACCCAGACTTCTTTGCTCCCTATAGTGTCCCGCCTGGCCCTAAAAAGTCAAAAACAAGGGGAAAAAATAAACAACAGAAAAAAAGCTGGAGGAAGAAGAGAAAAAAAAACAGAGATGGAGATCAGCAAAGGTGAGTGGTGGTTGTGGATTGGCTGGCCCAGTTCGGGTCATGTGAGGTCCTTCCCTGAGAGGGGGGGCAGTGTGTCCTGGTCCAGGCCTGGGACGCTCTGTGGGGAAACAGTTCGAGTGTCTGTGAGTGAACGACTGACTGACGGACTGCATGTGAGGTCTGTTTTACCCCCCAGTACTTTTAGCTTTGTCGAAATTAATTTCTTATTTTATTATTATTCTTTGTCTAGACCACAGTCTTCCATCTCTGTCCGCTTCACGAGTCTTTCTCTCTCTTGCAGATTGGCACTTGGACAAACACCACGTGGAGACATTCACCTTTTGGTTCTGGGACCGAATCTTCTCCCTCTCTTGCTCTCCCTTGTCCTCCATTCCTCACATGGCGCCCCGTGGACTCCTGCGGGGGGCTGCATTCGTTCATTTATCCATTCATTTGTGTATTCATCATCATTCATTTAGTTTCAGTTTGAGTTCTAGGCTGAGCGCTGAAAAAGTCTCTGGATGAAGCTCCCTTCGAGCTTGACTGCTGATTGAGGAGGGAGTGCTTTAGGAGCTCAGCTTGGACTTCTTAGACAGCGGAGGACTTTCTTCTTTACTTTCTGAATCTTCCTCATCCTCGTCCTCTTCGTCATCATCAGGATAGTCCACCAGCCCCACTAAACCTCCCTGGTGGAGGACAAGTATGCAGTTAGAAATGAGGAAAGGAGTAGAGCTGCACGATATTAGACAAAAACATGACATTGCAATATTTTGTTTGTCGGCAATATATATACATATATATATATACTTATATATATATATATATATATATATATATATGAATAAAATTTCATAAGATGACAACTGTTTTAAACAGATTCATCATTTTACAGTAATTGGGATCATTTTGTAGAGGAGAATCTGCATAAAATACAATACAATTGAATTTGATGGGTTTCTGTGGAATCTAAGAGTGCTGAAGTACATTTAGGTTTATATACCTTTACAACCTCTTGGTTTAAGTTTGCTTAAATTTTACACAGACACCAGTCTTACAAGAGCATCCAACTGAAAATCTTTCACTATTTTAGGGTTAAACTTTGCGATGACCCCACAAATCACCTGTTTCTGAACTGTGATGCTGATTAATTACAGTATAATCCCAACTTGACATTGCTGATCCTACAATGTGACTATTGCAGATTCACATATTGTGATATAAATGCTGAAACGATATATTGTGCACTCCTAATGAGGAGTAACAAAGTATCAAGCATCTGATTCTGTAGTTCAGACTATTTTTAGTTACATGCCATATGATACAAATCTGGATATCACTAGGTATTGGTAAATAAGAGTTCGATAGGCATCTACTTAATTTGTTGAGCAGGCACTGAGCTGTGAAAGCATCAGAAGAGCTCATTAATATTTACCACCATTCTAAACATGGAGCTTCTGATTCTAGGGATATATTCTGGGGTAAATAAATAGCATCAAATAAATAGAGCATATAAATTGTTTATGGAGATTTTTTTAAACTTACCTAAGCCTCATACCCACTATGTAGATGGAGAACAATTTTACCTTTGATTTTAATTAGATTTAACAATTTAATTGAATCGGTAAACTATATAGCACCTTTAACTTTACACAAACCCAAAAGCAGGACATTGCATTTGATAAAAATAAAAATTTTATAAAAACTAGTTTTAAACTGGAGACTAGAGAAATCCTACACCTACTCCAACCATGTTTGATGAATCAGCTGATTCTTCTCAGTTAGCTTCTCAAAATTGTTTGCACTTCACACTTGATGATTCTTTGATGAACTGATTTGACTGCGTCTGTTCTTGAGGCAAAACTCACTGATTCAATTTGATGATTTGTTATTGTAATAATTTTTTTATCAATACTGTAACTGTAAAAAAAATTAATCCAAAAGGGTTTCACTGCATGCTTTTGTACTTTTACTTAACTAAAATTGAAAGGGAGCACTTGATACTTTACCTGGACTATTATTTTATTAAGTTATGGATTATATGCTTCAAGCGAATTCAAAGAATGAGCTGATGTGGCATAATTTCTGACCCAATCAGGACTTTCATCTGAAAATCAAAACAGTTTTCTAAAGCAAACATTTTGGAAAGAAATCCTTTTTGGGACACCACTACCATTGCTCAGTGAAGATTACATAATAGGTATGAGAGTCTCAGAGTCTTCTTTGAATGCTTCTTTAGTTCATTTCCTGTTTAGACCACTAAGGTATGACATCCATGAGTCACAAACAAACACTGAAGAGCTGATTTACAGTAGAAACAATTCCTAAAAAAATAAAAAACACTGACAGTTTAACACTTGTTTAAAACGCAAATCTACAGTATAAAATGCCATTTAAAGACACATTATGTGACTTGACTAGACTGCTAAATTGAACATCAATATCATTAATATCAGCTGCTTTCCCAAGTTCTGTCATTTTAGTTTATTGAGAGGAAAAGGTGGAGCACATATTAACATAATCATTTAATACAGAATGTTTGCTAATAGAATATCACTGCTCATGTATTGCAAACTTCTTTAATCTCTGGGGGCTTATAAGGCCTATACCCAAAGTCAAAGCTTGGAACTTTTCAAGCTTTTGCAGGTGTATTTTCAAACTTTTCCAGGACTTTCCCTTTAGCTCACGCTACAGGTACACACACATTTTATGCAAAAGCAAAAAAGTTTAATTATTAACTATTAAAATAAATATTACTGTTATACTGTTATTATACTGTTTTGTAAGATAAATTGCAAAAGCAATTACAATTTTAAGCAGATTCAAGTGCTTCATCCAAAATCTAAGCACTTTTCAAACAGTAAATTAAAGTTCAAGCATTTTCCAGCACCTGTATGAACCCTGTAAAATATTCTGTCCAACAAGGGTGAAAAATGAAACAACTAGAATTTAAGCAATTTTTAATTCTGGAAAAATACCTTAGTGGTGACAGCTGCCGAAGGGGGTGAGCTCCGGGCTCCTGTCCCAGGAGAGCTAGGAGAACCAGGTGAACCTGGATGAAGGGATGCAGTCGGGGGAGAGGACAGGCTTGCCTTTGGGGAGCTGGAGAAGGACAGTTTAAAACTTGGGCTCTGCCGTCCTGAGAGACTCGCTTTCCCTGTCAACACCTCCTTCTCTTCTGAATCTTTCACTTGTAAAAAGAGAAGGAGAAAGTACAGAAACAAGTTATCAATCCAAAAAAACAACACACATTATATTAAATTATCCTGCAGTCGAGTAGAGAACAATAGTAGCTGATCATCATAATCACATCATGTGTTTGTGGCAGTAACTTACATTTCTTCCTCTCCATAAATTTGCTGATGGGATCCATCAGGTCCTCGTCATTCTTCATCTTATCCGACGGCGGCACAACTGCTTCACCGTCCTCCAAGTCTTCCTCGTCTGTATTAAACCACATCTCCTCCTCGTCTTCCAGCGTCCGCGCATCCCGGCGAAAACGGTGATTTCTTAGAATCGACCGCATACTGAAAACAACCATGCAGACACATAAAAAAAAACATCATGGAAAGACACTACTAGACACCAATAAAATCAAAAGCAGCTGGAATCCCAAAAGAGAAATTCTGAAAATAGTAAAAAGGTGACAAAGATGAAAGCCCCATTTATACTAACACGTTTTAGTTTTAAAACGGTGTTTTAGAATAAAAAAAAATGACCCACGTCCACACTGGTGTTTCACCTAGTGTTTCCGAACAGATCTCAATCCACACTATTACGCTGAAAACGCACATCACGTGACCACACACACACACTGTCATGCACTGCAGCGTATGCGGACGTCTGAGCCCCAGGCAGTCAGTGAGTGCTTTGGGGCCAACTACCCAGGGTAGAACAGCGCACGTCGGACAGTTTACCAAGGATATTCCGCTAAATTTAATCTCACTATAGTTGTTAAACAGGATATTTGACTCATCTTGTCTTTAACAACTCTGGTCTTTTGAATAGATTACTTAGGCAGGGCTCGACAATAAGGACTGCCCGATGGACCGGGGCCAGCATGGGAGACAATCGGGCCAATGTACAGAATGATCACTGGCCCGATCGGTGCTGCCTTGTCACATAAGTTTGGCTGCGACTGTCTGTCAATTGCGTGCAAATACAATCTTAGGGTGCTTTCACACATACACG
This sequence comes from Danio tinwini, assembly GCA_903798205.1. NCBI lineage: Eukaryota > Metazoa > Chordata > Actinopteri > Cypriniformes > Danionidae > Danio > Danio tinwini. The sequence continues at coordinate 16,007,774 of CAIGQZ010035027.1, forward strand.
TTTGTTTCGGAATCTGTCTCGTTTCCCCCAGTTAGCGCGGTTCGTTTGGCATATGCGAGTCCAGGAATCGCAATCGGATCCGCGCCAAATCAATCGGTCCGAGATCACCTGAATGAGGTGGTCTCTGCTCGATTGAGCGGATCGATTGTAGTGAGAAAACAAAACAATCCAACGAACTAAGGACCCAGGCTATATCACAGTATATTATGATTGTGTAATATCCATATACGAAAAGGGAATGATGAGCAGGGCGGGAAATGTGCGTTTCATATCTAATACGAAAGTGAAAGCATGCTGAAATATTAACGAGAGCTGTTTATCAGTTAGTTTAACATATTAGTGTAAATGGGACCTTAGTCTTTGTGTGCGGTTAACCCAAACTCCACTGTCTACTTAAGATGAGATCTCAAACCACAGAAATTTTGCACATATAAATGAATAAAATCACATATTAATTGGGCAAGCAGTGTGTTTTTGCGGATAAATCACTCACTTTTCTGACAAACATTTATTGTATCTGGGTTTTTTTTTACCTTTAAGCACAGTACAGTGTTTAATGTTCAAACTATTTATAATGTTAAAGTGGCTGACAATAAGAAATATTCTTAATAAAAGGAATGAATCTGCCAGCTAAACTTTACAGAGCTTAGCTGCTTAAATAGGCCTACTACGCTACTGTATTTTATTACTGGTCATTTGTTTCTGAGGTGTTACTTAAAGAAAAAAGTTTGAGAACCACTAACCTAAAGGTAACTTAAATCTGTGAATGGCGTGATGACCACTGACCTGTCAAGTTTTGGGTTATCCTGTCTTTCTCTCTGTTGTTCGTATCGGAGCTTTAGCCCTTTAAACGTCTGAACATAGTCTACGTCCTCCAGGCCCTTCCAGTAGTTCTCTATGATATGAGCCGTCAGGGACTTTACGTCCTCCTACACACACAGAACACAGCAATTACGCACAAAATAAACAACATATCAACCTAAGTGTGTACAAGAGCATCAAGAGAAGGGATGTTTAAAACCATGTACTCACCACTCTGACATACTCAAACATCTCTATAATGGCTGAGTTTATGAGGTTGTATCTGGATCCATTATTGAGGAAAGCTTTGACCACTGGCTCAAACAGGAAGTTCCTCATAATGTATCGGTTATAAAACTCATCCTTCAGGCCAATGATTTTTCTCATGAAACGCAAAGCACCTGGATGACAAACAAGTGGGAAAGGTACAAGATTTTGCAGCCAAGTTCTAAGTGATGTCTGTCAGTTGGTAAGCGCGGAGTGTTTGGTCTTTATCCATAATAATTGAATGCTTGTGAATAATGCTGCTGGCCCTGGAAACAGAATTTCCTGGCATGTGTTGTAATAACAGTGTAACACTAAACAGAGCCTTTCATTATACAAATGGATCAGCTTTAATGAGTTTGGTGTTATTGATTTGAACATTCTCATGAAAAGTAGCATAACTAACTATGATGAATATCTGTCATTTGTCCAGTTCTACTTAGCTTAGTCTTAAAAAAAACTTCATAATTTTTTATACTTTTAAAAACAGTTCATCTAAACTGTTGTAGTGTTAAGCAAAACAAAAAAGGCAAATGCTTATCTTCACAATTAAATACAATACTTTCTGCTAAATATTTTAATTTCAAATGTGACATGACGTTTTAGCTCATTATTAAATTGGTGTCATTTGTGCATGAGAATATACTCACATAAGGCTAGGAAAGCATGTTGTGATGCAGTGAGCACCAGCACTCTGCGCAGGATGTCTTTGTTGATGATGTAGTTCTTTATGTGATACGTGTGATGCTCCACGCAGAAAGTGAGCAGCTCTACAATCAGAGCCAGAAGCTGACATGTCTGGAAATCATCTGACAAGACAAACAAACACACAGTGAGAAGTCTGCAGAGCTTACATTTCTAAATATGTATGCAAAAGACAAGAGGAATTATTCAAAACAAAGCTGCCAAAACTTCCAGCCTGCATGCATCATACAAGCGTACATGCGCAGACAAAAAAGATAGTTGAGAAGTTATTACCTTTGCTGGGTTTTTCTTCAGTGGTGTTGGCAAGAAGCGGAGCGGAGAGCACATGCATGCAATGCTTATAGAAGAAGCTCAAGAACTCGGTCTTCTCAGTTTTCTGCAAGAAAACAGACAATTCAATTAAAAGAGAACATTTTTCGACAATCTGACAAAAGAGTGGCACAATAAGAGCTGGGTGATATGATAGGAAATAACTTTTTTATCTGAATTAACCCTTTAACTACCCCACTAAGAAAAAAAAATTGAATAGCATTTCTTAACTCCTAATATTGCTAGTTAACACACTCAATGCATTTTCAACATATCCCATAATTTCTAAAATTTCAACCTCTACCAAATGGTTTATTTGTCGGTTTATGGGAAAAATACCAGAATTAATGCATGTAATATGAAAATGAAAATGTGAAGTGTAAGACCAATTTATAAAAAAAATAAATAAATAAAAATACAACATTTCTGAATGCTAAATCATCTTTATTTTTAAGTATAACAAGATTGTTTGATTTTTTTGTAAACCAACAATGCTGTGTGTAAACCTTTATTTAAAGGGTAAATGAAGCACTCAGTCAAGTTTACATTTTGTACATTGGATTCCACTTTAATAAAAATATATTAAACAAACTCAATTATTGTAACCATTTAGCAGAAAACAGCATGTTTTACTATAGATTTTAGACCTAGGGCGCCACCATCTTGGAATATCGATGTGTCTGACGTCACGGGGTTGGTTCCGTTCCCTCAGCTGAACAAATACAGTGGAAGTAAAAGACTGAACACGGAAACTGCTAAGCCTAATTTAAACCAATGCGTGAAGTTGTGGACATGGAGCTGCATCATTTCTGCGGTGACAGCCGACATTCACAACACGCCGTAACTGTCCTTCAGGTGGTGCGCAGGTATAAAATATAAAACCAGACGTCTGGGCTTTGAATTAGGTGCAATTATTTCCTTGTTGTTCAAAGAGTCTGCAAGTTCGTGTTCCATGGATATATGTTGTTGTTGATTCGATGCGCAGCAGGAAAAAGACTTTCAGCAGTGTATGTAGTCGCTGGTAAAGTTCTCACCCAAATCAAAGCGATCTGTGCTACCCAATACATCGCAGCACGCAATAAACTCACGCTCAGTCAGGCAAAGTAAAGGTCTCATTGCCTATATGTCAATCAAATTAATTAAGCTCTACACAAAATAATAAAATAAAAAGCAAGCTGAACTGGCGCTCTAGGCGAACGCCCTCAACCTGAAAGTGAAATAGAAACTTACCGGTTTGCGGATGAAAGTGAGGACCGGGAGGGGGTGGGTGTCGCGGATGAAAGTGAGGACCGGGGGGTTCTCGCTCACTATTCTGCTGCCCATTGGGGTCCTAAGCGGACTCGATTGCAAGGGGGACCCGATTTCTCACCACACTGACCCTGAGTGTAAAGCTGGATTTATACTTTCGCCTGGTGCCACATCGCGCGCCTCTGCTGACTGCGCGCACCTCGCGACAATGGGCTAGTGCGCTGAGCCAGCTGTGGTAGCTCATCAACAGAGCTGCGACGTCAACACACAGAATCTGTCAGCACAAATCAGCACGGTTGTCTAACAGTTTAGAATGGTTTGGCATGATAGTGGAAAAGCTGCTTTAATATTTTTATAAAAATAAAATAAAAAATAAAAATAAAAAAATGCAATACCTCGATTTTATAAAAAATTTAATCGTCCTAAAATGTTAATTTGAATTACTCAAAAAAAAAAAAAAATACAAAAAATAAATCGCCCAGGCCTCCGTCAGACACAGCGATATTCCAAGATGGCGGCACCCTAGGTCTAAAATCTATAATAAATCATGCCGTTTTCTGCTAAATGTTTACAATAATCGAGTTTGTTTAATATACTTTCATTAAAGTGTACTCCAATGTACAAAATAATGTAAACTTGATTGAGTGCTTCATGTCCTCTTTAAAACAGTCATGCTTTAAATGACTTTAATAGTCATCATTTAAAACAGTCAAAATATGTTAGCCATTTGGTAGAGCAGGCAGTTTCCTCAATTCAATCACAAGTAAATAACGTCAAACAGTTGTAAACTGACACTCCACTTAACTCCATATCATTTTTCATCGTCTCCATTGTTTGTCTTTTTTCCCCCATGTAAACAGGTTATTGATAGACACGTTTGACCACTGTGTTCACATTTTGCAGCATCTTAAGCATAAAACAGCAGCCTAAAACTGAACTAATATCAACTCTTGTCTCACAGACTTGTATTCGTTTCCTCATTCCACTGCCTGCCTCTGTATTTTTCACAGCAAACAACCATTCTGTATAAATAGCTCTTTAGGACTGACCGTGAATCAGGTGTAAATCACTAATTAGTCAAAATGTAATAATAATAATAATAATTATTATTATTATTATTATTTTATACAACCTGCAATTCCTTTATTTAAAAAAGCACATATCTTAATTTACTGCTAAAAAAGACAAAGTATTTAATATACATTTTATATAAAAATGTGTCTCACATTAGCAGTTGCCAGCATGTTCTCTGGGTCCACTAGCGTCCTGAGCAAACCCATAAGCTGAACAGCTCCACCCAACTCTGGATCAGTATCACAGATCATATGCTCAATGATCAAATTTATCAACAGAATGTCCTGAGAAATAGAGACACAATGTAAGAAAGACAGGTAGCAAAAATGACAACACAGGTCAGTGAAAGTGAGGGACTTACATCATCATTCTGCTGCGACTCCTGCATAACAAACTCTCGCACCATAGAGGGGTTGTACTCCACCAGGTAGGAGAAGATATCAGTGGCTGCTCCACGCACTTGTACATCATCCATGCCCTTAACACAGAAGCATACATGTTACTAAATTAACCTGAAATTTGCTAAAATTCAGACTTATTGAAAGGTATCTTCAAGCTAGTCAGAATGTTTCAGATTCCTCACAAGAAAGGTCATTAGTAAAGATGTTAAAATTACAATAAGTCTGCAAGAATATCTTACAAGAATAACTTCCAGCGCTGGCAGGATTCCCATGTTGGAAAGGGTTTTAAAGAACGCATCTCTGTTCTGTGGTTGTAACGTTTGTGAAAACGCACAAAACTCCTTGAGGAAATTTACCTAGATGTGACACAGAATATTAGTTTTGTATATAGAATATTCATTGCTTTGAGTAAAACGTTAATGTATTCATAAGAAACATTGCTTTTATTACCAGTTCGTGCCGTTTGTCGTCATCTGTGGCTTCGTCAGTTAGCTGTGCAAAGAGCTCAGTTAAAAACTTCTCATCGTCCTAAAAACAAAACAAGAAAGAGACCTCTTTTTAAGTTATTACATTCATTTTAAAATGTGTCTTTAACAAGTGTAATACAAGGCATTTTTGATGCTTCTGCTCTAAATTCAACTGGAAAGGGAAATGTGCTGCTTCTCTGTGCCCTTTTTTTATATAGACAAAACCTTGACAGCATGTGTATCGGTTACATCACTTTGGTTTCATCATGTCAGTCTATCACACTTACAAGACATTGCAGTACATCGTGAAAGCTTAGTATATGCATGTGTTTCAAAGCATTTTCAAGTAAACACCTAAAATGCTATTTAGGACAAGTACAGAGTCAGCTGTTATTGAACTTCTCTTACGCATCTTGTGCTACTTAAACAGTCACACAAGGTTATAAACCAAATATTAATATTAATATACCTCTTTCAAAAATATGGTTTAAAAACACACCAGTTTATTTTATTTTTTTAAATGACACTGCAAAAAATAAATACTGTGGCAATAAAAACTTACAGGGATTACAATTACTATATATTTATATTTTGCTATATTTATTATTTAGAAAAAGAAATCATCAGATTCATTGTTTGAATAATTTGCATTCACAAAAGAAAATCTTATTGATCTTGGCACGGTAACAAGTCTGATCGTCACCATCACAGTAATAATCAACAAGGTCACATTTGTATTTGCTAAAATCTAACAATGTTGCGTTTGGGATAATTATGTTTACCGATAAGAAGAAAAACTGTATCATTTGGTCTGTTCACGCAAAGGTTTTTAGTCCATACAGGACCAAACAGTCAAACAGAGGCCAAAACAGTTTTTGTAAGCACTAGTTCTTTGACGACAGCTTGGTGTGTCCCAGGTTTAAGAGATGGACCAAATTGATTAATACACAATCATGTTATGCAATCATCCAGTTTACAAAAGATATTCAAGAAAGACGGCAAAATGCATTTGTCTATCAAAGACCAAAATGTGTAAGAGAACTCTGCTTTCACAAAAAGATTGTGCTTGCATAAAAAAGAAACACATTTGAATGCGCCTTTGCATCTTCTTGCACATGAATGATTAAAATTGCTTGAAACTTTTGAGTTTTAACAATAGGATCCTCATTTGCATTTATCCGTGCCTGTAATATCCAATAGATAAGAACTAGTGTAATTCTTTTAGTTTTGGTGTAAATACTGAAAGCTAGGTTTGCGAACACCAACATAAACCATGCAGTGCACAGCCACAGTTCACATTCATTAACATTTATCAAATAAATAAGCATCAATGGGAGAAAATCTATAGTTTTACCTAAAATAACCTTTCAGCAGTTTTTGAAATTTTGAACATCAGCAAGTCATTTACTGATTTAAACGTTGCATGTTGCACCTTGCAGCATATTACAAACATATTTTGAAATCTGCCTGATCTAAACCTGGTACATGATAAATATTAATTTATAGCTGTCTATTTACATTCTACTAAACTCCTTTGAGCTCACCATAAAGCTGTAAATCATAAAGCTGTTTCTCAACGCTGTTTGAAATTTGACCTCTAGCTGAATGTTTGACATATATTTGATGAATTCCTATTGACACCAAGGCTTGACATGTGACTGATACTGTATTTTACTGTATCACCTTGTCACGTACATAAGAACACAAAAAAAGAGGAACCACTAAAGTGAATGAAAACATTTTGCAATCACACTGTGATCCTCAGACAATCATAAGAAATAGTTTTTAGGATCTTTGATTTGTTTATTCAGCATCTACTAGTTCACATTCAGGTCATAATAATCGAATATGCTTATTTTAAACCAATAGTGTGAAATAATATGCATATTCATTTGTTAAGATGGACCAAACAAGTATCCTGAATTGCGGCTGGCTGGATGTTGGAGAAAATGATCAGCCAGCATGACTGCCAAGCGTTTGTAACATCACATGATACGGCTCTAAAGAACATGATGGTGCTGTTTCCATGGAAACAAGCCCCCCTCCCCAACTCCAATCCAAGAATCAAACAACTCCACTGAAAGGCTCAAGTGAGAAATGCACATATCACACCACATCCACAAACTATCTATTTATAGAATTTAACACACAGCTGGACTACAATCTAGCTATATGATAAAAAAGTTTATGATGTTTGACTAGGCCCTGCTGTAGTAATAACTTAATTAGTCTGGTTAAAATGTTAGTCTGAAAACTGGAGACAAATACTACTGCTAATTTACTGCCAAGTGATTAAACTTTAATTCAGGATACACCAATAACATTTTTGTGGCTGGTACAGAGTTTGATAACTATAAGACTATAATCTGAAGACAGTGTTACTTGCTCAATTCTCACTTATGTCATTAAAGTCTACTACAGGGCTGCAAACTCCAATTAAATGATTGTATTTTTTGTGATTTTTTTCTTTAAGTCCAATGTCATATCCACACAGGTCTCACTATCAAGGTGCCTTACTGATAAAAGTTGCCATTTATGTGTAAAAAAAACAAACAAATGCCAATAAAGCTCAATAAAAACAATGCGTAATTTGAACCACAGACAATTTATCAGATCAGCCCCAAAAACAACGAACCATGAGTGTACTTGCTGACCAATCTCGATCATGCAACCATTAACAAACAGTGCCATTTGCGACTGTATTAGAGAACTTTGCACCAAACCACAAATATGTGTTATTTAATATAAAGTAAAATGAAACTTCACTGGACATGTGGAAAATGATGGAAATATTAGATATTAATCTTTCATTATAACACTATTAATATAGACAATAAATAGTAATAGCATATTATTTATTCTTTTTACAATGTTATTTTAGTACTTAGTTAGTAATAAGAGTTTAATTTATGTTTATCAGCTATTTTTGTTTTATTTCATAATTCTAGCTAGTTTTAGTCTTTCACTGTATTTCTGTCTATTAAACCAGATAATATAAATAATTTAGTTTGCTATATCCCTGATTTATACATAATGTCTTTATGATTACGTATTTCATAGACTATGTTGAATGCCAAACATATATGTCTAGGTTACTTTATACCTATTGTGATCACTGATCATAAGAAAATTAAGTTCTTAGTCATTACAGATGTCACTAGGGCTGGGTGATTAATCGAAAAGTAATCAAAATCCACATTCAGAACCTCTAATCGATCAAATTTTTCCAGGTCAATTTGTTTAATTACTTTCCCTACTGCACGTGGAGTGATGTGACCCCGCTCTGTTAAGGCCGATTTATATTCCTGCATCAAATGCACAGGTATGGTCCGGCGCAGCCTTCGTGCGGTCACATAGCCACGCAACTTTCACAAAATTTAACTTCAAATTTGCACTACATTGACAATGATTGGAAGCTGCACCAGAGATGCCTTGAGGCGGCATATTTTCTATTACAATAAAATTATTATTTACATAAAAATATTTGTTTACAGAAGATTCAAGATTCAAATGCACTGTTTAAAATATTATTTACAGGATATGCAAGAGTTATTTTATTTAGAAGAGATACTTATTTTCTATTTTTGAAAAGATAAAAGATTATAAGAAAAAAATAAATAAAGTAATAGTTCATTTTAACTTAATTACCATTTATGTTCAATTAATCAAGATTTAGATTTTAGGTCAAATCGCCCAGTCCTTGATGTCACTATTTTTGTTGATGAACAATCTGTTCTATCTGAATTAATTTATAACTGTATTCTCCAAATCAAGTTCAAGACGCTTCTACTGTCACCTCAAGCAGATATGCATTTATAAATGACAAAACAGAATAATAATGCTAGACTATGTAGCATACATATGAGCTACTAAATAAGGTGCTGACCAGGAATCCTGTACTACACAACTTAGCATAACTTAATTATCTTAACATCTGTTTGCAATATCTTTTTTCATTTTATACCAAATACACCCTTTTCACATTTCCAGGTTTCTCAGTAGCGGAAGTCGTCACAGTTGGGAAAACTTAAAGGGCAGTGAATGCAGAATACTACAAATCATTTTTTTACAAACCTATTTGCTCAAATAATAAAAGAAAAACTCCACAATGATGTTATAAAGACTTTCAGAAAAAGAAAAGTGTGAGACTGATGACAGCGGCCAGAGGAGAAAATACCATCAAATTTGCTGTCCTGTCCCATAGACGCTTCATTACAAACACCTTGCACAAGCGGTAATTAGTTTTTTGTCATTAGAAGCAAAGATGAAATACTACATACATAAATACATATAAATGTTCACACGTTTTTTTTTTTATATAATTATTAAAAACTTTGAAGGATTTAAGATGCTTATGGCCGTTAAATGCAGGCTTGTGAAAAGGGTCCATAAGACGATGGTTTTAAATTAATCAAAAATCAAATCTAACACAAACGCATGCATCTGAAACACCTTTTAGTGTGCCTTTTTTGAAAAACATGTACATGACCTTCACAAAAAGAACTAAAGTACAACCACCCTACCAAGCACAGAAAAGCTGTCCCTGCTAACGCAAACGGGAATATTCCTATCAGCATCACAAACATGCAAACTTATTCAGTGCATTCTCAGCAAACAAGGCTTTCTGCAGAGGATGTAGTAAATTTGAGCCGGAAGTTGATGCTGAGACTTGTGGAACAATGACACAGCAAGCTTGATAGTAAACATTACCTGAGCCACATTGTTAGAGGAGTTAATCTATAGCTTGTTAACAAAACCACCAATGGTGCAAAGTTCATTACTCAACACAGACACATGAAAACCCACCTGCAGCATGCCAACAATCTCCACTTTGTTGAAGAAGATGAAGGAGTGAAGGGTGGACAGCATGTTTTCTTCAAAGACCGATGGAGTGGGCAGCACCATGTCCTGAATATACTGCACCCGGTACGTCTGGTGAATCTTCTGCCGCAGCTCTGGGTCCGAAATGGGAATGACCTCTTTAAAGCGTGCAGTGGTGGTCAGGAACTCACGATGCCTCCGCGGTTGGGGTAGCGATGGATCGAACTCCAGACAGCCAATCACATCCATGATGCATTCTTCAGAGAACATGACTTCAAAGAGCGCCGTGCGATTGAGTAGGAAAATGCCTTTGATGATGTCGTAGAGGTGATGCAGACCTTCTCGGTTCTCCAAGTCCTCACAGACGCGGAAAAGCTCCAGCAGTTTGCGGATGTAGCCCTCGTTCTCCAGCGCCAGGGCCAGCTTTTCCCGTCGTAGCGGAGAAGGCAAGGATGACGCCACTAGCTCTGCCACCTCCTCCAATCGGGAGAGTTCACATGGAGGAAGTTCAAGACCGGGAGAGGACATGTCATCAAAACGCTCCTCTTCAGACTCATCTATCAGCTCCTGGGTGATGTCCACCGATGGGTCCTTTCCCTGGACCTGTAAACACAAACAAGGGCGTTCTAAATAGAGGACTACGCCAACATGCAAAATTAGAACAACAACAATACAAAAAAAAACAAGATATTATTAAAGTACATCATGACCACTGACATAATTACCTGACATATTTTCTCCCAGATCTCATCACAACCAGCCTTTTCCTGGAAGCTGAGGGCCAGGTCATAGTTTTCAGCCTCAGACCAAACTATTAATGTGTCCTTCAAAAAAAAAAAACACAAATATCATCCCAGAGAACAAAAACAACATGTCCTTGAATCAAATCACAATTACTAACATGTAGAGATTTGGAGTTTATAGAAACACACTACAGGCGAATTCATTGGAAGATTAAACATTAAGAAGCCTGGATTTGATAACGTGTCATATTTTACACTAACAAAGAAAATACATTCTTATTTCTAAAACAAAAACTTATCCTTTTTTTGCAAATATGACAATATTTTATAATTTGTGAAGCAAAAAAAAATTGAGCTGAATCTGTATTTTGGTGAAGCGTCTTGGTGTATCAGACAAAAGCATTTTTCTGTGCTATTAGCTCTTGGTTCATTGTTTAAAACAGCTTATATAAGAGCCGATTATATTAAAGAGTTCAGTCACTGTATATATGAATTAATAATACAAATGTGTAGAATTTTGTTAAGAAGTTACTTTGAAAAGGTTTATAAGATATACATATAATATTATTAAATTGGGTTTTTTTTCTTCTAGAAAGATGTTAAAACCACCAAACAATTGGCATTGGCAGATATTAATCTGAATAATCAGCTGAGACATTTAGCATCCGTATACATCTTTAAAAAAAAAAAGGTTTCTCAATTTTACTTTTGAAAACCCTAGTGTGAACTAAATTATTTTGAGCCTGCTTTTACCCAGTGTTCAAATTCAACTTCTTAATTTGTGTATATTTGGGTTTAAGAGTTGCATTTCAGAATACCTGTAATAAAACAACAGTTTTAACCCTGTAACCCTTGATCTATGAAGACCTAAATAAGCAACATGATCAAAGCTTTGAAACGAACAAACTGCATGACTTCTGTCATCTAATTGATAAATATACATTTTTCCAATAAACAGCCTTTTAGCATAATTTTTAAATATCCACTTCAAGGTGACTCAGGTCACTGTACACATCTTTTTGCTGTGAAATATAATCTTTTTTAGCCACAATTTAAACAAGAGAAACATTAATAATGATTTTAATGCTAGACAGAAGCAACTTTACATTTAGACTAAGCAACTAAGAATTCAAATGTAATATTATTAACATATTAGATAATACAGACCTCAAATATACATATAAATATATGCTGATTAAAAAGCAGTCTGCAGTGCTGATCTAATAATCACTTATGTAGATTAAAAGCTATTAGTTTGTATCAAATATGATAAAAAAGAAATGCAGTCATGCAAACTAACTTATTAGTTTAAATTCTTACCATATTCACCTGTTGTGTCTTGTTTTTATGAAATATTTGTACTCAACAACAAAACACTTAGAAGCACTCAAGCTAAATAACTATTCGCAAAAGAGTGTAACGCACCTGCTGTTTCTGATAGGCGGTGTTAGGATTGATTTTGGACTCCAGCAGCAGTGACCCTGTCATAAAGAACGGGCTCATGTTAACGTACTTGATCAGTCAATAAAAAGCAAACCTGTACATCATCTTCCAGTGTTTTGAAACCTACCATCGCTTTCGGCGCGCACCAGGAGAGACATGCCTTTGAGCCTCTCCACGTAGGCGGATGACACATGTCCCGTTCCCCGATCGTCCCACTGGCGGTCCTCATTCAGAGTGTACACTTTTACTCGTCTACGAGTGTCAGTCATCCTTGCAAGTAATTCTCAGATAGGCTTTTGCCCTTGATTCAATAAATCTCAAAGTCCTCGAGATGCAACAGAATCTGTCAACTTCAAGCTGAAATGTACGGCGTTCGCGGGCGAGAAGCTGAAGCTGTGTGTTGTTGTGGAGTCTCTCGCAGTAAACTTGCGCTGTCCACACAATTATTCTGACCAGTCCAGTGATGGTCAGCTAGCTACTGTGTGCAGCCGAGACTCCCCACAACATACCCGGTATCCTAAACTCTCTATAAACAGAAGCACGAAAATAAGTGTGAGAGATGAGTTTAAAAGCATGCAGCCAGAGCACGGATGGAGAAATTGTTTGCTTTTCTTCGTGCCCCCTTACTTTAAGCTAGCTAGGCTAAGCTAACGCTGCGACTAATTCAGTCAAACGGGGTTAGCGTAGCTAGCGCCTCAGCTAGCAGGCTATCTCCTCTCGAGAGTCATTTTAACACAGAAATGCTCGAAACACACGCGAATGAATGTCAGAAACGTACCGATAACGCTATTTAATCATTATACTCACGCGCGGTCTGTGAAAAGGCGGGAAGGTTCGTGTATAAAGCGGCGCGTTCATAATAAGCTAAGCTATATTTTCTCCAGGTATTCCGCCATATTCTGGCTAAGGGCCGCGGTTGGACCAGCCAGTGTCTTTACGCATAGATAAACATTCCCCGATGCAACTACTCGAATAGAGTCACTCGTTTCGCTTTCCGGAACGGCGAATGGCCAGCGCGAGTGTCGAGCACCATGAAATGGCAGCGTCTTGACTAAAAGTAATTATTAGCCCCACTGTGAAGATTCGGCCATCTTGGGTCCCCTCAGAAAGCCGCTACGGGGTTTCCTGGTTGCAGACGCAGGGCCGCCGCCACAGTTTAAAGACACAGTGCGCCAAAATTTCCAGCGCAGACAAACAGTGGTTTCGTAACATCACCAAACGCGCACTGCTGCTGCTGAAACGAGAGGGCTGTGGAGACTGGAGAGGAATGTGAATGGGGCTGAAAATACACGCGAACGCGCGCCTGTTGGAGCGCGCTGAAAGATCAACCTTCCTACTGTGTACAGTAAAATCAAATGCAGATGTTAACGGTTGTTTCTTTACCTTCTCACTCAGATCATACACAAACACACACTATAGTTTTTTTTTTACGTAAGGCATCATTATATGTAGGAAAAGCAAACTCTGCTGGACTTACACAATCGCCATACCATCCCTATCCAAGGCAAACAGGTCACCGTGCCACCTAAATCTGTCATAATGTGGCCTCAAAGCCTTGACCAGTTGCACCACCAGCTCGTGGATTATACAAATGTAAATAACTTCTTGGTGTTGCTAGCCTGTGCAAAACTCATCATTACAATTTAAGTATTGATTTGATAGGGTATTTTGACATGGTTGCTATGATGTGGGTGGTTGCCAGGTGGTGCATAAGTGATTCTGAATTCAGGTTAAATTCATAAAAATGTTAAATTTGTTTAATGCTAAACAAGTATTTGTTTTTATGCATTTTGACTGTTTATTTACTTCCCAATCAAAAAAAGAATTGAAAATTATAGTGTTCTTTAGAAAGATGAAACCCCAACAACTGGGCTGTCATGAAAATTACAGCTTTTTAAGCTTTTTTCTGTCAATATTTTTGAAAATGATACTGTAATTCTCTCTGTGCAAAATACAAAAGCTTAAATGATAACTGTATTTTTTTACCTCTTTGGTCTATGAATTATAATTCAGAATTTATTTAACAAGTACATTGAAAAGGAAACTCGAAAAGATGTGTAGTGTTTTAGCAAAGTTGCTTTTTTCCACCTGCAGTCACAGGTAAATCTTAAAACAATAAAAGAAAAAAAATAATAAATAAAATACATTTTATAAAATAATATACAATTGCCATTTTAACTTGGATATGCATGAGCAAGTACTTGACCTTAAAGTGAATTCCCCATCTACTGGCCTGGCATGCCTAACACAGTTAATAGTCTTTGTGAACAGCATGGTTTAAATGTCAAAAATGCAAAGAAAATTGTGTTTAAATTCATGTTTATCATTTTTATGTAAACTTGGATTTTCTCTCTTACGATCAACTGCAAACTCACATTTTAAATTGCCTTCATAGTCAACAAATGAAGGTCTAGATAATCAAGTCTAGATATCCCTTCAGTTTGAATTGTTAGCTAATTCGTACCATTCAATTTGGATATTTCAATATTAATTGCTTTCACCCAGTTGACCTTCATAATTCATTTTTGAGTTAAGTACAAGTCCAGGAGTCTTGTTAACTATTCAAACAGACCCGCCACTTCAAAAAAGTTTTCTAATGAGATCTCAGTAAAACTGAATAAACTTTCTAAAAAAAGAAGAGTTTTCTGTGACATTTCCCCAACACAAAACGTTGAATTAAGAAGTCTATTAAATGCATAATCTATGCTAGATTGGGTTAAATGAAAAATGTTACAAAATAAAAATTGCATTTTAATCTTACATTTATTTACAACAATAATTATTGTGTTCAATGATTAAAGTATTGTGTTGTGTTCAGTCCTTAGTTACAACTGTCATAAGACTGCATGCAGTTCGTTAATCGTAACTTAGGTACTTTCCAAGAACAATGCAAGCTCACAGTAGATCACGTAACAAAAACAACAGAATAAAGCATGTCAGTCTAAACTGCAACTAGTTGTTAACCAATTAAACAATAATGCTTCCTAATACAAAAGTTCAGACAAAATTAATTTAATTTATTTCTTCGTTTGAACACAAAACAAGATGTTATATAGAATGTTGGAAACCAGCATTAATATCTATATATGTACAAAAACACACTCTGGAAGTCAGTGGTTGCTGCTTTCCAACATGTTTTTTATTGCAATAACAGATAATTATAATGAAAATACAGAAGAATGAGTATAATACATTCATTCATTTTCTTTTCGGTTTGGTCCCTTTTTTATTCCGGGGTCGCCACAGCGGAATGAACCGCCAACTTATCCAGCATATGTTTTACACAGCGGATGCCCTTCCAGCTGCAACCCAACACTGGGAAACACCCATACACACTCTTTCACACACATACACTCTGGCCAATTTACTTTATTCAATTCACCTATAGCGCACGTCTTTGGACTGTGGAGGAAACCCACGCAAACACAGGGAGAACATGCAAACTTCACACAGAAATGCCAACCAGCAACCTTCTTGCTGTGAGGCGATCATGTTACCCACTGCGCCACTATGACCCCCAAGTATAATACAAACAATGCAAATTAAATTTTTTGCACAAAACGAGAATGACAAATTTTAAAGTAATACAACGGTATGTCAAAGAGAAAGATAGTGAGAAAGAATAAAAGACAATCAAATAATAAATAAAAAAGCAGAGGGCACATGGAAAAAATAACACAAACTAATGCAGAATATTACATAAAGCTCATTTTAGAAGTTTTAATTGCTTTCTTGTTATGAGACTCTGAAATAGTATTCAAGTACAGATTCAGTTATAGTTTTAAAAAATACAAAAATTGGTTTAATTATATTTAGATTTATAAAACAAAAAAACTTTCCAATAAATAATATTAGGTTTATACAAAAACTTGAATTAAGGAATTGTTTTTCTTTATTGTAAAACCCCAAAATAATATGTCTATAGTTAAAAGAAAAATCACCCCAATCTTTTAGACAATTAGTATTCACATCAGACCAGAAAGATTTAACAAAGGGACATTCTCAAAATAAGTGAGCAACAGACTTAAAAGTCTCAACTGCTTTCCAGCATTCTTCAGTATACATTCATTTGTGTTTGACAGAAGAAACTCTGGAGTATGAGTAAATTATGGCAGAATTATCATTTTTGATGAACTATTCCTTAAGCAGGGCAAATGTTTCTTAAACTAAAATAAAGAGGGTGTCTTTTTCCACAACACCATAGGTTCCACAGACATCAACTATGTTTTAACAGTTTAAACTTTTTGTATAAAGTATTTCTGAGAATAGCGAGTTCTTATTTGAAAAACAGGATTGTCATGATGTGATGTATAATTCTATTCACATTTATCTTACAATTAGAAGATACCAGTTCCTTATAGACAAACAGTCCATAATAAAAACCTACATTAAGATATGAACTGATTTGGAGATGACAGCTGAATGGTGTGAAAGATTTCATGAAGCATAGCAATGTGTACAATTTTTTATATGTATTGGTGTTCATATATTTTTTTTCCTTTTTATTTCTTTCTATGTAATGTATATATATTTGAGTGGATTCTTGTAAATATGTGCACCTGTACATGTACCTGTACAGTTGTGGGTGAACATTTGCAAATATATTTTTATAATTTAAATATGTCTATTATTATTATTTGATGGGATAGGGTGGGTTTGTTCTTAACAAAAAAAAGAGATAAACTGATGCATCTGATCAAGTTTTCAAATGACTGAACAGAAGACACTGACAACTAAAAAATTCAACTGGCACATATAAAAAGGCAAAATACAGCAAGTCACATATCCACTTTCTAATAACACGTGCAAATGACCGTGAGCTCTGTAATCCTTATAGCCATTTGTTGTGAAAGAAATAATGAAGGTAAATGTAGCATACAGACAAGAATTTGATTCAAAGGCAGTGGTATACAGCAGTGTTTTTCAACAATGTTCCTGGAGGACCACCAACACTGCATGTTTTGGATGTCTCCTTTGTCTGTCACACCCATTAGCTCTTTCAGTAACTTCTAATGGGCTGATGATCTAAATCTGGCGTGTTTAGTTAAGGAAGCATGGAAAATGTACAGAGCTGGTGGTCCTCCAGGATCGTGGTTAAGAAACACTGATAGACAGTGTATACTGCTGTTCAGAAGTTCAAAGTCAGCAAGATTGTTGTTGTATTTGAAGTGTCTTCAGTGTCACGTGAACCTGCAGAACTTCATTTTTTTTTTTTGGTAAAGTTGAAAAGAACAGCATGTTTTTAAAACGATAATCTTTTCAAACATTATAAAAACTACATCAATTCAATTTGCCTTTGCTTAAAAATCCTTTTGACTCCAGCCTACAGCTGAGAAAAAAAGAAAAACAGCACTAACATTTCTACATTTTGTAAGAAGAATTTTATTGTTTACCAGTTTTCACTACTGGATGCACAAATCAGAGAGGGCCAAAAAATCCTTTAACAACACGGGAGGACAAACGTTGGGATAGAAGGATGGCTCAGAACCATCTCAATAACATCTGAAATGTGTAAATGTTATACTTTACTAAATGAAAAACAAAACCACAATATAAAACAAGAAAACATCAATTGGGTGGGGATCGGGAGCAAAAAAAAAAAAAAAAAATCCTAAAACTTTTCTTTCCCCAATGTTACCCTCTAGTCCGATAAATAACCCAAATCCTGAACTCCAAAGTTACAAAAATGTGATTAAAAATGCAAAATATTTTCACTCTATGCTTTTGACAATGACTCAACGGACATGCATTCAACAAAATCTGAACCAATTGGCATCAATTCACTGTTCAGTTCAGCCACGTCTGTCCTGTGATGAAGCGTAGTTGGGGACTAGTTCAATAATTCCGCGGTTTGCACTCTTTATTTTCCAGCCTGCTGGGCTTGACGCCTCAGCAGCACATAGATCTTTTCTTTGATCCAGTCTTTGTTGTAAGGCTGGTAGGTTTGTGTGTCCGCTCTGTACCTGTTTAAATAATAAAAGACAATTGTACATGACTCATGAGCCCCATATACAGTTTTAAAACGACAATTTAGAACAAATACAATCCATGCCCAGTCCACATTATACCACTGAAAACGCACAACACGTGACCACATCATGTGCTGCAGCATATACGGATGTCTAAGCTCGAGGCAGTCAGCGGGTACTTCGAGCGCACACCTCCCCAGGTGAAAGCAACACATGTCAAACAGTTCACCAAGTATCTACCGCTGGATCTCATCTCACTGTAGTTGTTAAATGTGATATTTAATTCATCTTGTCTCCATCTAATGACTCCTGTCTTTTGAATCTATTTCTTGTTCTCAGGTAACGCGTTTTGGCTGAGCTCGAGTGAATATATAAATTTATATAACCACATACACTGATTCTGCACATTTGACTGATTGTTTGCCTTTATTTCCTATATTGTATAAACTTATTGTATTATTGATCGCCATTATTGATGAATAAAATTGATATTCAGCAAAAGAGATAGGGTATGTTTCATATTTTTCAATGAAAGTAAAAGGAGGCAGTTATGTTATAGGCTCCATTTTGTTAGTTATGCATACAGTGATGATGACAGTCATAAATATGTAGCTACACAATGGCTTAACATTATTGGTGTCTGTTAAATTGTTAATAACAAAATGAAAATTAAGTTCCTTATATCATGTTTTCATTTTATTGTTAGGATAGTGAAACAGCGTAACTATGGTGATGTGAATGACATTATAAAGTACACTGTTCCCTTTGAAGATTTACCTGACGTGTCCTCAGGTGTTTGTTTGCCATATTAAACTTGCGAAGTCTGAACTTTCAGGAAAAGGATGCAAGACTGAACTTAATACTGAGAAAAAGCCTAAATCAGATAAGCGAATGTCTGCAGCCATGCCTCTGTTTTAAGCGTCTGTTTTTAGCAGAATTTTAACCCTTTAACTGCCCCACGAAGAAATTTTTTTGGATTGCATTTCTGAAATTCTAATGTCGCTAGTTATCATACTCGATGCATTTTTTTTCCAAAATCCCATCATTTCTAAAATATCAACCTCTACCAAGTAGATTATATGCCGGTTTATGGTAAAAGTACCGGAATTGATACATATACTATGAAAAATCTGAAAATATGTAATATGTAATAACAATTTGTTTGAAAACATTTCAAAATAAAAACATTTAATACAAAGTATGTCATAAAATATTTCAAATTCTCATTTAACATGTTTTCTTGTTTTTTTTTTACAATAAAACCAAAATCAAGTGTAGTATTGCAACAGGATTATGTTAGTTTTTTTGTAAAGCAACAATGCAGTGTGTAAACCATTATTTAAAACAGTCAAAATATGTTCAACCATTTAGTAGAGCAAACAGTTAAATGGTTAAAACAAAAACGGCCTCTTCAGCGTTTCCAAAACACTCTGTTTTCGATGCTCGAAAACTCTGGGGTAGTGTGGATGGAAGGCGTAACCATACCAAAACATATGCGTTTTAAAACTAAAACATATTAGTATAAACGGGGCCTAAAACTGCAGTCACACACTGGACTTTTCTCCCCATAGACTTCCACGTTAGACTTCCCCATAGACTTTCCACCCCATAGACTTTCCAGACTTCCATACGTATGCGATTGCGTCAGACCAGAAACACAGAATCATGCGTCAAGTTTTGCAGTTCGCTGCAGTGCAAAGTACAAGCTTGGTGAACTCTGACCTGCGAAATTGCATCACTTGACTGCATGAGACCAATTGAGGATCAAAACATGACCTGTCTGGACAAAAATTTCAAACATGGAGCAATCGCTCGCTTTTTTAATGTCTAATCATCATGTTTATTCCCGCCCCTTTTTGCAGCGCCGTACGACAAAATTTTGCACGCACAAACTTTAGTGTGACCGCAGCTTTAGACATTAGGCTTAGTCACTTTGTAGGCTTTTGTTACTTACACAAGACAGCTGAGATCGGCAAGATCATCAACAAAGTCGAATAACTGGCTTATGTCGTATGTGATGGAGGGACTGTTGGGATTCATCCTCTTCAGATGCTCTTCATACATCTTACACACTCCTTTTTGTCAGAAGGAAAATGGTTAAACATGCATTAAAGGTAATACTGCAGTATGCAAGAAAGATAGTTCATACAAAATTATGTCATCTCTCACCCTTAACTTGTACAAAACCTGTTTGAGTTTCTTACTTTCTAAAGAAAGCTGAATTCCTGGAACCATTGACTTCTAAAGTATTTGTTTTTTCTACTATGGCTGTCAATGGTTACTTTTGTTTATCAGAAAAAACTCATAAAGGTTTGGAAGCACTTGAGGGTGAGAAAAGCATCATTTTGGGTGAACTTTAGCTTTAAAGCATTAGAATTGTTTATAACACACACACAAAGAAACAAAATATCCTACCTTCCATACATTCGTTGACAGACTCATAATCTGCATATGTTCTGCCTTCTGGTCTCTTGGTGGGCTGCACCAGCAGAATTGTGTGAGACTGAAATGTAATAAGAGAGAAAAAAATGGTACACTGTGTTCATATTATAAATCAAGTAAATGTATTAAACACTACATATCTAGACGACGAATGAAACAATTATGCAGAGCCCCCTATTGACAGGAACACAGCATTGAGTCCTGACAGTGAGATTAATCGCGTATTTATTTCAAAAACATGACGTATTGTTCAGATATTCATGTTTGACGTATGAACTAAATCAACTATAGCTGATACGGAGTCTCTGACACAATACCCAGAAAACAGCAGCTGTTGGACTCGAACCCTCCCCCAAACCAAAACACTCTACATGTTCCTTACCAACACTGATATTACCAATACTGAAATTGAACAGGAGTTTGTTCGGGTTGAACTTTAAATAAAGTACCTAACTTTGCATATGTGTTTTTTCGGGACACGTTAAAGCTCGCTGATTTGAGGATTATTCGACGTTCTCTCGTAACACACTGTTAGCCGCGCGCGTTCACTCACTTTTATATTTGTTGAATGTGTTGGAGCAGTCGGTGAAACACGATTTTCAGATAAACTGCCTGTCTAGGGATGTATAAGAATACAAAATACATCGACAAAATACTTACCATATCTGGTCCTGATGTGTAAAAGTGGAGTTGAATGCTGGGGTAACCACTGACGGCTATTCACTGTTAGCAGCGATGGAAAGAGCAGGAATGGTCACACTTCCGGTGTAGGTGAAGCGTTTGGCTTTTCAAGATAAAAGCTTTTTTTCACGGTTACGGAAATGGTATTTATTTTTGTCGCTAATTACATCACTTATACTTTTTACTTCATATTTTCTATTAGTTATTTTGACTTTAATATTCAAATGACTGCAAATTAAAAAGTAGACCGAGGCCTATTCACACATATAAATAAGGCTTTGCAATATTGTTTACATTTATATATATATATATATATATATATATCTGCTTTGTATTAAACTATATAAAGTATATATTATATATTATCAAAATTAAATATTAGAAATAGGCTTTGAAATTGTTATATAATATATAATAATAATATATATAATAATTTGTTTTATACAATTTTCATTTTGTAATACATTTTAACCTACTTAATATATTTTTCATTTAGTAATTAAAATAATTATTTTTAGAGTCAATATTAGCATACTTAAGATATATATGTAAATTATTATCATTTTGCTTTTGATTATTGATTGCTTGTCTTGATAACTTGTCTAATGAACCTAACTTGACTACTTAACATAAATAATTTTAATAAGCCTTTAAATTGCAGTTTAAAGGTGCTGTATGTATGTTTTCTATAGCATAAAAATGCCATAATATGTTTCCAGATATTAAAGAAACATGGTAAGTGAACGTCTGTTAATAAAGTGAAACAAGTTTATCTGAAAAACAATGCTGAAGTCAGATATTCTGATTTAAAAAATGTCCATTACATGTTGGAACGATGTCTTTGTTTTTGTCATTTAACCCGCCCACTGCCACTTTAGCCAATTATATTTCAGCACTCTGGGTTGCCTTGGTGGAAAACCACTTATTTCATTCATTCACTCAGGCTCTCAAAGCATGCGTCTGTGACTGAAATGCGACCTCCGGTGGACAGAAGCAGACTCCGAAATTCAGAGCTCAGAGTTGAGGTTATTAATTAGCAAAAAATATAAATAATAGGAAGGTAAACATTGGGTGAGTAGGTCAGGGGAGATCGGGGCACAAAGTAACACTTTCGTTTTGGCCAAATATGAACAAAGTAATGTAAAGTTAGAGAAACCATATTATTTTACCAACACACAAGCCTCTCCTACAAATGAGCACTGGTTGTATGATCGCCAGACCTATGGTTTCTGTGCAGTATTGCCAAAAGTACCAGGAGTTAAAATGTTACTATTTACCCCACCTGCGAGGCAAGCTGTAACAGCCAGAGAGTTAGTTGTAACACATGCTTAAAAAGTCAGATTTCACACAATTAATTTAAATCCAGCTTACTTTAAATATTATCCTCATAGCTCAATTTATTTTTATAGCAAAGTGTTTATTTATTTATTGTATAAACACATTATTTATTTGCAATATTATGCATTATAATGCATTTATTTGCAATATTACCAAATGTTTTTCTATTAAAAATATTTTCTATTAAAAACATTTTATATAAAAAGTTCTCAACATTACACTCAAAATTCAACAATTATTTAGTTTGTTTAATTTGTGTCAAAAGTGTGTGGCTCATTTGTAACACCCTGGTACAACTAACTCCGCTCTGTCGTGTTTGCCTAAAACTGGCTATAGTAGTCACTGTGTTTTAAATCTTTCAAAATGGTTCTATCTTTTAGCATAGAAGACGGTAGTCACAACAATATAAGATTTTACTTACATACTTTCACAGATAAAAAAAAAATAAAAAAATATCGACTATAATAAAAATACTTTTATGCTGCAAACATGGTTTCTCATGTGTTTCTCACCCAAATTTTGCTGAACAATTTCAATATTTGTCAGGAAGATGTCTACCGACACTGTGCTGAAAACCCTGGAAGCATGCCATGGTTAACCCTGAGCAAACACCTTAAAACTTTGTGTTACACTTTACCCTGCATTACTTACCCTGTGCTCCCCTACATTGTAACCCCATTTCCTAACAACACGCTACGTGAGGAGATTTGCAGTGATAAGCAATTTGGCTATTTGCACCAGACGAACCACGACAGAAAGTTAAATACAGCCATTCAGAAGCACAGAATATGCACTCACTCACGAAATGGTAAGGTTTTTAATCAAATGAATACATATTAAACCTCTTTAACATTATTAAATGTAGATGCTGAAGCACTAATGTGTCGCTTTGTATTATTTCACAGTTGAAAAAAATTCAATTTCAAAAGGTTTATTTTATTTTCAAAATCTGAGGTGACCTATCTGCTGCTGCTTTCAGTAGTATGGCAATAAATGTCATTTAAAATTGTGTTCAAAACTCACATTGTTAGCATTTAACACTGCGTAAAGCACATGAGGTGTACCTGAGGTGATCATTGTCAGTTTTCTGTTGTTTAGCAACAGAACAGCTTATTTCTTATAAGCTGTTTCTAATATATCAATTCAAGGAGTTTGTTAGGACAAAAACTGTCAGCACATACAAAGACAAATGTTTAAAAGCCTGTTGGACAAAAATCACCTCTTCATTAAACGACACTTAATATTTCAATATACATAAATATTTAAAAACTATTTAATAATTTTAATAATGTAATAATAAAAAATTATCTATCTATCCATCCATTCATTTATCCATCCATCCATTTATCCATCCATCCATCCGTCCGTCCGTCCGTCCATCCATCCATCCATCCATCCATCCATCCATCCATCCATCCATCCATCCATCCATCCATCCATCCATCCATCCATCCATCCATCCATCTATCTATCTATCTATCTATCTATCTATCTATCTATCTATCTATCTATCTATCTATCTATCTATCTATCTATCTATCTATCTATCTATCTATCTACATGCAAGATTGTCTTCCCCTCTGTACAAGAGATTAACTCAAGTAAATTCTTTGGTGCAGTTGGTTTGTGTTAACACTTTAATGACTTAGCAAGAGTATACAACCAAAGTACAATGTATACTTACACCGAAACATAAAAAGAAAGGAAAATTATCTTTAGCTTTGATGCAGTCATGTTTGACAAAGTGTTTTTTTTTCATACCTTAAAAAATCTTTGTTTAAACCAATTGATTCCAGTAGATGTCAGTATAAACCCAAGACTGTATTCAAATCAGCACAAATGAGTGCGCTGAATAAACTGCTGTATTATCTACATGTTTATGAGTTGGATGTGTCTGGACATTTATTATGCGCGGGATCTCATTCTATAACCTCTGACCTCGTAGATCACTCTCCTGGAACTTGGCTCTCTTCCTCTGACAGAAGCTTTACACGTCCGCTCGCATGCCACCTTGGAGACAAAGTTATTGCCATTTCCTTGGCATCCACCAAACCAGAACTGGGAGCAAGAGCCAGAGGAATGATCAAAGTAGAAGCGAGATTTATATTCATAACAGGGCCCGACATCTCGTGACAAAGAGCACACGCTGGCAGAGGGACTGTGATCCTGAAAACAAAAAGCAAAGATGTGTTTATATAATTAGGTGAAATTTTATGATGATGATGATCATAGAGGAAAACAGAGAAAATTAAATGAGCTGTTTTACCCCATAGGAGGAGTCAGGGCATCCTGCTCTTCTGTAACCCAGAGCAGCCGTTATTCCATCCAGACAGCAGCCATATCTGTCATCACACACACACACGGTCAGTTCACTGGTTTTAAAACTTCCTTTATACTGAATATATCCAAATCTGGCATTAATAAAAATCCAGTTCACCGCTGTTCACTACTGCAGTATGAAATTATATCACTTATTCACCCTCATGTCAATTATATACTTCATATCCCTGTATGACTTTCTTTTTTCTGTGGAACATTATGCAAAATATTCTTAAGTTCATTTTTCAGTTTTGGTTCCTTTTTTTCCTTAAACCTTGTCTTAAGTGGTGGAAAGAGTACTGAAAAATCTTAAGTACTTTTACTCAAGTAAAAGTACCATTACTTGCCCAAAAATGTAATGCAAGTAGAGTTAAAGTATCTGTTGTAAATTTTACTCAAAGTATGAGTAAAAAGTAGCCCTTTTAAAAGTACTCAAGTGCATGTGTGTGTGAAAACGTAACATTCTGTAGTGCATTTAGTGATTGTTTAAGGCCAATTCAGTCATACAGTAAACATCTGTCATCTTCTCATCAGAGACATTCAGTCTAAACAGTCTCTGGGTCATTGCATGTCTTCTTGGACACTTTTAATGCTTCAAAACAGTTTGCTGCATGTCTTAAGGTAGATCAGTATAATGTGATTTACATTCTATGTGCGATTTGATTGGACAGGAATCGCAGGACTGATTTTTCTAATTCCCATAAACAGGAAATAATTAATAGTGACTGCAGTTTGAGGGAAAGTAGTGGAGTAAAAGTACCAATACTGCATGAAAAATGTACTCAAGGAAAAGTAAAAGTACACATTTTTAAAACCACTTAGTAAATTACAATTTCTGAGAAAAACTACTTAACTACAGTTCAAAACTTACTACTTAGTTCAAAACTAGATTAAAGACCTATCTTTTTTTAGTAAAGCATACACAGTGCATTACATAACACTATGATGCATGAGTGTGCTCTAAGCAGGTGAGTGGGCTTGACAAACCACCAGTAGGACTCACTCCTTCTTCTTAATGCACCTGATATTTTGTTAGAAACACTCATATGCTTTACATATTTGTTTCTGTGTTTGTTTATATAACTGCTATTTTCATTTATAGCACTTCAATTTTGCATGAACAGCAGCTATGCTAATTATTTTCTTTATTCTCTATTTCCACCTGGGGATAATCATTCCAAGGCTATGAGATTATGCAGCGCCATTGATGCGATCCAAGACCTGTCAAGAAATTATGCCAAGGTATCCATAATCCTGGACCAGGCCGTATCCTGAGCAGACGCTGTGGTGGTCATGGAGGAGTGGAGAGCATGAGACTGATTCCTGAAAGACCCCAGAGACAGACGAGTCTTCGCATTTATTCCGTGGGCCAGCCTGAACACCCGCCAGTGACCTACTTACACCTGAAGCTTCTCAACGATGGACGTCCAGTGTTCTTCAGCCTCTGGCACCTATAGACTGCAGCTCTGCACAAGAAGTTTGGCCAGAGGAGAAATGGCCGTGCCCAACTGAGCCTGGTTTCTCTCATGTTTTTTTCTTCACATTCATCAATTGGTGAAGTTTGTTCCTCACCATTGGCTTGCTTGGTTTGGGACTTGTGGAGCTGCGCATAGATGGATTTGCTCTTCAGTGTTTGGATTCCAGCAGTGAAATTTAACCACACTAAACTAAACTAAACTAAACTGAACTTCAACTCTGAAAACTGGACTGGCACAGATTCAATTTACTAGAACTTCTATGTTAAGCTGCTCTGACACAATCTACATTGTAAAAGCACTATAGAAATAAAAAAAAAATAGTTTCCATGATTTTGTTCCATGTAATGAATCTCAGCTAAGAATTATGTTAAGCAATCAGTTGTGGTTTATAGATTATTTATTTATTTATTTATTATTATTATTTTTTATCATTTTTGGTCTATAAAATGTAAGACAATGGAAACCAAATTTGTTTGGTCAAGAATGTTAATAACCAAATATTTTTGACTGCCATTGACTTCTATTCAAAAAAAGAAAAATTGTCTGGTAACCAACATTTATGTTCAAACACTT
Source organism: Danio tinwini (assembly GCA_903798205.1). Taxonomy (NCBI): domain Eukaryota; kingdom Metazoa; phylum Chordata; class Actinopteri; order Cypriniformes; family Danionidae; genus Danio; species Danio tinwini. The sequence continues at coordinate 16,034,850 of CAIGQZ010035027.1, forward strand.
TTGTTACCAAGTCAGTGTAAACTAGAAGTTGCTGAGACTTTTAATTTAGAATCTTGGTGTAGAGTGGCGGCACAGTGGTTCAGTGGTTAGTTCTGCATGTTCTCTCCGTGTTCACGTATGTTTCCTCCCATGTTCCAGTTTCCCCCACAGTCCAAAGACATGCGGTATAGATTAATTGAATAAACTAAATTGGCCATAGTGTATATGAGTGTGTGTGTGGATGCGAGAGTGTATGAGTTTTTCCCAGCAATGGGTTGCAGCTGAAGGGCATCTGCTGTAAAACATATTCTGGATAAGTTGGTGGTTCATTCTGCTGTGGTGACCCCTGATAAATAAGGGACTAAGCCAAAGGAAAATGAATACATTAATGTTAACGTACTTCCAACTGAAACACAGTATTTAATAGGGGCATGGCTTTCTTTTTGTGCATCATTCCCTTCATAGCAAACTAATGGTAAGAGTGGCATGGTTAAGGTTATAGTGACTGAACAAAGACCACCATGTGGAAGCAAATGGTCAGAGTTTGATTAATGATTACAAAAATAAACTTTTTTCAGTGGATTTATTTGCATAGATTAATTGTTCACATAACAATAAGCTAACTAAATACAAATTCAAATGCAACAAAGGAAAAATATTTTGGAATGATACAAGCATCATTTATTGAGAGAGAATAGAGGGTGAGTAATTCAACTATTTATTTTATGGCATTACAATCTTTTTATCAAATTATTCAAAAATGCCTTGTGTCAGTATTAAATTTTGTCCATGTGTTTGTATGTATATGCTGGCACCTGGATCTCTGGCAGTCATCAAGAGCACAGCCTTCTCCACGAGGCCCAGAGGCTGCAGTGTGGCCATCAGGACAGCAGCCATAATAAGACTGAGCGCAATGAGGACCGGTCACTGTGGGATAAGGATCGCTTGGTCTGTAAACTACAGTGCAAAGATCAGAATATATGCAACAAACATGCACATGAAAAAATGGATAGACTACAAAAATGTAAAAGTGCTTTATTTGTCACAGTCTTTTAACCTGATACTGGGTCGTGAGTGTGAGGCACAAATCCACGCAAGGAGCTCTCATAACCATTGGGGTTCTGCACACTGGGCACCGCTAAACCAAAGCAACACAATGACAGAATCAGTACCTCATAACACAAGGGAGTTTCTGCAAAACTATGAGGATTAGTAAACCTATTACAAAGGGAAATATCTAGTTTTGTTCAGAACATTCTAATTTATTATCTTTATAATAAAATATTTTTATTGTACTCATCATTGCAATATAGCTTGATAAATGTACAATAATAATCAGTGTTTTTCTACTGTTTATTATTTGAAACTTTCCTGTTTTTAATATATATTTTTTAAACTATTAAGCACCATCTTTTAAATGAGACGTTAAACCGAAGTCTTGACTCTCTGTGGTCATTAAAAATCCCAGGATGTCTTTCGAAAAAGAGTAGGGGTTTAACCCTGGCATCCTGGCCAAATTTGCCCACTGGCCTCCGTCCATCATGGCCTCCTAACCATCCCTATATCATAATTGGCTTCATCACACTGTTTCCTCTCTCCCAATCAGCTGGTGTCTGGTGTGCGGTCTGGCACAATATGGCTGCCGTTGTGTCATCCAGGTGGATGCTGCACACTGGTGGTGGATGAAGAGATTCCCCCCAAAATTGTGTAAAGTGCTGTGTGTCCAGAAAAGCACTATATAAATGTAAGGAATTATTATCCTTATTAACTTATTTATTTATACTCAAAAATATATCCCAGTTTCCACAAAAACATTAAATATAAAATGATATAAAATTTGTAATGTTTCCTAAACATATTAAAATATTTCTGAAGAATCATGTGACACTCATAACTTATAGACTTATATATTAATGACTTATCACAAGAACAAATAACTTTTTAAAATATATCAAATAGGGGAAGAAAGTCATAAAATGTCACAATATGTCAGTTTTTACTATATAAAAAGGAAACCTTAATAAACAAAAGACACTTCTTTCAAACGCATACACATGACCCTGTAGTTAAACTCACTCTGTGGGCCAGGGCAGGGCTGTGTGTTGCAGTTCTCCACAGCATGAGGTCTGGAAAGAGAAGAACATCTGTCATCTGAATATGGATGTTGATCCAAATCCATGCACACCACTCTGCGCTCGCGGGTGCCAGTTCCACAGCTCCGGGTGCACTGAAGGAGACCAGAAAACAACAACAATGACATCCAAAAACAATCCACGCTCTAAAAAATGACGTTTGTTGATCTACACTCTAAAAAATGAGCTGAAACAACACAATATTTGAGTTTTTGGGGAGGACAACTTACAGTTTAAGTCAGAATTATTAGCCTCCTCACTCCTGTGAATTTTTTGTCTTTTTTGAAAATTATCACAAGTAATGTTTAACAGAGGAAAGAAATTTTCACAGTATTTCCTATAATACTTTTTTTTCTTAAAAAATCTTATTTGTTTTATTTTGGCTAGAATAAAAGCAGTTTTCATTTTTTTAAAACCATTTTAAGGTCAATATTATTAACCCTCCTAAGCAATTTAATTCTTTTTTGATTGTCTACAGAATAACCTTAAGCCTTTAAATGTCACTTTAAGCTGAACACTAGTATCTTGAAAAACATCGAGTAAAATATAATGTGCTGTCATCATGGTAAAGATAAAAGAAATCAGTAATTAGAAATGAGTTATTAAAACTATTATGTTTAGAAATGTGCTGAATTTTTTTTTCTGTTAAACAGAAATTGGGGACAAATATACAGGGGGACTAATAATTCAGAAGGACTAATAATTCTGATATCAACTGTAATTGTTTTATGTTCAATCCCCTTAAATTTGCAAAAACAAATAAGTTGACTTAATTCCTTCATGTTGTCTCAACAAAAATCGATTGCTGGAACTACAGTGCAGTTTACATTGCACATCCCCCTTAAGGTGATCCCTTCCTGAGCTTCCTTGTCTCACCAGGCTGAAGTCGTTGGTGTAGTATCTGAAGACCTGATGGCAGGCCGGTCTCTTGCAGGCTTTGGAGTCCTGTGGTCGTGTGAGTCCAGTGCAGTGGTGCTCAGAGAGTCGCTCTCCTCTGCCCCCAACACAGATCACCTCTCGCGTCTGCAGCCCTTCACCACACGTCACTGAACACTGCCACAAACAAATGTTCATACTGGACCCCAAACCTCTTATGTTGCACGAGTATATTTCTGGCAATAGCCAAAAACACATGGTTTGGGTCAAAATGATAGATTTTTATGACAAAAATCATTAGAATGTTAGATAAAGATCATGTCCTGTTAACACATTTTGTAAAATTTCTACTGTAAATATAAATAAAACATCATGCATAGCTAGGAATTTAATTTAGAATTTGAAGTTGATTTCCTCAATATTAGATTTTTTAACCCTTAGATTCCAGATTTAAAATAGTTGTATTTCCCCTAAATAATGTCATATCCTTACAAGACATACATCAATGTATAGCTTATTTATTCAGGTTTCAGATGATGTATACATCACAATTGCAAAAAATAGACACTTCTCACTGTTTTTTTTTTTTTTTGGTTCATGGTCACATATAAGACCATGAAGGAGATTTCTGTATTAGCTTTAAATCAATGCTATAACTAAAACAGTCCATCCAATGGCCCGTTTCCACTGGTACGGTACGGTACGGTTCGGTACGGTACGCTTTTATGGCCGTCTCCACTGTCAAAAGAGTACCGAACCGAACCGTACCGTACCACTTTTTCAGCACCCTTTCGAAAGGGTACCAAAGACAAGAAAGGGTACCAAAAGGTGGAGCTACACGCGCAGCTGAACGCTGATTGGTTTACAGAGATACGTCACGATCTCGTGGAGCTAGCTAGAATCAAAACAATGGAGCCGCCATGTTTTTAAATACACAGCCGAGACAACTATATGCATTATAATAACGATCCATGGATGACCCGGGCTCAAAACAAACCTTGTCGTTGTCTTGATGAACAGCCACAAAGCCAATAATCTGCTGTGTCCTGTTGTTGTTTTACGAGGCCGTCTAAAAGTCTAAAAGTGCAAGCGGTTTTCGCTTTCTCCAGGGAGCTCGCAATCGCGTCTAGATTTGATATAACGAACTTCTTGAGCTGATGATAATGACGTGTGTGTGATTAATAAAGCGTCTTCGACATTTGATCCATTCAGAACGAAAAGGACAAATGCGAGAGTGAAGCGCGGAGAAAAGGAGAAGCCCACAAAACACAGGAGCAAATAGTTTCAGCAACCTGAACAATCTGCCATGAACAAACTGCCCTGTTTATCATCGACTTTTGGACTATTATGAACTCGGAATGACGGAATTACTCTCTAACAGAGGCTACATGTGCTGATGAAGATTAAAGATACAGATGAGAGGTTAGCTCTAACTGTGGGCTACTGTATTTGTTGCGTGTTGTTTTTGAACTCAAATAAGGACTTAATGTCTGCTGTGTGTAGTTTTTCTGTAAGTGGTAACATATCGGAGACTGTAAGGGTCTGTATGTGTTCATATATGTTGCATTTATTTATTTATTTTATATAATTGCAGACGTTACAGTAGGCTGTAACACTGTTACACTGTCATCGATCTGCAGTTATAATCAAATCATGTTTATAGAAATGCTAGTAATAAACATTTATAAACAAGTATTAATATGTTTAAAGCATCTGTTTTGTTAGAAGAGCTTCTCATATAATGTGAATGAACTGTACAGCTTTACTGTAGACATTTATTCAAGCGAGAATGACGTCGGCTGAAACTCTCTGTAGTACACCACGCCCACCAAAAGGGTACCCTTTGTAGTGGAAACGCAAGCCATACTGCAAAACGAACCGTACCGTACTGTACCAATCAGTGGAAACGAGCCACAAGAATAGGATATTTTTCAGATTTTTCGCAGCCTAAATGACTGCAAAATTTCTTGTGTTGTATTGCAGGGACTACAGTATATACAGACAACAATTTTTTCTTTATTATTATTACTTATTTGACCTCCATGAAAATTGAACTATAAAGCCTATTGTTTTATATTTGATACATAAAAGACTTTAAATGATCAAAATAAACAAATCTGTGTTGAGAAATCTCTTTACATTTAAAAAATCATACTGAAATACATTTATCAAACATCACAGGACTACGTTGCTTTGTGTTTTGCAGAACTCTTATCATAAAACATTTAAATGGCTTTTTGCTAACCCCATTATTCATTATTGGGAGATTCAGTGGAACAAATATGTATATTAATTTAATGGAAATAGTCTTTGATTTATTATGTTTTCTTTTTTGTGCAGTTTTCACATTATTTTTATTCTGAGGCATTAAAAGCCTACAATGTATCATTTCTTTGTATTGTTTGACAACTATTTCAACACTGAGAAGTGTTGTCTGAAATAGAAGTATTGGAATCTCCCTAAGAATCAATTTGTGACATCACATGGTTAATGTTTAAAGGGTTAGTTCACCTAAAAAATTTTATTACTTCATAATTTTGTTGCAGTCATATGGTCTTAAATCAAACCAAAACATATTATTTGGTGTTCAATAAAAGAAAGAAAGTTAAACATGTTTTGAGTAAATGGTCAGTAAAATGATGAAATTATTGTCAGTTTTGGATGAACAATCTTTTTAAGGATGACCAAAACCTGCTGACAACCTGTAGAATTAGAAAAAATAATAATAATAAATTTGCTAGCTCTTCTTGTATGTGTAATTTTTTTTGCATTTTGCAATCACTGAATTGTGTAATCCTAGAAGGGCCTGATAAAATATTAATAAAACAATTCCATACGTCACCAAATGGTCCAGCGCTGTATTCAGCACAGGCATGTTCGTTGCAGGCCACCTGTGCAGTTGGTTTTCTAAGGCCTTTTGCAATGCAGTGGGACTCATCAACCATTGCCGATGTTCGCTCATGAATACAGTAAACAGTGCGGGTCTGAACACCTCCTCCACAGTGACGGGAACACTCAGAGTAGGCACTGTATGTGTATCTACGAACACAATCATGCTGAGTTTAAATGTACTTACTATTATGGTAATGATATTATCAAAAGACTAGAACAAAACAAGTAATGACAATAAAAATATCTAAAAATAAGGAAATAAGATTAAATACAACATTTCCTTAAAAATAAAAATAAAATAGTACTACATAAGCAATAAATATAGATAATATAAATATGTAAACTATATTTTATAAGAACATTTATCAAATATATTAACAAAAGTACTTTTTTATATATAATATAATATTCATTCATTCATTTTCTTTTCGGCTTAGTCCCTTTATAAATCTTGGGTTGCCACAGCGGAATGAACCCCAACTCATCCAGCACATGTTTCATGCAGATCCACACACACCCATTTACACACATACGGTCAAGCAAACCCAATTCACCTACAGCGCATGTCTTTGGACTTGTGGGGGAATCGCCTCACAGCAAGAGTCAGTTGGCATTTTTGTGTGGAGCTTGCATATTCTCCCTGTGCTCGCGTGGGTTTCCTCCGGGTGCTCCTGTTTCCCGCATAAGTCTAAAGACTTGCGCTATAGGTAAACTGGGTATGCTAAAATTGACTGTAGTGTGTGTGTCTGTGTGTGTGTGTGTGTGTGTGTGTGTGTGTGTGTGTGTGTGTGTGTGTGTGTGTGTGTGTGTGTGTGTGTGTGAATGAGTATGTATGGATGTTTCCCGGTGATGGGTTGCAGCTGGAAGGGCATCCGCTGCGAAAAACATATGCTGGATATTATCCAGTGGATAAGTTGCCGGTTCATTCCACTGTGGGAATCACAGATTAATAAAGGGACTAAGTTGAAAAAAAAAAGAATGCAGAAAATGCAGTAGCGCAGTAGGTAGTGCTGTCGCCTCACAGCAAGAACGTCGCTGGGTCGCAGGTTTGAACCTCGGCTGGGCTGGGTCAGTTGGTGTTTCTGTGTGGAGTTTGCATGTTCTCCCTGTGTTCGTGTGGGTTTCCTCCAGGTGCTCCGGTTTCCCCCAGAGTGCAAAGACATGCGTTACAGGTGAATTGGGTAGGCTAAATTGTCCGTAGTGTATGAGTGTGTATGAATGTGTGGATGTTTCCCAGAGATGGGTTGCGGCTGGAAGGGCATCCGCTGCGTAAAATCGTGCTGGATAAGTTGGCGGTTCATTCTGCTGTGGCGACCCTAGATTAATAAAGGGACTAAGCTTACAAGAAAATGAATGAATAAATATAATATAATATAATGTAATATAATATAAAATAATATAAAAAATATAATGTAATTTTATGAATGAATTGTTAAAAAACAAGCAAACCACAAGCAAAAATATATAAATATTAAAAATAAATAAATAAACATATCAGAAAAAATATAAATAGAAGAACATATCCACGTGTACATATACACTTTTAAAAAATGAACTCCCAATGATTTAAATAAAAAGATGAAGTGTGAATGTTTCTGCTTCAAAATATCTTTAATTTTGTGTGTGTCGTTTCTTTGTAATTATGTGTGAAATTTCTCAAAAAAAAAAGTTTGAAAATATTCAAACATTCTTTCATGGGTCAAAGACAAGACATCCCATTTTGGCGTCCACAAGTAAAATTTAGAACTTTATGAACATCATACACAAATAATTTGTAAAAAAGAAAAATATATATTTTTTTATAATGTAATGTAAAACCTAGTAATCTGAAGCAGTATTTCCTAACCCTGTTCCTAGAGGCACACCGACAGTACATATTTTGGAGGTCTCCCTCATTTGAGCCCTTCATTTCATGTTTTGGAGTCTCTTCTAATGTTCTGATGAGTTGATTCAGGTGTGTTTGATTAGGAAGAGGTTGAAAATGTGCACTGTTGGTGTGCCTTCAGGAACAGGGTTGGGAAAACACTTGTCTGAAGGATATGAGATATAAAAACATATTATTGGAATAATTAGTATATTGGGACTGCATTGTGATCCTTAAATAGAGTATTTCACGTCAACATAATCTCAGATGTGCCTGCCCTGTAACAATCAATATAATTTTTCTTGGGAATAATGATAACTAAATGATATTAACCCTGTCTCTGACCCACTGCACATACAAACATATATTGCATTGCAGATGGACACACACATAACACACATGCATTAAAACAGAGATGAATAACCTGTAAGTGTCCAGATGGACAGCGGCGCCAGGTCCATGTCTAGAAGTAACAGGAATATCGCGATCCTCAAAGCCCACAATCTCTCCATGGCTCACCGCCTTTCAGCAAAGATAATGGTTTTAGACTGAAATGTGTGTGTGTGGTTTTGTGTTGTAGTGATATAGTTTTTTGAACACATACTCTGCAGACGCCCTCCACACACACATCTCTGCGACCCACGTGGCATAGAGTGCCGTCCACCACAGCGGGTCTGTGACGGTAGTAGAAGTTCTCTCCTCTGGGCACACAAACCAGCTCACATGGGTTTGAAGCTGAAGAAAACACAACAGCGCAGATCACTTTATCTTAGTCCAGAGGTGTGTTTCTGAACATAATATAAAAAAGCAAACAGAACTGTTTGACTTATACTGTACAGTTGTCCTAAATTATTACTCCCCCCCCCCCCCCCCCTATATTTCCGTTTAATGAAACAATGGGTTTTCAACACATTTCTAAACATAAAAGTTTTAATAACTCATTTCTATTAACTGAATTCATTTATCTTTGTCATGATGACTTTACATAATAGTTTACTACATATTTTTCAAGACACTAGCATTCAGCTTAAAGTGCCATTTAAAGGCCTAACTAGGTTAATTGGGTTAATAAGGCAAAGTTATGGTAGTTAGGCAAATCATTGTATAACAGTGGTTTGTTCTGTAGACAACTGAAAAAAACAATGCTAATAATATTGATTTTTAGTTTATGATGCTTTTAAAATGCTTTTATTCTAGCCAAAATCAAACAAATAAGACTTTTCCCAGAAGAACAAATATTATATGAAATATCAAACAGCATTTGGGAAATATTGGGAATATAAAAATAATAAAACTATTTTGATGATATATTAAATGATAAGTTTCACTCCTAAAGCTTTAATTTTCCCTTGCCCTTGATTTGAATTTAAATGGGAAGAGTAGCTGCTGTTAATGATTTAGTTTTTTCATAATGTGCGATGTCTGTCTTGCATGTGGTGAATGGTGTAAATCTATTACACCGCAGAACAAATGCCCCAAAAGGGGACAATAAAAGTTTAAAGTAACAGAACAGTAATTTAAGTCAATATGATCACTTAAGTAATGCAATTACTCTTGATTATTATTATTATTTTTTGCCTTTCTTCACACACATAAAAGAACGAACACAACAACAACAACAATGCTAATTAAAAAACATGGTTGTTTCACCCAATCTCTGGGAAAAATTGCGACATTAAGGTTCACAACAACTGCAGAACAGTCTTGTACATATTTGACCTAAAACAACACAGCATTCTTTGTGCTTAGGGCAAACTTTATAATGACAGATGTCAAATGAACATTACTTTCTTTTTGCATTGTGAAGGGTAAACACAACTTATTTAGAGTGGTTTCTACCTATAAGTAGGGCCAGACAGAATCCGCGGCCACTTTTTGCTATTTCTGCAGAGAATATTGTAAAAAATCTGCAGATTTATGTGTAATGATTTTGGCAGTATCATAACTAAAACCTTAATTTATGAAATTAAAAATAACAGCTTTTATTTTATTAAAAACTTTTATTTAATGTTTACAATGCAAATCCATCTAGATCCACTTATCCTGTAAACAAACCATCATATCATATAATATATCTACTAAATGACAGAAAATATTACTTTACAAACTGTATTGTAAATAAATCATATGAACATTTTCATTATTCAACAATATTACTGAAATTAATTTAAAAACTGAATGAATATAAATTTACACACATTTACACAAGTAAATAAACTCAATGATGTGCTAAAAATCTGTAGATTTCTGCGCACGCAGATTCCGTGTGGGCCTAAGATAAAACTGCACAATAATGACAAAGCCTATTTCAATAAATAGCCAATATGAAAAAGATCATCTCTGTTAAATATCACTTGTGAAATATTTTAAATAAAAATTAACAGCAGAGCTAAAAAAAAAATTGCATTTTTAAGTGTATAAGTGTTTCTACCTCCATAGTATGGCTGCCAGGTGTAACGTTTCCCCTGGAAGGTCACTTGGTCAAAGTGAGAACACTGTTCCTCACGGAAATCTCTAGATCCAGCAGGACATGCCTTGTGCGGAGGACAAACGTTACAGCTCTAAAAAAAACACTTTTATTAAAACAGCATGTGCAGTTTTACTTAGTTACCTGTGTGTTACAGAGCTTGTAGGACTTTGACGGTCCCACGCAATTGTGTCCACCATCCGTCCTTAATATCAAAACATAGAAGATGCCTTAAATTAAATAGACTATAAAGAAAAAATAAGGAGTTTCAGATGTACTCAACTCACCTCATGGTGTTGCAGATCCTTGTTCTCACAGCAACTCCTCCACCACATGTGCGGCTGCAGGGTCCATATGGGCCATATTCACCAAAATAATCATCAGATGGCGGCCTGACCTGCAACCAAACAAACTGGTTATTATCTGACACAGACATGGACAAGCCTTAAACAGCCCTGGTGAATTGCCTTTTTCAAAAAGACCCAAATGTAAAACATCTTTTCTGCATATATATGATCAGCTTTTCTGAAAATATAAACATTTAGTTGGAGCTACAATCTGTGGTTTCTGTATCTGATATCAATTATGAGCATGCGTTTAATGTTTGTGGATATACTCACACTGAAAACGGCAGAGATCAGGCACAAAGTCCCGAGAAGAGAGTGGAGCATCATCTATATAACATACACAGATTATTCGTAAAGCTTTGTTTTTACTATATATGTTGAGCAAAATTCACAGATCACTCAAATGTCCAGTTGTTGCTCACCTTCTCAGCGTCTTTGTAAATGTCAAGCTGACTCGATCACAGCGAGAGAGTTGTGACACTGATGTCCATGCAGACTTAGGACTGAATATCTCTTCCATTGTGCATACGTACACAAACCTACCAATTCACACTAGCCAGATCAGATTACAATTAACCCCTTTCAATCCATGCCTGAACCTTATAATATGGTGACATCAGCACAAATACAGTGTAAAATCATACATGTTTGTTATGGGCTGGTCAAAATGAAAAACACAATTCAGGTCCCACTTTATATTACATGGTCCTAACTACTATGCACTTACTTTTACTACAAAAAGTAAATACAATGTACCTAACGTGTTCATAATGTATTGCACAACACTTCTGGTGCTCTTGAGGGGGATACGAGTAGGGTTAGGGACAGGTTTGGTGGTATGGGTAAGTTTAAGGGTGGGTTAAGGTATAAGATATGGTCAACAGTATAATTAAAGTAAATTTACAGTGCATCCGGATAGTATTCATAGCGCTTCACTTTTTCCACAATGTTTTATTTTAAAGCCTTAATTAAAAAATGGATTAAATTTTCTCAACAGTCTACACACAATTCTCCATAATGACAATGTGAAAAAATTGCAAATTTATAAAAAAAAAAAAAAAAAACTAAAAAAAGACATGCACATAAGTATTCACAGCCTTTGCTCAATACTTTGTTGATGCACCTTTGGCAGCATTTACAGCCCGAAGTCTTTTTGAATATGAAGCCACAAGCTTGGCACACCAGTCTTTGGGAATTTTTGCCTATTCCTCTTTGCAGTACCTCTCAAGTTCTATCAGGTTGGATGGAAAGCGACAATGTACAGCCATTTTCAGATCTCTCCAGAGATGTTCAATAGGATTTAGGTCTGGGCTCTGGCTGGGCCACTCAAGGACATTCACAGAGTTGTTGTGAAGCCACTTTATTGATATTTTTGCAGTGTCTTTTGGGTCATTGTCCTGCTGAAAGATGAACCGTCGCCCCAGTCTGAGGTCAAGAGCACTCTGAAGCAGGTTTTCATTCAGGATGTCTCTGTACATTGCTGCATTCATCTTTCCCTCTATCCTGACGAGTCTTCCCCACAGCATGATGCTGCCACCACCATGCTTCACTGTAGGGATGGTATTAGCCTGGTGATGAGCAGTACCTGGTTTTCTCCAAATGTAACGCCTAGCATACACTCCAAAAAGTTCGATTTTAGTCTCATCAGACCAGAGAATTTTGTTTCTTATGGTCTGAGAGTCCTTCAGATGCCTTTTGGCAAATTCCAGGCAGGAGTGCCTTCTGTCTTGTCTCTATACTATACAGAACTGATTGGTGGAATGCTGCACAGATGGTTGTCCTTCTGTAAAGTTCACCTCTCTGAAATTTTTCTGTAACCTTCCCCAGCCTTGTGCCTCGAGACAATCCTGTCTCAGAGGTCTACAGACAATTCCTTTGTCTTCATGCTTTTATAAATTTACAACAATTTCAACAAATCTGTTGTGCAAATCATTTTTCACATTGTCATTATGGGGTATTGTGTGTAGAGTTTTGAGAAAATAAATGAATTTAATACATTTTGGAATAAGGCTGTAACAAAAAATGTAGAAAAAGTGATGCGCTATGCAAACTTCCCTATGAATACTTTTCTTGTATTACAGATGTAATTACATGGATGTATTTAATCAATCACAATGTAAAAAGTATTAACACAATAAGTATGTTGCAACAAATGATTAATTTTAGTGTAAGCACTAAATGAATTATAATTGTAATTAAAATAAAAGTATTAACTGAAAAGTGAAGCCAACACATCGCCCCATGGTGACTGGCTGCAGTATAGATAACAAACAACACCATTACAGACTATTATTATTTCACTTATGCATGATTGTTTGTTCGATTGAGACCTTTTGTGCATCAGAAAGGTTCCATGGATATTAAAGTCCCAAATAACCGGAAGCTGCGATGGTTATTTTTTTCATATTGTGCAGTTCCTAGAGAAACTGAATTTTAAATGAGCAGACAGTGGACGTGGCTTGTTTTTTTCTACAGTGGACTGAATGGATGTAGTAAAGTAGGTATTTCATTCAGAAAGACCAGGAAAAAGGTTTTAGGAGGGTTGTTACAACCCAACAGACTCCTGCTCACCATTTTTGATTGTTGTCAAAACGGACAGTTGAACCTGTTTGGTTTAGTATGTTAGCCACACCCATTACCTCAAAATCACATAATTTGATAATTTAACTGAAAACAGGAAGTGCATTTTTAGATTTCAATTAAGTGAAGTTTATTTATAAACTAATTTCGAGTGGATCACGTGATTATGATTGAACACGGCTGGTTCTGCATTAACTATGTATAATCCACCAATCAGACGATTCCTAACCCACTATAAAGAGCCAGGGTTTCTCACTACAGCCATCTTCGATTTGAAGAATCCTCCCTTTCACTTCTACTACTCCACTTTTTCCATTCATAGGGCGGCATGGTGGCCCAGTGATTAACACTGTTGCCTCACAGCAAGAACGTCACCGGTTCTAGTGCTTTAACAGGCCGGCTGTCGTTTCTGTGCGAAGTTAGTATGTTCTTCCTGTGCTCGCGTGGGTTTTCCCCAGGTTCTCCGGTTTCCTCCCACATTCCAAAAACATGCACTACAAGTTAATTGATCAATCTAAATTTAGCACAGTTTGTATTTACAGTCATTTATGTCATTGTATTTAACTCTCATCCAGCAGCATATATCTTCATAGCAATCATTTTCTGTTATCAGCTCATCAAAAAGGGGGACTTTTCGAGGTCTACCTGAGCTCAAAGCTCAAGACCAGGGCTCAAGGACCTTTTGAGCTCAGGGCTCTCTCCCGGGACAGCATGCCAAACTTGCTTATAATCAATCATCAGCTAAGTGTGAACTCTTGAAAGATTAGTAGGGCAATCTATTTTTTTTCTTAATGATATGAACAGATGAATTGTTCAGCACAAAACTAGCAATGTGAGCTAACAAAATCATATGGTTAGTTTTGATTTCTTGGGGACTTTAAATTTCTTTAAAGTATGGAACTTTCAAGCTAAGTTATTTAGTATTAGCTAACTAGCTAAGAAAAACAAACCAGACATTAATCTTGTTGGGGAAAATGCATGAGATCGCAAGTTACTAATTCATTTTTTATGAATTTGAGTCTGCAAGAGTTTAGGGGGGAACCGTAATACCTTTGGCTACAAAGGACATCATCATTGGCCATCTTTGGGACATGTTCATGCTTCATTTTTCTAATGTTAAAGGATGCAAGATACATTGTATCTTTTACAGTCTATTGTTTAGTGTCCAAAAATCTATTGTAAGATGAACTGTGAACAGGACATTTCAACACCGAGACCTGTAAGTAAATGCAGTTGTCAATTCCAAACACTGATCGTGTTATCCTAACCTAAATCGGGCCAAAGCCTAAAAACATTATTTAGAAATAGATTATGAAAGCATATTTATTTGATGTGTGAAAGATCCTGCAGAGAGGCGATTTTCGATGCTCTACCCACATTTGTTCCTCTAGTGCCACTAAACATATAGTATTAAATCATAGGGGTGGAAGTTCTTTCAGTGTGACATTCAGTCCTCTAAGGTACTATTTTAGTCCCTTTCACTTTTCAGCAACCAAAATGACAGATGATGCCTGTCATTGTGAAGGAGAATGTAGACTCACCGTGCCAACTTTACCTACAGGACTGCTTCCCACGTAAAAAAGATATATAGGCATGACATGCACTCACCAGCCAATTTATTAGGTACATATTGCAGGATCAGATAGAAGCTTCTTTTGCCTCCAGAAGTGTCTTAATTCTTTGTGACACAGATTCAACAAGGATTTTGATATGACATGATAGCATTACACAGTAACTACAGATGTGTTGATTACAAATCCATTGTGCAAATTTCCTTTCCAGCACACCCCAAAAGAGAAATCAGATTGTATAAGCAATTCAAGAAACCAGTTTGAGATCATTTGAGTTTTGTGACACGACATTATCCAATAAAATGAGTTCACTGTAGTTATAATAAGGACATAGTTAGCAACAGCACTAGCAATAGCACACTAAACGGGTACTAAAAGGCCAAAAGTGGGCCAAGAATATATTCTTCTCATACAATCCCAGCACCAGCTGCCTGTTGGTGTTGAAGGCAGATCTATGCTTTTTTGTTTACACCAAATTCTGACCCTCCGTCCAATGTTCAAGCAGAAATTGAAACTTTCCAGGTCAGACAACTTTTTTCTAGACTTCCATTGTCAAATTTTGGTGAGCTTTTGTGAATTGTGTCCTTTTACAAAGAGTGTCGACAGTGTCTTCTTCTGTTGTAGCTCATCTGCTTCAAGTTTCGCCAAGCTTGTGTGTTCATAAATTCTCTTATCAGCTGTAACAAGTCATTATTTGAGTTAATATTGTTGTTGTTTTCATCAGCGTGAACTAGTTTTGCCATTCTCCTCTGATATCTGGTATGGACAAGCCACTTTCACCCAAACAATTGCCACTCACTGGATATCATCTCCTTCTCGGCTGTAACAAGTCATTTTTTTAATTAATATTGTTGTTGCTTTCATCAGCGTGAAGCAGTTTTGCCATTCTCCTCTGATATCTTGCATCGACATGCTACTTTCACCCAAAGAACCACCACTCACTGGATATCTTCTCCTTTTTGGACCATTTTTTATAAACACCAGTGATCGTTGTCACTTAAATTGCCTTTCTTCACTCAATTTGAACTTCAGCTGATCATCTTAACTTCATCTGCGTTTCAATGCATTAACTTTCCGCCATGCAATTGACTGATTAGATATTTCCAGTTGAACAGGTTACCAGTATTTAATAAAGTGGCTGGTGAGTCTCTGCTTCTTAAATATAAAGATGAAAATGTTCTTACATCCTTGAATCAACAAGCTGCATTGTTTAGGCACTAAACCCTAAAAACCATGGCTTTGGTTGCAGCTTGTCTACAGTTAATCACAGCTTTCGGCTCAACTTCTCAGCCTGTCTTTCTTTGGCATCCAGAGCATATTTGGTGTCTTGGAGGTCTTCAATGGTCTCCCAGGCTTCCTGCAGCTCCTTGTCCAGAGCGTTGTATTTGTCGGTCAGTATCCGGTTCTCCAGGCGGAGTTCGGTGATGTGGCGACTGAGCTCCAGGTTGTAATGGCCACAGTGTCCACGTAGTTGCTCCACCTCTCTCAGCAGGACCTCCATACTCTTCATCAGAAACTCCAGCTTCTCCTGTTGTTGGGTCATCCTGCCGTGCTACAGTCCTGTATAAAAGTCCTGAAAGAAACAAGAGGAAGACGCAGACAGAAACGCAGACAAACACAGACTGTAATCCTCCGCTGTGTCTCCCTGTCTAATCGTGCCCGTTTTAAACCAATCCCGTTTGTTTAATCCCTTCCTTGTACGTCTCCTCAGTCTCTTTCTCCCTCTACTCTACTCTTAAGTTTTATGCAGTATTTTAAACAGTGCTCCCCTTGCCTGATTTTAGTTTTAGCATCTATATTTTTTATAATGTGATGATCCAACAAAATCAAATCTAAAAAAATCTAACACTTAAATATATTAATAACTGCTTTATAGTGTGCAAAACAATTAACTGAATACAAAATTATAGCAAAAATAAACAACTACTTGGACCACAAATGTGATTTAGAGCAAAAACATGCAAATAACTGGAATACATTTTGCATTAGTTATATTTGATAGATATGAATATAAATTTACACCACAAGTACTGTAAAGTTAGAATGAATCAATCAACTGCCTTGGATTTCGCTATTTAAAGAGCTCAATTATATTATTGGGGTTAAGAAATGTCTATTCAGCATGTCTGTCTATTTTTGGGTCATGAGAAGCACTGAACTTTTGTATTTCTGTTTGGTTTTATTGGTTATGCCCTTTCTTTGACTTTTAAAAGTAAATCACATGGATGCACACACATTAGGATAACTTGTCTGTGTGCAACAAGTTGATTGATGTCTGCTAATAGAGTCAGTCAAGCAAAAGGTAAAAGTGCTGAACATTAAGCCACTGTAATCACCAATGCAATTATCATGCCAGCAGTAGTACTTCAGTCCCAGACGCGACTGCTAATTCTACACAATGACAGTGTGTGGTCCTCTCAAATTGGATGCTAAAACTGAAAAAATCAGCCCCAGTGCATATATCTTCTTTCTTTTAACCGATTTCTGTTGTTGTATGGATGTGCATAAGACTCATTTGGAGAGGAAGAGAATTAAAGTGTGCAGCCTATATGCAGAGAAGTCACAACAGATTAGATGTGATGCCTATAGTCTTTTAATCTGAGGGCACAGTCAGGTGCACAAATAAAGCTAGACCCAAACCAGTGCAGCCATGGTAAAAGATATCAGACATCAGAGACTGTGAAAGAAAGAGAAAGCCACAAAGACAGCTTTCCTAAATTATCACCACTTTCAGCTTCTTACACAAACATTTCTTCTGCTATATAAACAGCTGCTGCCGCCAGGAGCTCGCTGACATGTAGTATTTTTTCCTTGAGTTATGACTATGCAATTCTTTTTGTTTGTCCTCATTTTCCTTCTATGGCAAATATGCATGTAGTTTGGCATATCATATAATATCAACACACAGGCCCGTAGCCAGGCTGATGAAAGGGGTGGTTATTTTTTCTCAAAAAAATGGACCTTTTTGAAGTTATTCACCTCATTTTGTATTTAACTATGAAGTTAAGTATTTAAATACTGCATTTTAGTGACATTTTAAGCACCTTTTTTCTGGATAAGCTTGTCAGGTGGTCATCTCAACCACACGTTTTGATGTACCAAAAACATTTCCTAAAGATTTAGAATAAAGAAATATGAAAAAAAAGTATATATATAAATATGTATTATTTTTAAAATACAAATTTATCAGTTCTTACATCATTAGAAAAAAAATGAATATGTTAAAGTTTTAAATGAAAATCTGCCTATTATGCTCAAGTAGCCTATTGTCAGTTATTAGGCAAATAATAATCTTTGATGAGTTATTAACACAATCTATGATGGTATAGCTGTCAAAATATGACAAATGAGCTCATGTATGAGACAAATTCTGCACCTTTGTCAGTGGGGGTGTCTTTCGAAACACCCAAACACCCCCTGGCTACGGGCCTGATACATACTTTACAAAATAATTTTTAAACATTGAAAATGCATTATAATTGTTTTTTTTATTTAAACTTTAAATAGATATCACCACAATGCATTGTGATAACAAAATAATACATATTTAAAGTAAAAAAACTAACAAAATGCCATAAACATATCAGAAAAAACAATAATAAGTTATTATAAATCAAAAAAATGTAATAATACAAATTATGTGGTCCACAATGTGGTCAGTTACAAATGAAAAATAACATATTTCTTTACTCACATAGATTAAACTATGTTATTTTTTAAAAATAAAACATTAACATGGGGTAATAGAATATAACAAGAACACTCAATGTTATTTTTTTGTTTCTGATAGAAAATAGTTTTTGGGACATTAAAAATGTATACCGAATATATAATTACATAATAATATTATAATAAGAAATTAATTCTATATGTACAGTTGAAATCAGAATTATTAAACCCCCTTTGAATTTTTTTTCTTTTTTAAATATTTCCCAAATTATGTTTAACAGAGCAAGGAAATATTCAGAGTATGTCTGCTAATATTTTTTCTTCTGGAGAAAGCCTTATTTGTTTTATTTCGGCTAGAATTAAAGCAGTTTAAAAAAAAAAAACATTTTAAGGTCAAAATTATTACCTCCTTTAGGGTAAATATTTTTTCGATAGTCAGAACAACCAACCATCATTATACAATAACTTGCCTAATTACCCTGTCCTGCCTACTTAACCTAATTTACATAGTTAAGCCTTTAAATGCAACTTCAAGCTGTATAGAAGTGTCTTGAAAAATATTATTTACTGTCATCATGGCAAAGATTAAATAAATTAGTTAGAGATGAGTTATTAAAACTAATATGCTTAGAAATGTGCTGAAAAAAATCTGAAAAAATAAACAGGGGTGCTAATAATTCTGACTTCAACTATATATAAAATTGCTTTACAATCATATTTAAATAAGTATGGGCTACCTTTTGCACTGTGAGTGTGAGTTTCTTTTCGCGTTTCGCAGTATTAACACGTGGCCACTTGCGCTGTATCATAGCAACGCTTTTGTAAACATTATTCGTCCATTCACTCTTTCCTCTACAGGTTTCTCTGTCTAACATTAGCGCTTCTTAACGCAAGGTAAAATGCACCAGACCGAACCTTTTGCAGCAGGAGAAGAGGCTGAAGAACCTGGACCATCTGTTGAATCTGACAAAAAAGAGGAAAGAATTATAGCACGTCGCCTCCGTATAGCAGCGAGAAAAGAGGCCAAAACCAGGTACGCATTCATTTATGTCTCCGAGTTCATTAACTCTTGTGTTTTGCTTCGTTAGTTAGCAATAAAAATGTCAGTCTTCGATCTTTAGAGATTTTATATGTGCAGAAATGACACGCTATATTTTTGCAGACAACAGCTTGGTGAAGATGCCCAGGGAAAGGAGGACATTAAAGAAGAAACACGGAAAAGTCAAAAGGAAGTGGAGCAAAGAGAAAGAGTCTGTTATCTGCATTTAAACCGATCTTTAATATTTAATGTATTGTTTTTATTTACATATAATATAATATAAGCTCAAAAATGTGAACAAATAGCATTAAAGTATTGTGCATTATTATTTTAATTTAAAATTATTTCCATTATTTCCATTCTTTTAGTGGTAGATTAGAATAATAATGTATCATGGTTTTCACAAATTAGAAGCAGCACAATGGTTTTCAATAATAAAACACAATCAGAAATGTTTCTTGATCATCAAATTAACATATTAGATTGATTTATGCATGACATCTGATACGTGGAGACTGAAGAAATTATGTGGAAAATTAAGCTTTGCCCCCACAGGAATATATTTCTTTAAAAAATTCGACTTTAAATAGAAAAAATATATATTTAAAATGTAAATAATATTTCACAGTATTACTAGTTTTGTCTTCTTTTTTTTGTTAAATGAATTTCAGCCTTGGTAAGCAGAAGAGACTTAATTCAAAACGACATATCGCAATGTCTCCTAAATCTCTTGCCTGATAGTGTAAGGCAACAATATATTCATTTATTCATTCATTTTCTTTTCGGCTTAGTCCCTTTATTAATCTGGGGTCACGACAGCGGAATGAACCACCAACTCATTCAGCATTTGTTTTACGCAGAGGATGCCCTTCCGGCTACAACCCATTACTGGGAAACATCCATGCACACTCATACACTACAGACAATTTAGCCTACCCAATTTACCTGTACCGCATGTCTTTGGACTCTGGGGGAAACCGGAGCACCTGGAGGAAACCCATGCGAACACAGGGAGAACATGCAAACTTCACACAGAAACGCCAACTGGCCCAGCCTAGGCTCGAACCAGCGACCTTCTTGCTGTGAGGTGACAGCACTACCAACTGCGCCACTGCGTCGCCCCTGGCAACAATATGATTATTTATAAAAAAAATTCTTCAGACTGGCATTATCATAAAATACCTCTATATAACAGTGATAATTAAGAATAATTACAATATCATATTTTGAAATAAATACTGTAGCACTGAATGTTATGCACGTGAGAAGTAGATCAGGTTTTCATGACATTATCCTCTTTTCTTTGTACAGCGCATGGCAAAATTAAAACGCGATGGACTAGAGTTGGTGACCAACATTCAAGTAGCTGCAGATGCCAGAGAGTCTGACAGGAGAACAGAGCTAGAGGAGGCACATCGACTGAGGTACACACCACGATGCAACCCCTAGGGTGTTCACACTTAAAGCAAGACACGATTTAGATGTCTTACGTCTATGTTGCATTCATTATTCCATTTAAACATAGCAGAGTTTATTTAAAAGTTGACAGAGACCAGTTTTTTCAGTGGTGTCAGTCCAGTTCAGATTCACAGACTTATTCTTGGCAGATTAGGTTTGATTAAAACAAACACCGGTGTGACTGCTATGTTAGTGTGGTTCATTTAAAAATTAAAAAAAAGCGGACAGAAATTTCCCAAAAATAGGAAGGAAAAAAGTTCTAAATGAACTCTAGTACTAATTATCTGAAATATGAAATAAACATGGACCAAAGATATACAAACAAACCAAAAACTAAGACATGATATCACTAGACAGAATGCTCGAGCATGAACTGTGAAAAAAAAATGTAAAAATACATTTAATAACCGTAAATTAACTTTTTTATGCATTTTTGTTGACATTACTATAGTTCATTTTAGGGTTTGTTTTCTCATCATTTATGTACATTAGAGTTTTATGTTACATCTAATGTTGCTAAAAATGTTTATTGCATTAATTTAATTGTATGTGCGTTACCATGATGTTGTTAAGTAGTTGTTTAAAAGACACTGAGGACCTACTGCTTGTGGGAAAAGTTATTCGTAATAAGCACTGGTTCATCATGCGACTCTTTCTCTCATCACCACCTGTTTATGGTTGTGTTTTCATCTGTGAAACAAAGTTATGAAGTGTAGTGTTAGTACTTCAAGACATGGGTGTACAAATCTAGATTATTTTTTTACGGTAGTTCTGGCAATCAGTAGCTGCAGGTTTTTTTGTCTGTAAATTCTACAGATTTTTTTTTTTTACAGTGTACCTTCTTTCCTCTCCCGATAATAGTGCTGTTTGATTATTGTCTAAAGTGTGAACACACCTTTAAGTTTTATAAGCAGTATCACTGAAACGATGAGACATTTGAAACTGTACCCCTGTTAAAAGTATGTTCTCTCTAAAACCTTTCTCACTTAAGGAGAGAAAAGCTGGAGAACGAGGCCAAATCCAGTCAGGAGAAGTTTGAGGAGATCAATCGCAAATGGACGGATGCTAAAATGAAGCAGACTCCACTAGATCTGAGAGATGCTCTGAGCAGCCAGCAACAGCTCTGTGAACAGATTATAGCGGACAAGAATAAACTGATCAGTGAGCTCCAGCAGGTGAACACACACACCAATTCCCACCAAATGCTTATAAACACATTTTCGCCTCACAGTAGGAAGGTCGCTGGTTCGAGTCCCAGCTGGGCCAGTTGGCATTTCTGTGTGGAGTTTGCATGTTCTCCCCATGTTCGCGTGGGTTTCCTCTGGGTGCTCCGGTTTCCCCACAGTCCAAAGACATGCGCTAAAAGGGAATTGGATGGACTAAATTGGTCGTAGTGTATGAGTGTGTGTGTGAATGAGGTTGCGGCTGGAAGGGCATCTGCTGTGTGAAACATATGCCAGAACACTTGGCGGTTCATTCCGCTGTGGCGACCTCTGAAATAGAGACTAAGCCGAAGGAAAATGAATGAATGAATTCCAATTATTTTTGTTTATAGGAGCTGAAGGCAAGCGATGATCGCTATGTGAAGGACCTGAAAAGACAGGCTAAAGACATAGACCTGCTTGTCGAGAGGATGGAAGAACAGATCTCAACTCTAAAAAAGTCATATCGAGAAGACCTGCATCAGATTGAGGTGTAGTACTGCCCCCTGCAGGACACAATATTTAGCTCACTTTGAACATATATATATATATATTTTTATTTTTTTTGATAGATTTGATTTAATATGGAATTAGCTAGTTCAGCATACAAAATTGCATAATTATGAATGAATACTGTTTTCTGTGAATATTAAAGAACTCATTAGATGAGGAGAGAAGAACGCTGTTAACTAAACACAAAAAGAAATGGGAGCATGAGATGAAGGATCGTAATGAGAAAGAGGTACTGCACATAAAAACACATTAAACATTCAATGTGAATACTTTTGATTGAAACCAGATGCATATTCTCTGCAGCTGAAGAATATGATGCAGAGTTTAAGTCTAATGGAGGAGTATGCAGACTTGCTGCAGAAGCTGAGGGTTCAGACCGGCGAAGAATACAACATAGACAAAATCAGAATGGACACAGAAGTACAGGTGAATCTCTGAAATGAGAATAAGTGGATATACTGTTGACATGGAACTATGGTAAATGTGTGTGTATTTGTGTGTGCAGAAATTAAGGATGAAGGTGCAAGAGACAAAGTTCAACTGTCATATGAATGAAGAGAAACTTGATTACAAATATGAGGTGCTAAAGAAAAAAGAGGAAGAGAATGCGATCATTAAATCCCAGCTGAAAAGGAAAATTATTAGGTACGTGTAATATGAGTTATACACATTAATTTTAGCACACTACCATTTAAAACTTTAAAACCAATACTTTTGTTATCAAAAGATTTATGTATTTATCATCAATGACAAATTACGAAAGGTACAAAATCAGCATATTAGCATTATTTTCAAAGCATCCTGTAATGTAGTTAGTTATTTAATTTTTATTACTGTTAAAAAATCTATTTTATTCAATTTCCATTTAAATAAATCCAACCTGTTTGTATATGTATAAAAAAATCCATTAAAAACATTGAAAATGTTAAGTTCCAAAAACTTTTAAACAATACTGAATATACAAAATAATTATACTATAGTAAAATGCTAAGATACTATGCTTATTGATGGATGGATGGATGGATGGATAAAAGACGGACGAACGGACGGACAGATAGATAGATAGATAGATAGATAGATAGATAGATAGATAGATAGA
>CAIGQZ010035027.1:16058547-16075771 GCA_903798205.1 Danio tinwini
AGATAGATAGATAGATAGATAGATAGATAGATAGATAGATAGATAGATATGATAATTATTTTCTTATAGTTATAGGATAACTGATTTTCAGATTCTGTTAGATGAAATCAAATAAGTGAAGTTTATTTATAAACTAATTTCGAGAGGATCACATGATTATGATTGTCCACAGCTGGTCCCGCATTAGCTAACACATGATTCACCAATTAGACGACTCCTAACTCGCTATAAATAACCAAAGTTCTTTACCTCAGTATCTTCACCTTGAAAAATCCCCCCCTTCCACCCTCACTCGCCCTACTTTCTAGATTGGACGACATGGCGGCCCAGTAATTAATTATTATACTATTGCCTCACAGCACGAATGTCACTGGCTAAAGTCCCTACTAAACCATTCAACATTTCTGTGCGGAGTTTCCTTCCATAGTCCAACAACACGCAACCTAAGTAAATTGAACATACTAAATTGGCATCATAGTCGAACTCTTAGTAAGCCATATATCTCCCTTTAGCCATCCCTATATCTGTCATTAGCAAGAAATAAGTCGTGGGAGTTCATCAAGATTTACTTGAGAACTACCCTTTAGCCCTGGATTGTTTAAGGATCTTATGAACTCAGGGCTCTCTCCCGGGACAGCATGCCAAACAAGCTTTATTATCAATCATCAGCTAAATGTTAACTCTTCAAAAGTAGATTAATTTGTTACCAAAGATTTTTCTGTTGACTTAAAAAAAATAATTTATAGAGTATAAATATTTGTATATGTCGAATATTAACTTCAGTTAAACATATCTTCCAAACTGATGTGAATTTTTTTTTTCAGAATGCAAGATGTTCTGAACAACTTGAAGTCTAAATTGACCAAACAGGAGAAGCAGTCGAAAGCAGGAAACCAGTCTCTGAGCAATGACTACACGCGCATCAGTCAACAGTACAAAGACATGCAGAAGAAAGCAAGGTGAGCGCAGTAACTCACACCATGACCTAGACACACATTCAGACAAACCATGTGTTATGTGTTATGTGTTTTGTGGACAGACACTTTGCAGCGCTGGATGCGGAGCGACTTGAGA
Source organism: Danio tinwini (assembly GCA_903798205.1). Taxonomy (NCBI): domain Eukaryota; kingdom Metazoa; phylum Chordata; class Actinopteri; order Cypriniformes; family Danionidae; genus Danio; species Danio tinwini. The sequence goes on from CAIGQZ010035027.1 coordinate 16,059,622, forward strand.
AGTTATGGCTGATGTGTGAAGACGAGGCGAAGGCGCTCACACACAGAGCACTGGAGACAGACAGAGTCATTCATGAGCAGCAGCTGGGTCTGAAGTGGGCTTCTCCTTCAATGCCCTTTATGGAGAAATCCGGAGCAGTCCAGCAGAAGACATTCAGGACGGCCACACAAGCTGCTGCAGACACACTGAAAGAGGAAGCAGGAGGAGGTTTAGAGGAGGGTCTAGAGAACACTGCTGCTGGACTCAACAAGAGAACAGTGAAGAGCATATTGGAGCTGCTTTGTGATGAAATGGTGAGTGTTTGCAGTGGATTCTTTCTTTCTCTCTTTCTTTTTTATTTAATGCTTTATTTATTTTATACATCACAAATGCCAAAACATGGACTTAAAGTTAATACTTACCATCATGTCATTTCAAATTGTATTTTTTTGTTGGAGCTGATTTACTTTCATAGATATTAAAACTGTTTAACATACAGTACATAAAGTGATGGTGTCTCTTCAGAAGACTTGAATTAAACCACTCCATTAGTATAGATTTATTTTTAGATCTCTTTTTGGAACTCTTTTTTTAAGTGGGTGAAGGACATTTACGGAAGGAACATAAATCTCTCACATTTAATTGAATAAATCTTAATTTGTGTTCTGAAGATGAACAAATATCTGATAGTTGGTAACAAATTAAAAACAAATTTAATTTTTTGGGAAAACTAACTAACCATTACAACAAGTATTTTGCCACTATAGACATATAAGTGTGAAAAGCCGATTACAACATGGAAAGTTCCTAGTCTAGAATGGAACAGTGACTACGTTTACATGGACATCAGTAATAAAATTATTTGACTTAATCTGAATAAGAAAATAATATGATTAAGGTGTTTACATAAGTTGCTTTTTGAATGTTCTTTTCATGATCCCGTTTTACGTGTTTTAGCACATAATTCGATTAACATCATTGCGTCACTGCGCTATCCACATTTCCTCAGGAATTTCATGTAATTTCGGGTGTTTCATTTTGAATTTGTTGACTTTAACTGCAGTTTGGCACTTTCACTTTCATTCAGGAACATTTCATGCATGCCCCTCGTGACAAATGAGATATTGGATGCGATTATGAACTGCTGGAAGAGTGTAGTTTTAATGGAATTTGATACCACACGCCAAATGGGAGAAAAAAAAAAAAAACTTTTTACTGACTCGAGTGCAGAGAATAGTGTCAAACAGCCGTGTGTGTATGGAATATCCTGTCGCAAAATGCTGTGAAAATCCTACACGACGGTAGTACTTTGATTGCGGTGTTTACATGTCTGTACTGCACTTCAATAATGCAACTAAAATCGGCATACTCCACACGCCTTAATTTGATTTCTGTTTAGTTCGATTATGACCTTAATCGGATTAAATTAATTTAAAAAAAATAAAATAATAATAATAATAAATCGCTGTTTACATGGTAGACTTTTAATCAGAGTATTGTCTTAATCGTATCCAAATCGGATTATTGGTGTCCATGTAAACATACTCAGTAACAGTGTTGAAATAGAGAAGGTTAACTTACTTCTACACTTCTTCAAAATCAAGAAAGTGTAATTAAATGATCAATGATTTATAAATGGATTATAATCTTTCTTTTATAATAAAAAAGTTTAATTTTTTTTTACAAAATGCAAAAAGGTTGGTGACAGTAATTCATACAGTTGAAATCAGAATTATTAATCCCCCTGAATTATTAGCTGTTTATTTTTTTCCCAATTTCTGTTTAATGGAGAGAAGATTTTTTTCAACACATTTCTAAACATAATAGTTTTAATAACTCATTTCTAATAACTGATTTCTTTTATCTTTGTCATGATGACAGTAAATAATATTTGCCTAGATATTTTTCAAGACACTTCTATTCAGCTTAAAGTGACATTTAAATGCTTAAGGTTAATTAGGCAGGATCTAGTAATCAGGCAAGTTATTGTATAATAATGGTTTGTTCTGTAGACTATCGAAAAAAATAACTTAAAGGGGCTAATAATATTGACTTTAAAATGCTGTTTAAAAAATGTAAAACTGTTTTTAACCGAAATAAAACAAATAAGACTTTCTTCAGAAGAAAAAAATATATCAGACATACTGTGAAACTTTCCTTGCTCTGTTAAACATCATTTGGGAAATATTCAAAAAAGAAAAACAATTTCAAAGGGGGTAATAATAATTCAGATTTTTTACTGTAAATCCTCATGGCATAAAAACATTCTTTATCACCACATCTTTATTTACAAACTAATTTGATATCATCTTTATTTCTCTTTTGTCAGGGGTTTCTTGTTGAAAGTAAACTGCTGATGCTGTTGTCCCCTCTGGAGAAGAATGAACAGACCCTCATAAAGCTAGACGCCATTTTCTCTGTAAGTATAATTAGACAAATAGGGCTCAACAATAGGGAACCTCACCATATCCTCAATAGGAAATGCGTCACCGGGCACTTTATTAGATACACCAATGCAATGGTCATTAATGCAAATATCTAATAATTCAGTCTTAACTCCACATTTATACTGTAAAAAATTCTGGGTTCCACACAATACCTTCTTGTTGTCCCAAAACAAATCGATTAAGTTAACTTAATTGTTTTACAAATGTAAGTAGATTGAACATAAAAAAATTGTTGTCCAAAAAAATTTCAAGTGTGTTTCAGCTCATTTTACATAAGTAGTTTAAACAAGTAGACTATTCTTTTTTTTATTTAGTGTTTACATAGAATGATCTGAAAATAAATAAATAAATACATCAATCAATCAATCAAATGAGGGTCAGTAATGTGGTTGAAAACGCCTTGTTGATTCCAGGAGTTATAAGAAGATGGCTAAACTAGTTCAATTGCAACACAGGTTGCAAAACAGAGAACTGTTGTGATGTGCTTGAGAAATTTTCATCCTTCATGGTCCAAAATTTCTAAAGAAAGTTTCCAGCTTTGTATTGAATCAATGTCACTGAGAATTGAGGCAAAAGTGAGTTCTACAATAATGTACCCAATAAACTGGCCAATGAGTGTTGTTATATTAACCTAACCATAACCAGCATTATCAATATCCGTGCTAATTTCTTCTTTTAATGCATACAGGCAATCGGAATTGAGAGTGAGAAGGATGTGTATAAAATGGCAGAGTTCTTCATGAATTACAGACAACATGAGAGTAAATATACAAAGGTAAAGTATCTATTCTACCATAAGCTTAACTCAACCTCTCACCATGCCACAGGAAATGATAATACACTTCTCTTATGTCTTTGTTTAAGGATGAGACATCCAATGTGCAGGGAGAATCAGCAGAAGAGCCGTCTGACCTCATCCATCCTGAGGACCTGCTGGTGGCTCTCAAAGATTTTACAGCCCAGTTCTGCAGACAGTCAGTGCAACTGCAAGTTCAGACCTCAATATTTCAACTTTCACGCATATTCCCTAAAACATATACCATGTTATTTTGTGTCCAGAGATGTTCAGGCTTCGCATAAGAGCAGTATTTTGGGACTGGATATGAGAGATGATTCTGAGGATGCAGCGTATTGGGAAAGCATTGCTAATGTCATGCCTGAGTCTAAACTCAAACTCTGGGACGCTCTAGATACAGCTCTCAATAAATACCAGTAAGTCAATTGAGTTGGACTTAATTAATAGAAATCAAGGTAAACTGTTAATAATGATGTTTTCTCCTCAGTGCTGTACTGACTGAAAGGACTGAGCTTTTGGTGGAAACACAGAACATACAACAGCAGAATTCTGAGCTTAGACAGCTGCTGCATCTTTACACAACCTCCAAGGTGACTGACTGAATGCATTACGTCATGTTAAAGTTCAGTTTGGCTGTTCAGTTTAATTCATTTTTAATTAAACCAACCTGATTTCTCCTGACAGGGCCAGTGAGTGCTGAGCTGGAGTTGCAGACGACCAGAATGAGACGGTTCCCAATGTGATGTACCCTAGGAAAATAGAATAAGTAAAATGTAGGTAATATTTTTTTAGAACAATTAAAAATGTGAAGCTCAATTTATTTATAATGAAGAAACACCATCTTCAACAAGAGAATCAGAAACTATTTTTAAACATGTTAGCAGCATATATAGCATTTTTATTAAGTGAAAATTCTCTGCACTACAGTTTTCAATTTTGACAATTAGATGGGGATATTTCATAAAAAAGCATGCACAATCACTTTTGCTGTTAAATACACTAAGTGAAATCATTCAGAAATTACATTCAATTGAAATATGGACATGAGTTCATTAATATCTCACACTTTGAAAATTAGTTCATGTAATAATTAGCATAAAGACAGAGTTATCTGTATGAGTTCAATTTTGTTTTCTCAGCACTGCAGTTGAGCTTGTACTGTTACCACTCTTCAACTTTTCCAAGCTTGGAAATATCTGAATAAAAAAACTGAAGCCCTGCATGTGCATAATATGTTTTAGAGAGCAAAAACTAATTTCAAACAAGGAATTGAATCAAATTTTTTTATTTACTCAGCATTTACTCACATTAAAGTTGTTCCAAACCTTTATTAATTTGTTCTTTTTGTTAAACACAAAGGAAGATATTTTGAAGAATGTTGGTAACCGGTCTGTACCCACTGACATACAGTGCTCCTCATAATTGAGTACACCTTATTTTGAAAATTAATATTTGTATCCATTTCTCTGTGAATATGGGTAATATATGATGGTGCATTTGAACAAAGCTGATTTATTAAACAGATATATTTATTAAAATAATATTTTAGTCACAGAACATCTTTAGAAATGGAAAGATAATACATTTCAATTCAATTGCAAAAAAAAAAAACTACAACATTTTAAATAAATTGTATATATTTTTGTTTCTCTTGATTTTTGCTATTTAAAAAAAATAATTTTATATTTTTCCCTAACATATAAATTTGGCCTACTAATTATTATCATTATTGTAAGTTATTTTGTTAGATTAGCTCCAGATTTGGCTTCAGTACTGACTAAACTAATATGCACAAATATAATATTGTAAAGCTTCCTACAGAAAATGGGGGGGGGGGTACTTATATATGCTAAGCACTGTACATACTAGGAAAAGAATACTATGTATGTTACTAGTTTCCAACATCTTTTAAAATATGTTCTTTTTGTATCCATCAGAAGAAAGAAACTCCAGTAGCTTTGGAACATGTAGTGTACATTTCGTGTGAACTATCCTTTTAAAGCTTTTTTAAACACTTAAAATGTGGAAATATTTGTATTGAATGTTGAGAAGCAAGACACTTATCAGAATGTTTTGTTTTTTTTGAGTTTGTGAAAAGATCTTTCTAAGATAAAGGCTGTTAAATGATTAAGCACTGTGTGTGAGATAATTAGGTTTTGTTATTTAGTTACTTGTTTATTTATTTATTGTTTTATTCATTCTAATTTAAGAAGTGACCACTCCAAATACTTCTCAGTCGTCTTTTCCTTTGTGGTAATGCAGATTAAAAAAAGAAAGTAAGAGTTGGTTGCAAACGAAAGTCTTGTCCCAGTTCTAATAGTGTCAGTGAGCAGCGTTCTATCCATGTCAAGCGTTTTATCCACCTTATCACGTGTCACAACTCTCTCTGTCCACTATTCATCCCTAGAGGGAGACATTTCAACAGTAATTGATGCCAAGGGCAAAGAAGTTCTTTGAGGTGCTGTCTACGTCATACATAATTGTGTAACGGCCGTTTTACTGTATTCCTATTAGCAGTGTTTGACCAAACAAATGTTTTTTTTTTTTTTTTTACTGGAAACATTACCCTTGAAATAACATAAAAAGTACAAGCATAAAAAGTTAAACAAAGTGTAAGTGCCATAAAATCGAAGGTCCATTTTTTTTAAATGTGCCCCTATCAATTTAATCTTTGCAAGAGTTTGTTTTACGACTGTGTGAGTTGCAGCCTATTCCTGGACCTTCAATGTGAAAACGTAAATTATGAGTTGTCCCCCTCCCATCATCACGCCTGCTCTCACTACACACACACACACACACACACACACACACACTCTCTCTCTCTCTCTCTCTCTCTCTCTCTCTCTCTCTCTCTCTCTCTCTTATTTCTGCTCCTATCGTACTGTCGGGTTTATTCTTCTCTCAATCGGACAGCAACTGAAGCTTTTTAAGACTTTCTTTACAGTTTGACCCAAATATTAGTAAGTTTTATTATAACTAATAAGGTACTTTGCTTTAATTAAATAATCTTTAGCGTTATTTTTATTAATGCATCAACACGACGTTGCTATTTAAATTGAGTAAGATAAATTAACAAATATGGAATCATCAAGGGAAGCATACATTTTGCACGCTTGCGGATTTATTCTGCTCTCAACACGGACATCCTGCAGCTGAAGTCAAGCAATCAGAGAAGTTCTCCAAATACAAGTAAGTTTGATCATATCTGACGCTTTACATGAAATATACCTAATGTTCACATATTCATTTTTAATGTTTCAGATTAAAATTAACCTATTTATTCTATGTGACAAATAGTTGTTGTCCTTAATTTAGTCATAACGGTACGTTTACAACTAAATTACAAGTCATTTATTTATTTATTTTAAATTAAACGTTTAAAATAGCATTTTGTATAACAAAGGCTCCTTCCTAAGGTAGAAAATCGAAGGAGCAACCCCCCACTAACAAAGTCCAGAATTTGAGCCCTATATGAGCTCATTTGTCCCATTTTTTAAAATATGCCATCATAAATTGTGAAAATAACTCATAAAAGAAAGCTTTAAGACAAATAACATTTAATGATTCAAATTTACAAATTCGGACTGAGGAAATGAGCTGGCCAGTGTGTTATTTACCTACAGGCTACTAGTTTGTTTTAATGTTTTTTTTTTTTTTGTTGTTTTTTTTGGGGGGTTTTAATAGGTTTTAACAAATTCCTGTTTTATTTTATCTTATTTTATGATGCATAATAAATATGTATTTTTAAAAAAGTATTTTTCACACCGTTTTATTTTAAATGTTCAATATTCTAATCACATAACATTATAAAACTGCAATAACTTGCAGTTTAAATGCACATTTCTAAATAAACACTTTGTGGTAAAATAGTATGGTAAGTACTTTGACAAAAATGTAGGAAATATTTTTGTTGCATCAAAAAGAGTGGTTATGATCACCAGCCGACAAACAAATGCAGCAAAGAGTAATGCTTAAAATGTCACTATTTGTCACTAAATGCAGTATTTGAACCTTACACTTAAATTGAAATTCAGGAGAATAACTGCAAAAAGCTCCACTTATTGAGAAAAAATAACTTCTTTCAATAGTCTGGCTACGGGCCTGGGTTATTAAATATATAAAACTGATTTTCCAAAATTCACCCAGCTATACGTGTAATGTCTATTTCCCTTAATATTTAACTACTACTCATAGACTTTTTATAATCTAGATATGATCCTCAACATGAAAGCTGTTTTTGTGTGAAACTCTGAATTGCAGCTATCTGATGACATGTGGGAGTTCCCGAGGACTCGTTACGCGGATTGTAACGGCTCAGAAGCGAGCGAGGAGACGGAGATTTCTGTGAATATCGGAGGTGTCAAGCACACTCTCTAAGGGGACGTGCTGAACCGATATCCCGAGACGCGTTTAGCGGAGCTGCTGAACCGAGTCTCTGATTACGCAGAAGAAGATCTCTCTGCGCTCTGCGATGACTACGACGACTTAAAGCGGGAGTTTTACTTCGACAGAGACCCAGAGGCCTTCAAATGCATCCTAGAGCTGTACTACTACGGAGAGATTCATATGAAACGAGGAATCTGTCCCATGTGCTTCATGAAAGAGATGGACTATTGGGGAATCGACGAGGACTATCTGGATGAATGCTGCAGATGTAGTCTAAATGAGGTGGAAACCGAGCTGGCGGAAATAGCAGAGAAGGTCAAGACTATCCTGGATGACCTGGATGATGATGATGCGAGGGTCAGCAGAAGCCAGAGGTGTCAGACCTTCCTGTGGAAGCTCATGGAGAAACCGGAGTCCTCTGTCGCCGCGCGCGTAATCGCGGTGGTGTCCTTTGTGTTCATCCTGCTGTCCTCTGTGGTCATGTGCGTGGGCACTATTCCGGAGCTACAGGTGCGAGATGATGAGGGTCACCTCACGGAGCACCCAACCCTCGAGGCCATCGAGACGGCCTGCATTATCTGGTTCACAGTGGAATACGTTTTGCGCCTCGCGTCCTCTTCAAGCAAATTGCACTTTGTGTTTTCCTTCCTGAACATAATCGACTTCCTCGCCATCATGCCTTTTTATGTAGTACTGATTCTTACGCATTTGGGCACTGCTATGATGGAGCTCGCCAACGTGCAACAGGCGGTGCAGGCTCTGCGCATCATGCGTATCGCGCGCATCTTCAAACTCGCGCGCCACTCGTCAGGTCTGCAGACTCTAACGTTCGCGCTCAAAAGCAGCCTGAAAGAGCTGGGTCTGCTGCTCATGTACATGAGCGTGGGGATTTTTCTCTTCTCAGCGCTGGGTTACACGATGGAGCAGAGCCACCCGGAGACCATGTTCACCAGCATCCCGCAGTCCTTCTGGTGGGCCATCATTACTATGACTACTGTGGGATATGGAGACATATATCCTAAAACCACTCTGGGCAGGTGTAACGCAGCGGTCAGTTTCTTGTGTGGGGTGATTGCCATCGCGTTGCCGATCCACCCGATTATCAACAACTTCGTCATCGTGTACAGTAAACAGCGCGTGCTCGAGACCGCAGCCAAGCACGAGATTGAGCTCATGGCGTTGCGCGCGAAGGAGGAGGCGCAAGAGTGTCCTGAGGCTGAGAGAAGAGCGGCTTCAGCTGGCGGCAGCTCGGTGTGGGACAGTGCAGCTGTAAGCGCCTCTCAGAGTGACGCCTTCATCCCTTTACTCGGTGAGACAGCCACGGTGTCCAAGAGCCAACGTGCCCACAAATGCAACAACTAGAGGGATTTATTAATCAATACGAACTGTGATGATTAGGAACCGGCAAAGCTTTATCAATAATAGGTCTATGTAAACTTACGTCTGTCCATCTATCCACCAGATCTGTCTGTAGTTGATCGCAGCTCAACAACCAATCTACTACTAGAAAGCATAACTCACCTAAAAATAAAATTAGTCGTTAAAAAGATAGTTCACCCAAAAATGAAAATCTATCATCATTTACTCACCCTTTACTTGTACCAAACCAGTTTGATGTTTTGTTGTCTGTTAAATACAAAAGAAGATATTTTTAAGAATGTTGGAAACCTGTAACCATTCACTTCAATAATAATAGTTTTAACTACAATGTATGTCAATAGTTTCCAACATTCTTCAAAATATCTTCTTTTGTGTTTAACAGAACAAAAGTGAAGGGTGAGTAAATGATGAGACTTTTCTTTTTTTCTTTTTGGATGAACTGTCCCTTTAATTTACTCACCTTCAGGCTTTCCAGTATGTGTGTGTTTTTCTTTTGCGTTTAAAGAACATCAAATAATATTTTTAGCAGAAGCTGTGGTCCTTGTTGGTTCATAAAATGGTAGTAGATGACTTCGAGAGTCAAAAAACAAATACAAGCAAAACAGTTTTTAAACTTGTGGCTCTAATGAAGAGGAAATATTCAGCTTAGGTGTGCAAATTTACAATTTGGGTGAACTATCTGTAAAAACAAAACACAATTTTAACATGAAAAATATATCTGTATCAGGTTTGTTGTCTAAAAACGATGCTTAGTAGATGCACCGATTACAGACTGTTTTCCCATTTAAAAATATATAATTTAAAATCAGTTACGAAGGGTCAATATATATTTTGTTGTTTAAGTAACAATAAACAATTAAAACATTTCAGAAGAAGAAAATAAAACAGTACAAATAACTGTACATAACATGCATAACTGAAAATGAAATGACTTGTAAAATAAAATCTATCATTTAAATCTCATCCACATCAAAGGCCTCGAGACTCTGTCTCTGAAGACATCTTACAGTAATGAGCATATCAGACAGATCTCTTAAGAACAAGCCTGAAGGAAGAAAAATAACTTACTTTATAATGCAATTAATGTACTCCGGAGCATAAAAAACAGTAGTTAGTTAATTAGTATACATTTCTGTAACAATATAATCAGTATTGTTTCATAATCAATATATTTTTGAATGATTGTCTCTGTTTTACTTTTCTTTCCACTTAAAAATCATTCTCCTCAGGACGGTTGTACTGCTTCGCAGTACAGTATTAAAAATGCAACTGATTGTCTGAATTACTACTATAATTCAGCCTGAGCAACAGCAAGTCAGAACTAGACATTAATTCATTTTTTTGATGAATCACGATACCAGTCCTATGCATGGGTATATTTGAATAGGCAAAAATACATTGTAGTAGCCAAAATTTGAGATTTTTCTTTTATGCCAAAATAAATACTATATTAATTAAAAACCATGTTCAATGAAATCACTTTATTAATGTCCTTCCATAATTATATACCAAAATTTAATTTTTGATTTGTTATATGCATTGCTAAGAACTTCATTTTGGTCTATATGAAGAGGTGATTTTCCCAAAATGTAGATTTTTTTGAATCTTCAGATTCCAGAATTTTAAATAGAACAATATTCAACCGAGATGGAACTTTCCTAACAAACCACACATCGAGGGGTAGCTTATTTGTAACTCTGAACCACAAATAAATCATAAGGGTCAATTTTCTGGAATTGAGATTGTTAAATAATCTGAAAACTGAATAAACCTACATTCCATTGATGTATGGTGTTACAATAAAGGTACAAGAGCTGTCACAAAATGGTACCTTTTTAAAAGGTACACATTTGTAAATAAAGGGTCCATATTGGTACCTCAAAAGTATATATTAGTACCTAAAAAGTTTAGGAGGAACACTTTTGTATTTTTAAGTACTAATATGTACCCTTGAGGTATTAATATGGACCTTTAAGGTACAAATTTGTAATTTTTGAAAAGGTACCACCCCAGTGACAGCTTGCATACCTTTATTTCTGAGTGTGTGGATTGGACAATATCGGGAAGAGGAATTATTAATTTTGTATATTACAAAATATGTTCATGGAACATGATCTTTACTTAATATCAAATGATTTGTTGTACACAAGAACAATCCATCATTTTGATACATATAAATGTATTTTTGATTATTACCAAATATATAGACATGCAATGTACAATTGGTTTTGAGATCCAGGGTTGCATTTAAAAAAAAATTTACCCTTAAGATTTTGTCACAGGCCACATATTGATATCTAAAACTTTGTTACATGACTGCATCCATACATCTCTGCAATGACTCAAATAACTTATTAATAAAGTCATCTAGAATGGCAAAGAAAGCGTCCTTGCAGGAGTCCCAGAGTTCATCAAGATTCTTTGGATTTATCTTCAATGCCTCCTTTATTTTATCCCAGACATGCTCAATAATGTTTATGTCTGGTGAGTGGCCTGGCCAATCCTGAAGCACCTTCACCTTCTTTGCTTTCAGGAACTTTGATGTGGAGGCTGTATGAGAAGCGCTATCCTGCTGAAGAATTTGCCCTCTCCTGTGGTTTGTAATGTAATGGGCAGCACAAATGTCTTGATACCTCAGACTGTTGATGTTACCATCTACTCTGCAGATCTCTTGCACGCCCCCAAACTAAATGTAACCCCAAACCATGATCATGATTTTCCTTCACCAAAGACTGATTAATGTAAAATTCTTGGGTCCATGCAGATTCAAATAGGTCTTCTGCAGTATTTGAGATGATTAGGATGTAGTTTAACAGTTGATTCATCTGAAAAATCTCTCTTTTGCTACTTTTTCAAGTGATCAACTAGAAGTCGAGTTATTATTTGTTGCTCTTTCAACTGGGATTGATGACAAGAAATTTGTCATTGGTATATATCTATGAAAATACCTGTACACTTAAAAAAAAATGTTTTATCTCACCTGCCCATTAACCAACAGCGTGAACCTCCACCCCCGTCTTTTGGGCTTTAAATGATGTGTCACTTGAGGGTTTGAATTTTACCACAGCGTTTTGATCGTCCCTCTGGGTGTGATTCGCTCATTTGTTGGCTCCTGAAAGACAAGGGTGGACATGGCTGTGTGTGGGTGTTATTCATTCCGTCTGAGTGAATTAATGCATTGAATGTGTTTGTGCCCACACGGAAAGCTCTTTGTGTTTGTTTGTGTATGTATGGCTGGACACTGAGATAGGGCTCAGATCTGGCTTGTGGGTGGACAAAAGAGCAGCCAGTGCTAATAGCCAATAATCACTGACCCCACCAGCGCATCTAAATCAGCGTTTGCAACATAAATAAAAGCTAAATGCACCTCTATAACTCTTCCAAACCATCAGGTTGTTGTTCTGATTTAGTTGAGCTAAAAGGAAAGCATCTGTTCTGTGCAGCTGACGGTGTCCAAAATCTAAATTGCACACGGATCAGTATTGAGTTACACACATTGCATTGCATTCAGAGCACACAGTCGGACCACCCATCACATCCGACACATTCTGGAATCTTAAAGCCCATCGCTTGGCTTCTATAAATAACAAGGACAGATCAAGGACGATAGCTATAATTAGAATGAGAACGATAAAGCTTTAAAACAATACTTCACCCAAAAATAATCTCTTGATTTGTTCTTTTTTTTTGTTATGTTGAACACAAAAGAAGATATTTTGAAAAATGTCGGAAACCAGTAACTATTTACATACATATAAAAGAAAAAAATTATGGAAATCAATGGTTACTGATTTGGAATAAGTCAAGGGTAAGTAAATATTGACAGAATGTTCATTTTTTTTGGATGAACCACCTCTTTAAGTAATAATTTTTTCAGACCAAAAAAAAAAATCATAAATGACAATGAATATTCACCTGTATTAAAGGGATAGTTAATCCAAAAATGAAAATGTACTTAACATTATGAGTTTTATTTTGCTTTGGAACGCAGAAGAGTATATTTTGAAACATTTTAGAAACTGGCAGCCATTGACATAATAAAAAAAAAAATACTATGGAAGTCAGGTTTCCAACATTCTTCAAGATATCTTCTTTTGTGTTCAACAGAATTTAGTAAATACATTTTTATTTTTGGATGAACTACGCCTTTAAATGTTAAATTAAAAGGATCACAGAATGGTTCCAAGGAACATTTCATATATTACAAATGTTATGGTGTGTAACAGAATAAGTATAAATTTCCGTAACACCATAAACATATTTTTAAATGATCTACAAAATCAACTGACTGTCTGTCTTTTACTTTCACTTAAAATCATTCCCCTCAGGAAGGTTGTACAGTATTAAAAAAGCAGCAACTGATTGTCTGAATTACTACTAATTTAGCTTGAGCAACAGCAATAGCTAATAATACTGGTATATCTGTAGGGATTTCTACAAATATAATTAGAATATTAAATTAAAACCATGTTCAATGAATGCATTTTATTAATGTCCTTCCATAATTAGATACCAAAGATTGTTTTTTGATTAGTGATATGCATTGCTAAGAACTTCATTTGAACAACATTAAAAGGCGATTTTCCCAAAATTTAGATATGAACCATCAGATTCCAGAATTTCAAACAGTTCCATCTCGGCTGAATATTATGCTATGCTAAAAACCATTTCATTATTTGTAACCCTGGACTACAAACCAGTCACAAAGGTCAATTTTCTGAAATTGAGATTTATAAATCACATGAAAACTCAATAAATAAACTTACTTTCCACTGATATGGTGTGTTAGGATTGGCCAATATTGGGAAGAGCAACAACTATTAGAAAATATGAAAACATAGAGAAAATATTGAGAAAATTACCTTTAAAGTTGTCCAAATTAAATACTTGGGACGGAGAAGATATTTTGACACATTTTAGAAACTGGTAGCCATTGACATAATAGGGAAAAAAAATACTATAGATATAAAAAATACTCAGGTTTTAGACAGAAGTCCTTTTTGACAAAACTAAGCATCACAGAATGGTTCTATGTCAGCAACATGTCATATATTCCAAATGTTTTGGTGTTTAACAATAGGATTTGTTGAAAAATGTATAGAAATATTATGTCATAATCAATAAAACTCCTGACCTTGACAGTTGTTCTTCTGTAACAAAAAAAATACACTCTTAAAAACATTTTTTATTGGCACTGATGGCGCCATTCCACAAAAAGATGTAAGTGGAAGCAGTTCTTTAGATTATTGAAATCTTATTATTTATTTTCACACTAAGAAACAAATTGTTCTTTTAAGAACTGTTCACTGATAGGTTCATTAAAAAAAGCCAATAGGTTCATATCACTATGAAAATTCAATTTTGGAACTTTAATAATAATTATTATTATTTGACTGTAGACTTTATTTTCTGAGTAAATATGTCTTGTGTGTTATAACATTTATTTGTCATCTAAGAGTGAACTAAATGCCTGGAGGAATTAACCTTTAAAAACATTATAAAAAATGTAGGGATGCTCTGATCGATCGGCATCGGCCGATAATCACATTTAATGACTCGATTGCTACTCGCTGATCTGGCCGATCTCATGAACCTAGTGTTTGTGTTAGTTGGAAATGAGCAAAATATTTGAATGACCTTGCATGTATTTTGGCCTTTTTACACATAAGAACAGAAAGTTTTGTGTTTTTGACAATATTGCAAGTTCACTAAAACCTGGCTGAAAATATTAGATTTTTTTTAAACTAATAGCTAATAATATAACTTCTAGTTATTTACTTATGACCATAAACAGCAATTTATAGACCTTCTTCTTTTTAGTAAAGAAGTGATGGATTTATAGGTGTGCATTTTAACTACTTATGCATCAAATATGTGCTCTAAACCTTTTCTTGATTAAGACATGTTGAATTCTTCTTTCATCATTTGCAATGTATAATTATAATATACTTATAATTAATGCTTACTTATAATGGTTATAAGAGACGTGTTTAAGGGATTATATGCAGCATCCTTAAATTATTCTCTTGGGTAAAGAGAGATGTCCACTTAAGTAACATACTAAGATGGAAAATATGTTTTATGCGTTATAAAGCTTGAAGCATCAGAATCGTTACTCTTTATTGGCCGATCACCATGACAAGGTATCAGCACTCTGTATCGGCTGCAAAAATCCTGATCAGAGCATCCCTAAGAAAATGTATTAATAACAAATTATAGCTGCATCGATAATGGCACAGAGAAAGATCATCATTGGAATCAATTTCAAAATGCTTCTTTCCATCTGCTGAAAAAATAAAAACTTTGACATCCAATCAGAATCCATCCTGCTTTAAATATCTTGAGAGTATAAAGTGTTTAAAGTTCTAATAAACAATGTATTCATTCATTTATTTAATTTGCATCGGCTTAGTCCCTTTATTTATCAGGGGTCGCCACAGCGGAATGAACCGACAACTCATCCAGCAGTTTTATGCAGCAGATGCCCTTCCAGATGCAACCCACTACTGGGAAACCCCCATACACTTTCACAATTCACACACACGCATTACGGCCAATTTAGTTTATTCAATTCACCTATAGTGCATGTGTTTGGACTTGTGAGGGAAACTGGAGCACCCGGAGGAAACCCACACGAAGACAGGGAGAACATGCAAACTCCACACAGAAATGCCAACGGACCCAGCCGGCACTCGAACCAGCGACCTTCTTGCTGTGAGGTGACAGTGCTAACCACTGAGCCACAATGTTATCATGTATCTTTATAGTTCTCATTCTTGATGTGAACAGGCAGTAGACACACTACTGCTTACCATTTGCAGCATCAAATAAACAATAATGCTAGTTCACTGGGCTTGACCTTTCGCAAGTCTGCAAGCACAAGCATTTATTCTTCAAACGAAGTCAAACAGGTGTGAGATCATCATTATTCATAGTTTATGGGAAGCCCCTTACTGAGGAGGATAAAAGTGAGAAAGTGAAATCTAATGGAGAAAAAGGTAATGACTGTGTTCAGATGTGCAGATCCACTTATGGTTAATGTAGCAAAGACAACCGCAGCTGGTGTGATTTAAGGGGAGAGGATTCTGCTGTCTTTCACACTGTTGCCAACAACTTAAAGAGAATACATTTAGATGGGAACATGGGGGGGGGGGGGGGGGGG
>CAIGQZ010035027.1:16100352-16133968 GCA_903798205.1 Danio tinwini
TATAAACTAAAATATTTCCAAGTTGGGGAGTGTGTATCAGGATGGGAATCACTGATCTAGTGTGCAGCCTACCTAGACAGCATTTTTGGGCATCATAAACTCATTATGCCAAGGGTTGTAATCACCACAAACACTGAGGGTAACAACTCCACCCAATAACTGGAAATGGTCTCTTCCATAAGTTCTTGCAATTCTCTACCATATGTACATATACAGTGTATGTTGTTAGCTCTGCTTCAGCTGTTTAACAGCACTCGTCAATGTAAAAAAAAATTAGATGATCAATCAGATGAAAGTAAGCAGGGTTTACAGTTCACATGAACTGAGTACAAATACCACTAAGAAGCATTAATTTACCACTTAAAAATATAAAAAAAGGAAAACAATTCCTATTTGGTAGCTCTTTTACAATAGACATGTAAAAGGACCAAAAGGAACTAATGCAAATTACTCACGTTTCCCTTAAATTCCAAAATGTTCAGTTGAAAACATTATATAATTTACATGAATTAAGCAATCCTGCTACATATTAGGCACACAAATGAGAGTACATTTGTTATTATTATTTTATTTAAAAGATTATTTACCAGTCCTTTCCATCTAGAATTAGACCAATAATATCCTTCACCATTCAATTTCCCTATAAGTTATGAACCATATTAGTCTCCTCCAGTGTTCAAGACACAGTAATCCTCGTTATTATGCCCAAAAACACTGTTCAGGAGTTTAGCGTTGAACTCCACACTGAATGAAGGTTAGTCTCCATGCAGGATCACCTGCAGCCTCTGGGTCATGAGGGGTCTCATATGTGAGGGCAGGTGTTTGCCTCCACTCATCTTCCTCTTCCTCAGAGTCAGAGGAGAAGCGAGAAGCGATTCGACAGGGCCGAGTATCAATACACACTGACTTGGAGCTTCGTTGGTATGTGAAGGACATAGACTCCGAGGTGTGTGAGTGTGTGATTCGCACTACACAAACATCATGACGACAGAGGAAAGAAGAACGAGAGAATGAAGCACAAAAATGAACATTAGATGGAAAAGTGCAAGTTTAGAAGAGAAAAAAAAAAGAGAACCAAAGAGAAAAGAGTGGTGGTTTTGTGTATTGATTTGTTAGGTGTTGTAGGTTACGTGGATGTTTGAAAACAGAGCTTTGTGAATTTGGGATATCCTGGATTAAATGCTCAATCAAATTTATGCAAGTAAAAATTTATTAATAAAAATTATTAAGTAAACCAATGAAGTGGATCAATACAATACATACTTGTCAACCCACCCGTTTTTCCCAGGATTCTCCTGTATTTTACAATTCTATCCCGCTATCATCCCATAAGGGTATTTTCCCGTATATTTTCCATATTTTTAATCTTTCTATGTAGGTTATCAGTAAACATTAAAGATCCAATCCTCCCTATACGCAACCTATTCCACCAAACCACCAGGGGACGCCCTTGCTCTTAAATATGAATCTGTTTTATGCTTTCATTTTATTCAGGCATGACAACGCCATTGCCCTCCATATTGATAAATAGATGCCGTTTCCCAATAAAATAATAATAATAATAATAATAATATCTAAAGATGCCGATCTTGGTGGATTTTCTTTTAAACACAACAAATTTTGTCTTAAATGAGCATAAACAGTTAGGAAAGCAATCAAACACTTTCATTATGGAACTGTGCATTTTTAAAGTGACCTTTGCTATTTAATGTAAACAAAAGAAAAATCTAAATGAGAGATCCATTCGCTGCTCTTTAATCAGAATGTTTAAACTATAGTGAAGAAAAGGTTCATGAGATTTAATAACTTGATTCCATTTCTTTATAATAGCTGTTAATTTTAATATTATCCCTTAATTTCACATCCCAATGTTGACAGGCATGATACAATATAAATAAAATAAACAACACATAAAATGAATGTCAGGTGCAACGTTTTTTATAATTGATTTACTAGGATGATTTTATTTATATAAAGTTATTTTACTTAACTAAACTTACACTTTATACAACTGGATGGAGGCATCTCTAATAAAACACACACAAATGTATTAAAATCTAGCAAATTAACTGAATATATTAAATAATTAATAGATAAACATATAGATAAACTTCACCTCAGTAAATTTGTAAGGGCACATCCATAAAAAAAGTAACTGAAACATAATTTAATGTAATATAAATGGGGACAAACTTAATAAAATGTTAACTGAATATAATTAAGTTTATCAGTTAAATTTGTGAAAGATAAATAAATCACACAAAAAAGAAAATCTCCCAAGTGTGTGATAAGTAAATAAAGTTAATAATTAAACAAACTAAATACATTTCTTTATATATATATATAAATATATGTCTTTTCATACATGCTAATCTAATTTCTACTGTCTGGTTTGTAATTACAGAACATTATAAAATTATCCTAAAATGATTAAATAAATTGGGATTTACTATAAACATTTGGGGCTTATGCCACCCTAAGCACTGATCGTTGCACTGCTAATAATCCATCATAACCCACACAACACAGTTACCTGGATAAGCCTCGTCTGTATCCAGGTCGTTGCCGGTGCTGCTGATGCTGGTGGTGTCCAGAGAATGAATGCTCAGAGACGTGAGCTGACCGCGCAGACGCTCAATATCACTGTCTTTACTGTCCAGACACATCTGCATCTCCAGACGCACCTGAGACTCCTCTGCTATCATCTGCACACACAACACAACAACTACTGAGCTGATTCAGACAATGTAGGTAAGTCTAGGCAAATGAAATCAGTGTATGTTTTGTTAAGTAGCCAATTCAATATTAAATCACAGGAACTGTGAATAATTGTAACTATATTCTGTATTCCAGTGGTTTTCTGCAGTAATTGTGTTTTCTAAGAGGAGGTCAGGGGAAGCACAGTATGACTAAACAATATACAATAATAATAATAATAATAATAATAATAATAATAATTGATAGATTTTTCTATAGAGTTTATGTCAATGTATCTGTGTGACACAGTATATTTACATTTAATCATTTACCAAATGATTTTATTCATAGTGATTTACAAATTATGACAAACAAGCACTTAAATAACCAGATAACAGCAATATATAGATGCCATGACAAGTTTAAGTTACTTTAGCAGTTTTTTTTTTTTGTTAAAAACACACATAAGGACTGATAGGTACCTTTTTTTGTAAAGTGTAGCATGATAAGGCTGTGACTGGGTGTGGAATCAAGGAAGTTATCTTCTTTACATCCTTGTACTTCATTACATAAGTTAGCAAAAAATATATAAAACTGTTCTTGTGTTTTTTTTTTTTTGATGTATAAATAGATAAATATGGGCTCTGCTGTCTTTCATATTATGACCGCTTATTCAATACATCTAAAACAAAGAGGCAGGTTCTGTTTAAGTGTACCCATGTGCACCAATGTGTTCGCTTATCATTTTCAAAAATATAAATTATATTTGTATTAAGTCTATATTAACCGTATTGAATCGAGAATCACAATCAAATCAAATCAGGGCATCTGAATCGATATCCAGCCCTAACGATATGCATAACTGTGACTTGTTTTTTAAGGGCGTACTCACACTATGTACAGTTGCCTTGAACCGGGCCGAAGCACGCTTGTCCCCCCTCCTATCTCCCCTGACGGCTCTCACTCACATTGCATTCGGGCCTGAGCACGCTTACGTCATTAATGCTGCGCTGTTCAGAAAGCGATCTCGCTCAGCATAGTAGAGATTTCTCTAGTTATATTGTTTTAGTCGTTTGGGATGCAGTGACACGCAGTCAAATATTTCGCCGAACAGATCAGTCACTTTTTGACACTTATAAACAATCATAAAGTCCTCGTGCTGCAGGAATTAGGTGGTTTGCTAAAGGTGCAGCTGTCATGCAGTGAGGGGCTTGCGTCTTTAATAACACTTCTCAAACGATCCGGGAAACAGGCCTGGGCATGGTTTGGATAGCATAGTGTGAGTATGCCCTTAGATGTTACATTTATTTAGTGTCACTTACAGCCTGCATATCATTAATTTCCTTCTGGTATTTGATGATAGAGTAGTTGAGCTTGTCTTTCTCCGTGCGGAGCTGCAGCTGGAGTTGTCTGATCTCCTTCTCCTTCCTTCGGATGTCTGTGTTGTTGATTTGCTGTGGCCTGCCGTCCGTTTTCTTCATGACCTCCGCCAGCTTGTTTATAGCCTACAATACATGAAATACATGTCTGATATTAGAATTTAGCCGAGACATGCAAAAAACAGCTATTTTAAGCTATGAAAACAATGGTGTAATCCATAGTTACAAAGCTGTGATAAAAAAAATTGAAAATGCACCTGAATCTTGAGTGTTCTCTCCACCTGTATCTGCTTCTCATAGGATACTGTGAGAGATTTCATCTGTTTCTCTTCTTCTTTGGTCTTCTCCAGCTCTGTGTATTAATTGTTAAAGCACTTGCATTAACATAAATGAACATTGTACCATCACTCTATTCATATTATTATAGAAGTAAGCTCACTTTGCTGTATGTGCTTCAGTTTATTGTTGAGCTCCTCTTTCTCATTAGCCAGGTTGGCAACATCCACAGTCAGCGTACGGTTTGATTCCTCCAGCTTGTGTAGTATAGAAGAATAATAATGAATTAATGTTCATCTGGAGAAGATATTTTTATGTTCTAAAAGAAATCTCTTTTAGTCTGCATCTGTTTTCCACAGTTAAAGTAAAAGGTATTAGCCTGTGAAATTTTTACAGAGCAAAAAATGTTCTCAAAGTATTTCTTGTTATATTTTTCTTCTGGAGAAAGTTTTATATCTTATAGTTTGGCTGAAAAAACTATCAATATTATTAGCCCTTTAAGAATGATGTTTTTTTTCCCCAACTGGCTACAGAACAAACCCCTGTATTCCAATGACCTCCCTAATTAACCTAATTTTCCACTGATTGGTACGGTACGGGTCGGCGTACCGAACCAAACTGTACCATACCACTTTTTCGGCACCCTTTCGAAAGGGTACCAAACATGAGAAAGGGTACCAAAAGGGTCCCAAAGGCAGAGCTAGACGTGCAGCTGAACGCTATTGGTTTACAGGGATACGTCACGAGCTCACGCAACAAGCCAGAATGAAAACAAAGGACCCGCCATGTTTTCATACACAGCCGAGAGACTATAAATCCATATTATATCATATAATAACGAGCCCTGTTCGATCTGGGCTCAAATGAATATTGTCGTCGTCTTGATGAACAGCCACAAAGCCCAAAAAAAGAGCTGATTTTACCCTGTGCCCAGTAGTTTTTTATGAGCCAGTCTGAAGCGTGAGCGGTTTTGCGTTTTTGCTTGTGCTTGTCACGTTTCTTTATTTGAAATAACAAACTTCTTGAGCTGATGATAATAATGTGCGCTTGATTATTGACGTGCTTTTGAAACCTGATCCTGCAAGAAACTGACAAATGCAAGAGTGACATGCGAAAAAACAAAAGGAGAAGCAGGAAAAAAAGGAGCACATTATTTTTTCAGCAAACGTGAACAAACTGCCATGTTTAACTATTATCATCACCTTTTGGTTTATTATGAACTCAAAATGATGGAATTACTTTCTAACAAGAGGCTACACGTGCTGCTGAAGATTACAGACACATTTAATCATGAGAGGTCTGCACTGACTGGGCTCTATTTCCTGCTTTTTTTAATCTAAATAAGGCCTAAATGTATGCTGTGTGTAGTTCTTCTGTAAGTGGTAACATATCGGAGACTATTAGGGTCTGTATGTGTTTATATATGTTGCATTTATTTATTTATTTTATATAATTGCAGACGTTACAGTAGGCTATTTTGCACTGTCATTGATCTGCAGTTATAATCAACTCATGTTCATAGTAAAGTTTGTAATAAACATTTATACAGAAGTATTTATGTGTGTAAAGCATCTATTTTGCGAGAAGTGCTTCTCATATGATATGTGAGCGACCTGTACAGCTTTACTTTAGACATTTTCTCAAGCGAAAATTACGTTGACTGCAACTTTCTGTCATACACGACGCCCACCAAAAGAGTACTATTGGTACCCTTTTAGCAGTGGAAACGCAAGCCTGATAAAGGTGACCCGTACCGACCTGTACCGTACCGTACTGTACCAGTCAATGGAAACGAGCCACTAGTTAAGCCTTTAAATGGCACTTTAAGCTGAATATTAGCATCTTGTGAAATAACTTGTAAAATATTATGTACAGTCATCATGTTAGTTATCAAATTAGTTATTATGAATTACTTATTAAAAGTATTATGTTTAACAATGTTGAAAAACTTCTCTCCATCTTCTCTTCATTAAATAGCACTTGAAAAATGTTAGAAAAATAATTAATATTTAAGAGAACAGAAGGGCTAATAATTTTGTCTTCAACTGTATGTGAACATATTGAAACACTGAAATTTAATCCTGCAATTCAAAGCTGAATTTTCTGAAATATTACTCTCTAGTCTTCAGTGTCACGTGATCCTACAGAAATCATTCTAATATGATGCTTTGTTTAGAAGAATTTTTGGTGTTAAATAATTTATAACCGTTCATATTTTTATCAATGATCAAAACATTTTGATCCGCTTAGTGCTTAAAATTTATGTGAATATCATATCATATATCATATCATCATATCATATCATATATTTTTATTTAGTGCTATGTCAGCAATCATGGGTATTTTCATGGCAAAACATTTCATCAAGAAAATATACAATTAAAAACCACATGAATACATACCAATGAAATGAAATACATACATTAGAGAAGATTTTTAACGTTAATATATGATCAATTCTAACATTTGGTGCAGTACTTTTCATCCTCTGTACACCAAATCGACTATAGGAGCATTTATTCATTCATTCATTCATTTTCTTTTCGGCTTAGTCCCTTTATTACTCAGGGGTAGCCACAGCGGAATGAACCGCCAACTTATCCAGCATATGTTTTAGGCAGTGGATGCCCTTCCAGCTGCAACTCAACACTGGGAATAGCAGCATTTATTTGAAATGTTTTTATTTCAAAATCTTTTGAAACATAATAAACATCTTTAAAAATTGTAAAAACATCACTTTTTATCAATGTTATGAGTTTGAGAAGTATTTTCAAACAAACAAAAAATATTTCTGAACAACTGAATCACAGAAATCAAAAGAAAATCTATATCTAAATACTAATTCCTAGTCTTACTGTTTTTATTGTATTTTTCCCAAATAAATTACATTATGGTGAGTCTTCAAAGCCAAAACTTAACTTTAGACTTGTATTGTATATATAATATATACTGACCGAGTTGATGGTACCGTCCTTTTCTGCGAGGTCCTGCCGGTGTCTGGCGATCATGTCCTTGATCTCCAGTTCCTTCATGATCTTTTCTTTCTCCAGGTCTGAATACTGCTCTTCAGCGATGGACCGAGCCAACTGTTCAGAGTCCACCTTCGTCAGGCTCACCTCCAACTGAGATGCTAACGAGTCCCTATAAAATCACACATAAACCAAGATTCAGTGCACTATACAGATCTAAGCATGTTTTAATGATGTGCAAGTTGACATTATCTAACAAAAACGGAATGATATAGCAAATTGTAAAATAATAATCACACAAAGAGGACATTTTCCCAAATATCAGCACATGAGCATTATTATAAATGTAATATTGAAATTATGCTGTTCATCAAACAAGAAGTTAGTATTGAGTGAAACATTTTGCTTGATATGTGCTTTGAATAGAAACAAAAAAAATGGGTCACTTTATTTTGATGGTCCGTTGGTTGAATTGAAGTTACATTACATCCACACGCCAACTAATTCTCATTAGATTATAAGAAGACTGTTAGGTTGGAGTTAGGGTTGGGGTTAGGGTTAGTGTAAGTTGACATGTACTTGCAAAGTTTCTTGTAGTCAGTTAAATGTCTGTGGAAGGAGCAGTATCAGCAAATATTAAGCAGACAGTCTACTTATACTCAAATGGACCATCCAAATAAAATGTTACCATAAAATGATTAAAACATTAAAAATAAAATGTCATCAAAATTGCCTGGACGAAGAAGGCGACCGAATGGAAAGGCAACAAAATTTTTTTTGACCAAGATTATGCCCCTGATGTGCTGTGGAAATGGAGGGAATACCAAGAAACTAAAAGGATGCTGAAGGAACATGACATCAAATTTCAAATGCGTTTTCCGGCCAGGTTAAAGGTGTTCTATGCTGAAGGCACAGTTCTCTACAACTCTGCGGAAGAAGCATCGACTGATATGGAGAAAAGAGGTTTCCCTGTAACCATATACAACTCGCCTAACTCACTGATTGAGTGCGTTCAGCGGCTGACCGGGAGAAAGCCCGGCAAAAAGCACGGTTCATCTGCTCGTTCACTCCCCTCATATAAAGAAAAAATCCTTGCATTAAGGCGTCCTCAAATAGTCGATTAAGGTTTGAAAATGTCCTTTTTAAGGATCAAACTTGAAGGTACTCTTGTACTTTTTTTAAATTGAAAGCTTTTGTTGTCATTTGTTACTTTCTTACTTTGTATTTTATATTTTTCTTCCCGATTCGGAAAATACTCGATTATTTAAGTGCAAATTGCTACGAAGAAAAGACGAACTTTTACTAAGTCTAAATGACTTGTTCATGGGCCCTTAGTTTGAGGCAAGTACAAGAGGCTTCTCCCATGGAGCACATTTATCATCTTTGCTCACTTAAGGGTCGTTATATTGCGACCTCATACTTGGAAGTTGTGTTTCTCTTTTCATTTACATTGACTTTCTCTCTGTTCAAAGTTCAGTCTGTTC
This sequence comes from Danio tinwini, assembly GCA_903798205.1. NCBI lineage: Eukaryota > Metazoa > Chordata > Actinopteri > Cypriniformes > Danionidae > Danio > Danio tinwini. The sequence goes on from CAIGQZ010035027.1 coordinate 16,109,158, forward strand.
TTTGTTCTTCGTTGAGTTCATGTTCACAATTATTCAGAAGGGGACGTTAACTGATCATTGTTACACGAGCTTAAGAACAGGAGATCAAAAATATCTGGAAATATGCGAATCAACCAGAAAATGCACAATTGCATAAAGGTAGCATCATACAATGTTAATGGCTTACTTAATCCTGTAAAAAGAAGCAAGATTTTGACTAAACTTAAAAAAGAGAAAATTGAAATTGCTTTATTTCAAGAAACCCATCTCAATGTAGCAGAGCACAACAAATTAAATCGAATGGGGTTTAAATACACTTTCTAATCCTCATATGGATCTGGACATAGGAGAGAGGTTGCAGTCTTAATTTCTAACAAAATTGCTTATGAACATCTTAATAAGGGACAGAGAGGGAAGATATATAATGATTAAAGGCAGAGTAGAGGGCTCCCTAGTCACTATTCTTAATGTATACGCTCCTCCAGGTAGTAAATGCTCTTTTTTTAAGACTTTGATAGATCTATTAGCATCAGAATCACAAGGTATCCTTGTTTGCGGTGGAGATTTAAATGTTTATTAAACCCTAAATTAGACTCCTCACATTGTTCCACCCAGCTAGCGAACCCCTTAAGAAAACAAATAAACACAATGTTGGTGTGTTTGATTGGTTTGATCAAATAGGTTTGATTGATGTATGGAGATACTTTTATCCAGGACAAAGAGATTATACATTTTACTTACATCCACATGCATCCTATTCAAGAATTTATTATTTTCTTGTATTTGAAAGACAAATTTAGAATTAAAAACTGTAACATAGGATTAATTGATATATCTAATCACGCTTTAATGTCACTCTACCTACATTTGGAAAATAAACCAAAAAACACTCTCTGGAGATTAAACTCTGGCATACTGAACAATAATGCTATTAGGGAACAAACTGTAGTTGAAATAAAACAATATATTGAGCAGAATGATAATGGATTAGTCTCCCCAACTATATTATGGGATGCATGTAAAGCTGTTCTTAGGGGTAAGCTCATTGCTGATTCATCCCAACTAAAGAAATCCAGGCTTGAAAAGCTTAACACACTTACCAAAAATGTAAATAGATTAAAACAGAAAATAAGAAAGGCCCTAACAAAAATCTGCATCAGGAAATTAAGAAAATTAAAACAGAGTTAGATTACCTTTATTCCCAGGAAATAGAGAAAAAAACGTATGTTCTTAAAGCAAAAATATTATGAGTCATGTGGCAAAGCAATGAAGTTATTGGCTAGAAAGTTACGCAAGCAACAGGCCGACACAATAATACAGAAAATACAAGACCCTATATCAAATCAGCTATTTCATAAATCAGAAGATATCCAGAGAGTGTTTGAAAATTATTATTAAAAAAACTGTATAACCAAAAACAAAAAGTAGATCATGAAAAAATAACTTTTTTCTTACTTCTCTAAATCTACCATTAATTAGCAACAACTGGAATGCTGAACTATCCGCAGATATAACAGAAGAGGAAATAAATAAAGCAATATCTAAGCTTAAAACAAACAAGTCACCTGGTCCAGATGGATTCTCCTCTGAATTGTACAAGATGCTTATATAACATCTACTTCCGATTCTGTTGCCAGCTTTTAATCATGTTTTAAATGGAGGAGAATTACTGCCCTCGTGGCAAGAAGCTACTATTTCGGTAATCCCAAAAGAAAGTAAAAACAGACCTATCTCAGTACTAAATTTAGACTATAAACTCTTTGTCTCAGTCCTAGCTAAAAGACTTGAACTACTAATGCCAGAATTAATTAACTCTGATCAAACTGGATTTATTTGCGGTAGGCAAACACAAGACAAAGTTAGACGAACTCTCCAAACCATCAGTCATATCCATGACTCTAAGGTACCAGCTGTCCTCTTAAGTCTTGACGCAGAAAAAGCCTTTGATTCAGTTAATTGGTCTTTTCTTAAATGTATCCTCACGCACTTTAATTTTCATGAAAAATTTATCAGGGTTTTCCAAAACATATATTCTTGTCCCACTGCAAGAATCAAATTAAATGGTAATCTTTCAGAGTGACCTCTGTCCCATTTGCTTTTTGCATTATTTATTGAACCCCTGGCACAGTGGATCAGGCAAAATATAAAAATAAAAGGTATTAACATCAAAGATGATATACATAAAATAGCATTATTTGCTGATGATATCTTAACTTATCCGAGGGACCCAAATGAATCATTAGTTGAATTATGGAATGTATTACATACCTATAGGTCTATGTCAAGATTTAATCTGAATATTAGTTAAACACAAGTATTAACCTTTAATTATATCCTCTCCAAACAATATTAAAAATGATTATCCTATAAAATGGAATTCTAAATGTATTAAATATATAGGAATAAATATCCCCAAGGACATGACCAATTTAGAAATGCTTACTTATGGTCCCATTAATAAGACAATAAAATTATACATCGCAAGATGGAATCTTCTACCGTTTTTCAACATGAAATCTAGAATAGACTCAATCAAACAAAACATACCTCCAAGACTGCTTTACTTATTTCAGTCTTTACCTGTTCCCTTCGCTAAAAAACAACTTTCAGAATGGGATAAACTAATATCCAAATTTGTATGGCAGGGCAAGAAACCAAGGGTAAAATTTAAAACCCTGCAATTGAGTAAATAAGAAGGAGGGGCGGCCCTTCGCAAAAATATTTCTGGGCAGCACAACTGAGATGGATATTCTGTTGGTGCAATCCAGAATACCAAGCAAGATGGAAGGACATAGAGATTGGTTGGTGTGACAAATTTCCTACTCAAGCAACTATTGTGGATCCAAACTTAATAAAGCAAAATAACTAATGCATCAAGAAAACCTTAAAAAATTATCTGAGGTCATTAAGACCTACAATCTAACAGACCATATGAAGGTTTTGAAGTGGGTTTCATATGACTCAGACTTTAAACCAAATTCTTTAGATATGCGTTTTAAAATATGGGCTAGGAAAGGGATAACAACTTATTCTTCAATAGATAACGGACATTTATTAGATTTTAATTCAATAAAAGAAAGATTTATCTTCAGCTCCGGCAACATTTGTATCAAAACATTAAAAAAGACACTGATGTTGATATAAATAAGAGTACCCTAGTTAAACTATTCTCCTCAGCTTATATGGCTGAACCAATGTCAAAAACTATAACTAAATTATATAAATCACTAATGGACCTACAAGGGGATTCATCTCTGTACATTAAAGAAAGATGGGAGAAAGAAAGTGGTATTATCATCTCAAATGAAGATTGGCTAAATATATGTAAATTACATTGGGCTACTTCCCGTTCTTTACATTGGAGAGAATATTTCTGGAGAAATATTATTCATTTTTTCCTTACCCCAAAACAGAAAATGTCATTCTATGGGAACTCAAATTGTTGGAGGCATTGTGGTTCACAGGACGCTAATCATTTTCACATATTTTGTGGATGTCCTAATATTAGAAGTTTTTTTGGAAAGCGATACATAGCATTTTAGAAAATATTTTAAATATTTCAATTTATTTCAGCTTTGAGGTACTTTATTTGGGTATGCTGCCAATGGATTCCTTGGAAAGAAAAAACAAATACATGTATAGAGTCATCCTTGCTTCACGTAAAAAAGCCATCACTAGATGTTGGTATAAACCTAATCCACTACAAATGCAAGATTTGATTGATGTTCTGAAAAATATATTCATTATGGAGAAAATTACCTACAGTGTGCACAACCAAATAGATATATTTGCTGACTTATGGTTTAAATGGATTGAGTACATTACTCCCATTCAACCCCCCCCCCCCCCCCCCCCCCATTCATATATATATTATATGTGTTTTCTTTTTGGTCCCTGATTGGGGAATTTGTCCTGTAAAAATGACATATGTCTACTGATGCTGTGAATTGTATCTCTCTGCAATAAAAAAAATAAATAAATAAAAATATGTAAAACATGATAAAAGATAACTCCTTTACTGCTTTAAATCCACACACCTCTCTTCCTGCAGGTCTTCTATTCTTTGCTCAGCGTCTTTGTAGAGTTTAACCTTTTCCTCGCATTCCTCTTTCAGCTCTCGAATCTGAGTCTTAAACAATTTCTGAAATTTAAAAAAGAAAATTACATAAAAATACAAAACATATACACTCAGATACAAAACTAACACATTCCAAGAATATGTCTCAGCCTGGCAGACATACTGTGAAGTACTGCTCAGCCTCCAGCTGGTCCTTCATTTCCTTCAGCTGGATGCCAGATTGTTCTCTCTCCCTGATTGGACACAAAGAAAAGATTTTTATTGCATATGTGTACAGTTTTGTTTACTTACCAAATTATTAGCCCTCTTGTGAAATTGTAGTTCTTTTTTAAATATTTCCCAAGTGCAATTTATTAGAGATTTTTGAAAACACATTTTTCAACATAATTTCTAATTTGACTAACTGTTCAAGATACTAGTATTCAGCCTAAAATGCAATTTAAAAGCGTAACTAGGTTAAAATATGCATGATATTAGGGATGCTCCGATCGATCGGCCAAAGATCGGTATCGGCTAATAATCACATGTAATGACTTGATCCATACTCTCTAATCTGGCCAATCTCATGAACCAATCGCATGGGTTTGAATAGTTAATAATATAACTTCTTGTAATATACGCATTGCAATAAACAGTAGTTTATAGGCCTATTTCCTTTAAGTAAAGAAGTAATGGATTTATAGTAGCACATTTTAACTCACTATGCATCAAATGTGCGTTTCAAAATTGTTCTTGATTGAGACATGTTGGATTGTTCTTCCATCGTTTGCAATGTTTTCAAATTGCATTGATTGTAATTTTTCTTACCAGTTTTTATATCGGTGTTATATTATTTTCTGTAAAGCTGCTTCTAGCCATGACATGTCCACACTAAATGGTTAAAAGTGATGTTTAAGGTATTATATGCAGCATCCTTCATTTATTCTCTTAGGTAAGGCAAAATCTCCACTTAAGTATCATACTTAGAGGGAAAATGTGCTAAATGCATTATGAAGCTTGAAGCATCAGATTCAGTACTCGATATTGGCTGATCACCAAGACAAAGAATTGATACTTTGCTGCAAAAATCCTGATCGGAGCATCCCTACAGGATATCTTTTTGTGTGTGCATCTGGGGTGTACAAGTCCATAAAAATTACACTTTGGCAAGTTATCGTAAAGGCTACAATTACCTAATAACTAAAGAGCCCAAACAATTACATTCAATTTCTATTCATAAATACATTATTAAGCGTTCAAAGAATAAACATGTGTGCAAACATTTGAATTAAGCATAAGGAATTTATAATTATGTAGAAAATCTAATTATGTTTAGACTCCAGTTTGTTGATAGCATATAATATTTTCCACAGGTGACTTTTAAAAATATATACTTTAATATATACATCAAATAATTAAGACATCACTAACAGCTTTGATAAAATACAAATATTTATTGTGATTATTGTTTGACAGAAATGAGGTTGGAATATTTGGTGATTTTTTTTTTAATTTACGATTATATAATCAAGATGTTTTTATGGATTTTAAAATCAATGTTGATGTGTTAAAAATGAAGATATAAATAATATATAAAACTAGATTAAGTTCTGCATATGCAGGGGTTAAAACAACATTGTATATACATTAAAGTATCAGTACACTTGCACACTTTTTAAAATGCATTTACTATTACACACCTAATATAAACATTATATACTATTATAATTATGTATAAGGATTATATACTAATCCTATTTAAACATACACAAAACCTCATTAAAACACGCTAGTCCCAGCAATAAAACGATGCCCAAGTACACAACTCACCTGGACAGCTCCTGATTTTGTTTCTCCAGACTGAGTTTGAGCTCCAGCAGATGGCTGAGCTCTTGTTTGAGCTGTTGTTCTGATGACCGCAGGCTGTTGATCTCCTGCCTCTGAACTTTGAGATCATCTTGGCAGATATTTTTCCTCTGTGTCTCCTGCTGCACCCGCACATTCAGCACCTCCACCTTTATGCACACACAAATAACACTGCATCTGAGCATACATCCAGAGCACTCCACAGACCAGGCGAAGAATAATATGCAGCTTTAACCCTAAAAATGTTTTTTTATGTCCAAGTGAATACACACATTTGTGAGTCAATAAGGAATGGATGTGTCATTTTGTCTTATTTCTTGGTTTCAAATACATGCAATACTTGGGTTTTTATTGAATCATTTCATTATTTAATCATCAAATTAAATTAATCATTTAGTTCAATTAACTTTGTTAATTAGGTTTTTAATGTTAAGTGGTAAAACTTTGTTTTATGTCTCTGGAAAAAAAAAAAGAGTAATCTAACATTATTTAATAATACCGATAAAGAAGGATTTGTGGAATAACACAAAAGAGTCTACGTATATTTAATCCTGATGTAAACCGAACTTAGGGTAAGTTGCCCATTATATTAAAGTTTATTACTTATTGTAATTAACAGGATTGTTATTCATATTTTTAATGAATTAGATGTACATTTCAAAACTTATAGGCTAATACCAAACAATGCCAAAAATTCCATTTTAGTGCTGAGTTGAAACCATTAAATGAATGAAATAAAATGTAGACACAAGCGTGACAAACAGCTACAGACAGGCAAAATAAAAAGTCAGAACGTACCTGCTCTGTGAGATTTTCTTTAAGCGAGCGGAGCTCCTGAAGCTCATGTTTGGCTTGTTTATAATCACAGTCTAATATAGAGTTTTCTTTCTCCAGCTGCATCAGTCTGTTTTCCAGTTGTTGCTTTGTGGATCGTTCTTCCAACAGCTTATTTTCCATGTCTGTCACAGAAACAAAAAACACACACGTCACTGAATGAGCATGAGTCACAGGCTTGTGCTGTAGACTTCGGAAATATTTACTCAACTAAAATCATCATCATTTTAGAATGAGGAAAACATGTTTGCATACTAATCTGGATCAGAAGCAATGTAAGACACTTTACAAGAAGCATGATGTGAATCTTGACAGTCAAGTCTCAACTTGACAGTCAAGTCTCTTATATGTAGTTTATAGTATAACTTGGTGGTTTTAGGTGGCTAAATAAAAAGATGCCAGACAATGTAATATTTATAAGAATCAATCATTTAAATAGAATTTTATACTGAACTGGTTATCAATGCTGAGGAAAATATAAGTTTTACATACTGTTTCTTACAGGCACCTGTCAAAATTATAGAACCATTCTGCACCACCAGAAGAGGACAAATACATTTGCTAATAATAAAAATATATTTGCTCAGATAAAACAGGTAGCAATGGTCCAATCATGAAAATGACTGATTGGACCAAGAAATGATCTTATCAGAATCCCATTAAGAAATGATATTAATTATGTTTCAAATCACCTTTGGGTAATAGTTTTCAATGTATTGCTAAACATTAAGAAAAACATCATACCGAAAAGGCACTTATAATAGGCTTGGCCACTTCAGTAATGACTTAATGGCGATGGCTTTCACATTCACTTTACCCTATATGATAAACTCTAACTAACCAACTAACATTTTCCTTCAGCGTAAACTGTGCTCTGCTATGTAGCGCAATCCGCTTGTTAAGTGTGACATCACGTGAAGTGGCTTCCGGGTCCAAATGCTCTATTAAACTGAATGGGGAGACTCAACAAATAGTAATAATAAACGTTTACAATACTTAGTAGTAGTAAAGATGTAATACTTTCAAAAATCACAAATCACAATATATGTCCATGTCTAATATCCTATGGCCAGTAAATGATAAATGTTTTATAGATTGTTAAACTATTGGTGTCTGTGATGCAGAAAGTCCAGAGACTGTTGTGTACACCATGATTTAATATGAAATTCACTTTAATGTGTGACATGACTAAAAAGTGGTCATAAACGAGTATATTCTCAATTCAAATGAGAAGCGGATTTTACCCAGAAACACTATTTTATACGTCACGACTTAAGCGGATGAAAAACACCCTGTCAAAAATATTAATTGTGTATATAAATATATATTTATATATATATATATATATATATATATATATATATATTTCAGCATTTTGAACATCTCTTGAATGAATGATTCAGTGAAAAATACAATTCTAATGGTTGCTCATATTCAATCTTATGCCAAAAGTGTCAAGTTACTTACAAAATGTGATTTAGCGATTTTATTTAGATCACTTCCATATACATCAGCATATAAATTCAAAGTATAAACAGATATCTCACTAATTCTCTAATTTGAATGTTTGTGACAGATTTGAATGCTCCTACTGTGCACAGCATATATAAGTACACCCCTAACAAATCTATCTTTTAAATTCGTATTTTAATAGGAAGCTATACAATACTATATTTGTGAATATACACTAGAATAGTCAGTACTGAAGCCAAATCTGGAGCTTAAGTAACAAAATAACTTACGATAACGATCCAAAAAACTAGTACACTCAAATTTATATCTTATAGAAAAATATGAAATACAAATTTAAAAAAGACGAAAAATCAAGAGAAAAAAAAGGAACACAAAAATGTAAAAATTTAGTTGGCATTTTGTAGGTTGTATTTTTTTTGCAATATTTTGCTTGAATTTAATTGTATTATTTTTCAATTTCTAAATATGTTTGGTGTCTAAAATATTATTTTAATAAATATATCTGTTTAATAAATCTGTTTTGTTTAAATGCACCAAAATATATTGCCTATATTCACTGAGAAATGGATACAAATATTCATTTTCAAAATGGGGTGTACTCAATTATGCTGAGCACTGTACATAATCATACATAGGCATAAGCTACACATATATAGATCACATTCATTTATAATACTGCATTGTTTTTAATCAAGTTTATGAAAGATTACTAATGCAGCTGTCATTTATAGTAAGATTTTGACATACGTAAACTTTTCTAGAGTGTTTGCTTTTTAATGTTACCTTTCAGGGTCTCAGACTTTGCCTCCTCTATGGATTGGTTGATTTTGTTGTTGTCTGCCAATCTGGCTTTAGTGGTTTTATGCTCTGCCTCCTCCTGCTCCAGACTCTGCTGAACTGCTTTAAGTTTAAAGGAGAGGTCGATCTCCTGCTTATTCTTCTCCTGTTAGAGTTAAAGAAGACAACTTTCATGACACATGATGAGCTGAGGACGTCAAACATTCCGTCACTAGTTAAAACGCATGTGTACCTTTTCCAGGGTTGTAAGATCCTCTTGTAATTGTCTTTTCTCTACTTCAGCTTTTGATAGAGAACTCTTTATGTGCTTTAACTCATCCTCCAGTCCATAGATACGACCTAAGAATGGAGGAAAGGCAGAAAGAGAAATAGACCGATCAAAAACAAGACAGAAGCTGAAGTCAAAGGTTAGGAATTCAGGTTAACATTTATGTTAAACCGCAAATCATAAAAACATAAACGGGTGTTTATTTAACCATGGGCACCTTCTGCTCTGTGGACATTTAGAAAATGAATCTCTCTTAAAGAGACAGTTGAAGCAAAAAATAAAGAAATACTCACTTTGAAAACAAAAGATGATATTTTGAAGAATGTCAGACATTTGACCTTAGCCACTGACTTCCACAGAAGGAAACAATTCTGTGGAAGTCAATGATTAACATCACCACTCTTCAAAGTATCTTCTTTTTTGTTAAACAGAAGATAGAAACTGTACAGGGGTAAAACAAGTGGACAGAATTTAAATTTTTGGATAATATATTTATATCAAATTTGTGACAGAATAATAACGTCATTAAATTAATTTTTTTTGTCATCTCAGATTTTTTTATTTGATTGTTTTGGGGTGGATATGATGGTGATGGAAATTATGTTTTAAACATTTTTGATAAAACATTTTGACAATCACATTTTCTGGTCATGGTGGAAAACAGAGCCAGTTGTAGCACTAGTTTAATTTTAAAAACATATTTTTACACAATATTGTGTTTATTTTTGGTTCACTATTTGCTCAAATAAATAAATATGTAATTACATTTATATGACAAATGTGTATAAATCTATAGAAAAAGTTAATCTAAAATGTAGCTATACATTTTTTTTTTAAAATAAACCTTTAGTATAATTTTTTTTTTATTGTAAACATCAGTACCTCAAATCATATGTCGATACAATGGACACAAAAATAATCGCCAGAAACAAATTTCTTACACTGAAAAATAGAGATAATTTTTTCAACATTTTCTCCTGTTTAGCGACACAACGTCAGCTACCTGCCTCTGACCTTAAAATAACGCTGTTCATGTTTACTCAGTCTCTGAGCAGCTCCACCTCAACACAACAACACAGCAAACCAGCGGACAAGAGCCCAGTGTGTGTTTCAGTGAAAAGCTGACTACATAAACATTAACCCTGACTCTCTCTTACACAGACCTGCACATACAGTTTGCGTGATCCCAAAATCAGGGGTGTAAAAAGTACTCAAAATGACACTCAGTACAGATCCTGTGTCAAACTTTTAGATAATTAAAAGTACAAGTATCTGGCCAAAATAGAATTATAAATAAATAAATAAATAAATGAATAAATAAAAAAATATATATAATATAATAAATATATAATTATAAAAATATATATATAAGAACTTAAAAAAAAAGTAAAAGTAGTGTTGCAAAATTAGAAAGAAGATTCTTGTTTTATCATAAAGGATCTTTCTCTAATGCAAAGCAAAAAAGGGCAAAGGGAAAAAAAAATAAAACACAGCTAACCAAGTGGAAAACAAAAAAATTGTTCTCAGAGGGATGTTCTGACTTTTCTTGAAGCATCAGTATTTAATAGATAATAGTCAATATATAATTAAAATACCATGTATCTACTTTGAGAAGACTAAGATTAGTAAGCATGACCTCAAACTGATTTTACATAGCATGCTTCTTTAACCACTTTTGGAGATTTGTAACATTACATACTGTAAAACCCCCTGAAAAAAACATTTTTAAAAATTGATCTTTCATAGATTATAGCCTATAAACTAGTGCTTAAGTGCGCCAACATATAGCACCAAGGTGCTTACAGTGACCTAAGTTTGATTCCCAGCTTGAGGTCTTTTGACGATCCTTCCCCTCTCTCTGCTCCCTAGATTTCCTGCCGATTCTCTACACTGTTCTATCTATTAAAGGTTACAAATCCATAAAAAGTAATAAAGGTCAGTATTTTTTTATTTGTTTTTATTTATTTATTATTATATTTTTTATTATCATTATTTACTTAATGCATTATCTGTTATTATTTTACTTTCTTATATATTGTTTGTTTCTTTTTTGTTAATTGTTGTGTAAATGTTTGTTAGACCAAATTTGTAAGTCAATGTGTTTGAATGTTTGAAAAAACAACAAAGACAGTTAATAAAAAAGCAAATAACAAAATTATAAGTGAACCTTTGCCACAAAAAATATTAAGTGCAAATAAAATGAAAAAATATATACTGTATATACTGTCTATATATATATATATATATATATATATATATATATATATATATATACTGTCTATATATATATATATATATAAACTAAAAAAATGTAACTAGTACTATAGTTTGTTCTTCATACACTCAAGACAAAGCACAATGTTTGAGCTGCGATAGGCTGGGAGCACAAAATTACACTAAAGTACAGTAATGAAGTAAATTTACTTAAGTATTTTACAGGCCTGAACGTAATGCAGGATCTTTCTCTGCTCACCCTGCAGGTCAGTGATGGTCTCTGAGCCGACGTTTCTCTCTCGTTTCTCCAGCTCCAGAGAGGTCTGCAGGCTGAGTTTGTCCTGCTCCAGGGCCAGCCTGCTGCTCTCCTGCTGGGCCAGACGCTCCTGCAGCTCCCTGAGAGAAAGCTCCAGCTGCTGGGACTGTCTGAAGGCCTCGGTCTGGGCCTTCTTTAGCCTCTCTGACTCCTCTAGCTCGGCCTGAAGCTTGGCACTCACCTCCTCCAGCTGAGGACACATTCATTTAGCAATTATATCCCATTATACTCCATAGTAAAGAATATCTATCTATTATACTTTTCGAATTTTCAATGAACAAAATGACGTACTGTTTAGAAATGACAATGACATTCTGTTGGCAAGTGGTAAATTCTTTAGTTAAAATTGCTTTCTTGACATATCATAAACATACCTCATACTCTTTTAAATACAAGTTAAAAATTACTTAATTAAAAATTACGGTTAAGCAATTTGTCAAGGTGAAAAATGCATTTCTTTCCATATTTGTTTAGATGAATTTATTAACCATTTAAATATATTTACTATTTATATAACTATTAATTTTAAAGAATATTCATTATTTAAATAATCAAAGATAATTTATTAATTTAAGAACTGCCTTCTTAAATCATACATATGTTTAAATAAAGATAGTTTATCCAAGCTAAGGCATACTTGTCTTATGGATGTCCTAATACCTAACATTTTATCAAATATTAAATGATCTCTTCTGTTGTTATTGTCACAATGTGAAAGGTTTAGTGAAGTGTTACTGAGAGACTCACCTGTCTTTCCAGGTGAATGTTCTTCTCAGTAGACAGATGAGAGTTCTGGTTCTTCTTCTTTAGTTCGGCAAGCTGCTCTTTCAGGCTGCTTACTGTAAGGGAAGAAATAGTAAATATGCTAGTAGAGCAGAATCAATACTTTCTACATGTGCAGAAGAGTTTTTAGAAACATTCTTAAATGAGGTAGAAATGTTGGGTCTGTGCTTTTGGTGAATTTAGAATGAGAGACAGTACTAAACATGCAATATGTCACAAAATAGATCATGAAAAGAGCATGAAACATCATAGCTTAAAGGGACAGTTCACTCAAAAATTCTCATTTACTCACGCTCAAGTGGTTTTAAACCTTTAGAAGTTTCCTTCTGCTGTATACAAAATATGTTATTTTGAAAAATGTTTAACCGTTGACATCCAAAGTAGGAAAAACAAATACTATGGAAGTCAATGGTTACAGCTTTTCAACATTTCTCAAAATATCTTCTATTGTGTTCAACAGAAGAAAGATCCTCAAAACAAGTGACAAGTTTGTGACAAGTGAACAATGAATAAATGATGACAGAATGTTCAGTTATGGGTGACTCCTTCTTTAAAGTAGTAAGCGCCGTGTTGTGATCATGATGCATCGGTGTGTGTTTGTGTTTGCTGTTCACCTTCATTCTCCAGCAGCCGTTTTCTGTCTGTCTCTACACCAGCTTTTCTTACGCTCTCTGTACGCTGGTGTTTCAGTAAAGCTTTCTCTCTCTCCAGAGATCTCAGGTTGTCTTCCGCCTCCTGTCTCGCATTCACCTAAAACAACAGCAACAGAGAGTCCGTCTGAGGAACCTGCACTTTGTTTCTGAATGCTTCTGATTCAAGGGCTTTTGTTGGATAAATAGAAATTAAAATGTCTTACTTCTTCTTCAAGTTCTTTGGACAATCTCTCCAGCCGCTGATTTGCTGTTCTGTTGAGATACAACATATTTAGTTTGTAGGAATTATATCAGTTATAAGTGGATATATTTGATTCAATTTGCTATACGCTAGTGGAATGAACTTCCCATTTCCACTCAGACTGCAGATACACTGGTTTACTTCAAACTAAAAACCTATCTCTTTAGAGAACACCTGAACTCTGGTAAATAATACCAACAATCTATAGAAGCACCATATCTCCCTCTCTCTAAAAAAATTAAATAAAGATAAAATAAAAAACTCCTACTTTAGCACTAAAATTCTCTGAGCCTAAACAAGTTACTTTGAATAACTAGCACTTATTGTATGTATTGCCTGAATCGCTGAATACCTCCTCAATTCTAAGTTGCTTGGACAAAAGCCTCTGCTAAATGACTAAATGTAAATGCAAAATGTAATATGTGATGAAAACCACACAATTCTGGATCTGTGCCATTTAAATATCCATTGTCTAATGTACTACTCTAAGCAAGTGTCTAGTTTTTGTTCTAGAAAAAAAATAAATAAATAAAAAAAAATCAGGACACATTCAAATTTACAGCCTTTTTTTTTTTTTTTAGAGTTTTGATATTAGATTGATATTTTACTTTAGTTTTTATATTAAATATTAGAAATGTACTTAAAGTTTTATTATTATTATTATTATTATTATTATTATTATTATTATTATTATTATTATTATTATTATATAAAAACACAGACAAAACATGAAATTAATGTATTCAGAATACTGTACTACTTCTGTAATGTAAAAAACATTCCCATTTAAACTGTGAGGAGATTACTTTATAAAATAGCCAACAAATCTCCTATGAATGCCATTGTATGTTGTTAAGTATGCATGTTTTTGTTACCGGCATTTATTTTCCAGTTCTTCCTTTGCTTGCATCTCATGTTTGAATTTTTCCTCCAACTTTTTCAGCCTCTTCTCCAGGTCATTGGACTACGTGCACAAAACACATGAAAGAAAAAAAAAACCATGAACATAAGAAAAAAAACCTGATGCCAGTTGTTTGCTTGATTCTATTTAAAGCAGCAATTATCTAAAGAATGCAGTGAAACACTCCAGTTATGCCGGGTATCGCCACCAAACAGAGCGGTTGTGGGAAACTCTGCTGCAGAAGAAATCACATCAGCTATTTTAGAAATCTAAGTGCTAATTTTGTGCCACACACCATTTAAAAGCAGCTATTATACACACTTTCTGCCCTAGTATGCACCCTACAGTTCTAGTCTCCTTCACTTTACGGGGATATTTGTTTCTCCCCAAAATTAAAGTTTGCTATTAATTTACTAATCCTCAGGCTATCCAGAGGTTCAGATGACTTTTTGCTAGCAGAGCATCAAAGAAGATTTAGCTCATTGGTGATTATTAAGACGCAAGTCAAGGCTACCAGTAAACAGAGTCAAAAACATATTCAGGTGAAACTAAATGCATACTCAAGGTTTGCAGAGGCTGATTAAAGGTAATAAAGTTTCGTTTCTTACACAGATTGAACATTACTTTCATACGATTTTAATTTATCATCTTGAGCCACAGCTATTCATTTTGTTTTGTCTGTAAGTTTATTTACTCAAAGTGCCTGTAGCCACTGTCTTGCATTTTATTATTCAAAAAGGATCACAATTTGACCATAAAATCTTAATTAAATGAATAGTTCGCAAAAAAAGTAACCTAAACTAGAAAACTATTTAAGGGTAAACATTTAGTAAACATCACAATTAGTAAACATTTTTGTGAACTATCCCTTTAATGTTTTACTAAAGAAATAAAATGTTACCTACTATACATCTTGGCCTGAGGTTGAGTAAATGAACAAGTATATCTTCATTTTGGGAATAACTATCTCTTTAACTGACATAAAAAACATGTTCTTCTTATCTCATATTACAATAGCTATTACTTAACATTACTATGAAAACTGCTATTACTAAAAACAATATGCACCTCTGTGTGGTTTAAGACATGATCTTCATTGATATCCTCCTCTGAACATTTATTTTGTTGAGTTAACAATCTGAAAAACACAGAAAAAAAAAGAGGATTACTGTAAATGTTACACTTTTTTTAAGCCAGAATCGTCCTTTTTTACTCTATACTACGAGGCTCCATAAATCAATTCAAGATGAAAAAGAGTGAAGTTGGATGAAAAAGTTTGAAGGCGAGAGGAAATGAAAGAAAGTAAATCTCAAAGCAACTTTTCAATCTGGGCTTTGCCAGCAGCCCATGTGGCTTCACTCAGAAACTGAGAAAGGAAATAGTGAACGGATAGGGGAAAAAGAGGGAGCAGTGATAGAACAAACACAGCTCTCATTCACGATTACCATAATCATGTAAAAATACTGTACATCCCGTCTCGATTGATCCATAACAGGAGCTTGCTGTAGTATTACAGCTCTTTAGTGTGTGTGAGTGTGGAAGAGAATGATATACCTGTTTAAATGTCAAACAACTCTACAGTGTCTGAAATGTGGGCTTTTAACTCTTCCTGTATTAGATGCCATTTACAAACTGTTTTTAGATATTAATTTAAAAATTTAACTGAATATATATTATTGAGACTTAGGAATTTAGTTTTTTATTAATTTTATTTCAATTTCTGTTAATTTAGTCCAGGTTAAACTAAATAAATAAATTATATAAATGTTGCCTCAGTAATCAAGAAAAACAAACAGAAAATTGAATTATTTCAGTATTAACACTGTATTTTTTATTTTAAAGTAATAATATTTTTTAATAGATTTTAGTTTACAATAATAACCCTGATTTAGAACATGTTTTAATTGGAAATATCATTTAAATGAATTATTAAAAAGTCATGAAAAATATATTGTTTTCTAGCTCTGATACCTGGATTGAAACAAATCTTTTATTTTAATAAAATGAATGTACTACATTTTAGCTCAATAATGCTTTAATTTGAATATTTTTAGGGGATTTAATGGTGATAAATTATGTGCTGAAGTTACAAGTCATATGTTATTTTTATTGACTATGATATTTAATTTTGAGTTTAGACCAGAAATTTTCCCATGTCGAATTGTCATAAATCGATTATATTTTGAAGTGCAGATGAAAGCTTGGCCTGTTTTTAAAGACATGTATAAACAAATATAAATACATGAATATTTTTCAAAACATGTTTTATTTTTAAACTATGAGAAAAATTGAAGCCATAAATCTAAACAAATTATACTTCACATTTGAGATTGATCTCTTTAAAAAAATGAGCTTTTGGTGAAACTTTGGTTGAGCTGCAGTACAAAAGTTTTATATAATTTTTGAAAAAAAATTTTTTAAAAAGCGCAAAGTACAAAATTAATCAAAAATAACAGTACCCGTCCATTGCCTAGATTTGCTCAGCTCAAAAATCTCTATCTAAATCTCTAAAATCTTCATCTGGTAATCATAAACGGCTGGAAAAATCATAGAAATTCATTGGCAAAATGTGTGCGAACCCTACTGGGGCTCATTGAATACTTTTTTCCACAGGCGTTAGTTACATTACATGACCGTATTATGCAACAACACTTATGTAACATGAAAATACACTACATTACTAACAGTTTAAATCGCAAGACAACATTTGAACAACATCTGTTTAACTTTAACACTTACTGGTCCTCTCTGAAATAGGTGAAACCCACAAATGGTAGCTGGTTTCCTGCGAATGCACGGGGCGGAGGGAATGTCTCTGTTCCTATCGGATCATCCTTAATGTCATCATCAAAGTTACTGGTGTCAATATCACTCCTCAGCTCCGGCACCACTGGAGCCATGGCTGAGAGAGAGAAAGAGAGAGAGGGAAAATATTGTAAAAAAATTGGAGCATATTTGTGTGTGTGTGTGTGTGTGTGTGTTTGTCCAGCAGTGAAAGGCTCAGTGTGTGTAGCACACAAAGCAGACACTGTACTGAAGGAGGAGTGGCATGAATGATTTGCCAAGCTGGTCAGTGCTTTACTCACTACCTACGGTGCACACACACATACACACTCACTCACGCTCACTTACACATCCAAAACACTGGCTGATTCTGGAGTTAAAGAGCTGAGAGAACGTGTGTTAGTAGGCTGCATTCACACATCTAGGAGGAAAGAGTCAGGAGTGTTGGATGTGAGACATTTTTAAAGATTACATTTTGGATTGGGATAGAATAAACCACTTTTGGGAAATCTCTTTATATGACACAATCATTTATTCATATATGAGAAAAAAAATAAAATTTTAATTAGATTCTAAACTACACTCACCGGCCACTTTATTAGGTACATCTATCCAACTGCTCGTTAGCGCAAATTTCTAATCAGCCAATCACATGGCAGCAACTCAATGCAACAGAAAGGCAACTGTAACTCAAATAACCACTCGTTACAACCATAGACTGTAAAAGATATGGACGTAGTATCCGTGACGTCACCCATAGGTTTATTAAGAACCCAAAAGAAGCTACCAGTGGGCGTGGCCAACCGTCGCCATTTTGTCATCGTGTCATCGCACCAACCGGGGCATACCATACAAGGGCAAAGAGGCGGAGCGTGAACGGAGCTACAGACACATGAGAAACATTTAATACTTTATTACTTGCGACTCATTTGTGTTCTGACCACATGTGCTTGGTTGTATACTATATCAATAATGTGTTTAGACTTTTAAAAACACTGTTTCATAAGCAATGTCATAAGCACAATGCTTAGTGGCTCAATGTATTACACATTGAGCCACTATAAGCATGGTTCTTATGAAGTTTTTCAACAGGAGGAAAGTGTGAATTACTTCCAAACACTTCAGATACAGCTGCAATCAGAATTATTCAACCCCCTGATTTTTTAGCCCCCCTGTTTATTTTTTCCCCAATTTCTGTTTAACGGAGAGAAGATTTTTTCAACACATTTCTAAACATAATAGTTTTAATAACTCATCTCTAATAACTGATTTATTTTATCTTTGACATGATGACAGTAAATAATATTTGACTAGATATTTTTCAAGACACTTCTATACAGCTTAAAGTGACATTTAAAGGCTTAACTAGGTTAATTAGGTTAACTAGGCAGGTTAGGGTAATTAGGCAAGTTATTGTATAATGATGGTTTGTTCTGTAGACTATGGAAAAAATAAATAGCTTAAAGGGGTTAATAATTTTGACCTCAAAATGGGTTTTAAAAATTAAAAACTGCTTTTATTGTAGCCGAAATAAAACAAATAAGACTCTCCACAAGAAAAAAATATTATCAGACATACTGTGAACATTTCCTTGTTCTGTTAAACATCATTTGGGAAATATTTAAAAAGGAAAAAAAATTAAAAGGGGGTTGAATAATTCTGATTGCAACTGTATAGTCTGTGTTAGTAAATGCAGGGCTATTGATGAAATTCAGGCAGAATTGTATGACAACGCTTCAGATGACTGTTCTAGAGCCTACAGCTAATAAATCAGATTCTGGAGTGCATTACAGGTCTAAAGAACATTATAAATGAGATGGTATAAGTATACAATTTCACTCACCTGGGAAATGGAGGTCATGTGAATGGTTTGTGAGCACAATTAAGTGCACACAGCATGCCATATCATCTGATAATTGTAAGGAATAATTCCAAAAGGCAACTGACTGTGTAAAGCCACATAAAACAACACAAAAATACGATGTATACGCCGAGATGAGCGGCTAATCAGCTGAGGTGACATGACAGCGACCAGCGAGAGCTAGCTGTCACTCAAGTGGCCACACCCTTTATTATGCAAAAATAATATAACCTAATATAAAGGAAATGGATGAGTTATAAAAAAATTCACCCCCCTCACAGTTGTCATGAAGGGTAATATTAGCTACATAAACCAAAATCGTTCTTTGTACCAGGCTGTAAACACCTTTTTTTCTGCTGTAAAGTTGGCCATTTTAACAGTGGGCTCAATCGAAATTTGCTCTATTATGGAGCCAGGACTAGCGGAATTTCGATGAATAGCAGTTTCAGTTACTTCCGTATGGGCTTCCCGAGAGAGCGGGAGGTTGCCGCTTGGTTATAACCGAGGTATGCAAAAGAGCATCTCTGAATGCACAACACGTTAAACCTTCAGGCGGACACAGCAGCGGAAGAACACACC
The DNA here is from genome assembly GCA_903798205.1 of Danio tinwini. Taxonomy (NCBI): domain Eukaryota; kingdom Metazoa; phylum Chordata; class Actinopteri; order Cypriniformes; family Danionidae; genus Danio; species Danio tinwini. The sequence goes on from CAIGQZ010035027.1 coordinate 16,128,765, forward strand.
GGGTGCCACTCCTGTCAGTTAAGAACAGGAAACTGAGGCTACAATTCACACAGGCTCGCCAAAATTGGACAATAAAAGATTGGAAAAATGTTGCCTGGTCTGATTAGTCTTGATTTCTGCTGCAACATTTGCATGGTAGGGTCAGAATTTGGCATCAACAACATGCAAGCATGGATCCATCCTGCTGTGCATCAATGGTTCATGCTGCTAGTGGTGGTGGAATGGTGTGGGGGATATTTTCTTGACACACTTTGGGCCAACTAGTACCAATTGAGCATCATATCAACGCCAAAGCCTACCTGAGTATTGTTGCTGACCATGTACATTCCTTTATGACCACAGTGTACCCATCTTCTGATGGCTACTTCCAGCAGGAGAACGTGCCATGTTATAAAGTGCCAATTATCTTAGACTTGTTTCTTGAACATGACAATGAGTTCACTGTACTCAAATGGCCTCCACAGTCACCAGATCTCAATCCAATAGAGGACCTTTGGTATGTGGTGGAACAGGAGATTTGCATCATGGATGTGCAGCCGACAAATCTGCAGCAACTGCGTGATGCTATCATGTCAATATGGACCAAAATCTCTAAGGAATATTTCCAGTACCTTGTTGAATCTATGCCACGAAGGATTAAGGCAGTTCTGAAGGCAAAAAGGAGGCCAACCCAGTACTAGTAAGGTGTACCTAATAAAGTGGCCGGTGAGTGTATATACTGTATTATGTGACAAAAAATATATAGATTTTGGATTTATGTTGTTTTTTTTCTCCCTAGTTATTCCATTTATGATTTTTCATTATCCCATCTCCATCTCAAGGTTGTTTAAAGTTTATTTTATGCTCATTATTAAAGTCAAATTTCTATTATGATGCATAAACACAACTTTATCACTACTGTATATATGGATAAGTAACTTATATATTAAAAAACACACTAATGCCTCTGAGCTTTAAATAACAACAAAAACAGAGAGTCAGCCAGTGGACAAAACTAGTAGGAAATATTACAAACAATCTGAATAAATGTTCCATTGTGAATTGTATTTTATATTTATTACTCATAATATTTTTTATCTTTCATTGTCTTTTTAAAAATCATATTAGCTTTTCTTATTTGAGTATTTATCAAAACTAAGTATGTGTGGTTTTTTTGTATGCATGTATGTATGTATATATATTTATATATATAACAATCACTTTAAGATGGTATTCATTGTTTATGTATTCTGCAATGCTTTGGCAATACTTGACAGCTTTGACTAGCTCTTTTGATTTAAATTTAATTAAAATAATGATTTCAATAAGGAAATGTAATGTAATTGTACTGTAGTAAAAATTTACCTTTCTCTGTCTGCACCATAACAAAAACATTCATTATTTCAGGATTTCTGCAGGTTTATTCAAGTCAAATGTAAGACTTTTTAGGAACCTTTTAAGACGATTATGAATGTGATTTTGAACTAATACAGGGCTAAACACTAAGGATTTTTGGTAATGGCCCTGTTTAATCAATGGAATTAGAAAAAAAACAAATGTATTTATTTCCTAACCACATATTTTAATGTGTCAAAACAAGAAAACTACTTGTATAGACTTTTTTCAACATGTTTTTTTAACGGACAAGTTTAACATAAGTTAAAAGTATATTTATTATGAAGAAAACTACACAAATAATCCAAAGTATGCTTGCATTTGGTCCAAATGAATTGAGCTGAACTCCTATTTAACCTACTGTAATGTGTTTCTGTTATAAAACCTTAAGTTTCATGCCTATTTATAAATATTGTCCACTCACATTTTTGTGTAAATGAAAGATCATGTAAAGGGATATATTGCTGTTATTATCATAAGGTATTGTGTAATTGTTTTTAGTTTTCTTTTCCTGATTAGGTAATTTGATAAAAAAAACCTCTGCTGTAAAATGTCTTAACAGCTGTTGTGAAAACAAAAACAGCTTTGTAATAAAAAATTTAATATATATAACATGAATTTGACAACTTTTGAAATTAAGACCTGTTTAAAATGATTTAAGACCTACAATACAAAATGTCTGCGAATTTCAGACTTTTTACTAATGCACTGTCAATTAGTTTCTTACTAGTAGTTTCTTAGTAGTTTCTTTCCAACAAAACAGCCTTTGGTATTTTAGTCTAAATAGATAGAAAATCATATGTTGCCATATACAGCACCGCACCATACAGATACATGGACCAATTTGTCGCTCAGTTTCCCAGAATGCTCCTTGATAGCACTGCTAATAACAGACTGTGTAGTTTAAGCATAGAGAAAGCCAAATAGAGAGCAAATCTGAGCATCACTGAAGTGAGGAGGAGAAAACAAGTCCAAGTGTGTGGTTTTGAGGCTCTTCTGTCATTAGTAACCGTGTATGGCCCACATGTTGGGTTCCACCCTTACTGAAACTAACCCAATAGCCCTTTAACCACATACTGAAAACACCACACACCCCTGATAGGAGCACAGCACTTCTCCTGTACATGGCAATACACAGCAGAGATCAGTGATGCAAAGCAATCAGTCAATGTATAAATAAATAAATAAATAAATAAATAAATAAATAAATAAATAAATAAATAAATAAATAAATAAATAAATAAATAAATAAATAAAAATAATAAATCATTACAATATTATACCATTCCTAAAAGTTTAGCATGTTTAGCATAATCTACAGCTTAAAAAACATTCTGGCTATAGTTTTGTAAATTAATATTTATTTGGTATTTCATTTATTGATCACTCATGATTTACATTTTTAATGTATGTTGCCTGCAATTTGGCACACATTTGTTCTGCATCTTACGGCTTGATTTAGAATTATTTTGTTGATTTTCATTTATTTTACAATATTTTTTTTCTGTTCAAAGATAATCCTTTACATTTATTTTTGATTTTTTTTCTGCGAGTTGATGTTGCACTCCTACACTAATGACTATAGTATTTATTTCTTATAGGAATGGCATGTCTGTTTGCAGTATGTCTTGCTGGATGGATCACATTGAAGCTGAACACTTCAAATTAATTTATTATGTTATTTCAGTCAATATATGTCAGATTTGTGGTTTGAGTTTCACAAAAACCCCTTGCGTTTTATTTGTTGTGCTTTTTTGTCTACAGTTACAGCAAATTCTAATTGATAATCTATTTAAAACAGCTTTTGTCCCTTAGACAAATGTATTCAGTGAATGCATTTATTTATTTTATGTCATTTGCACATTTGCAGTCATTTGAATTTAAAAGAAAACATTTCTTAGTGTTGTGTCTTGTTACCATAGTGACATGTTCTGCAGCATAGGAGAACTTTTTGTGGGTTTGTTGTAGTGGAGTAGTACAGGTGTGTTTTTGGCTGTTCAGTGTTTAAATACTTGCGCTCCTAGTGTTTCGAGGCTGTCTCAGCGATTGAACATCTCCCTGTTTGAGTGATTCACGGTGAAAGACCGAAATCCTCATCCTATTTCAGCTTACAAACCCCAAGTTTTTGAGTGGTTACAGGTGAAAGACTGAAACCCTGTATATCGATTTATATCATGGTCGAACAGTATAGTGATCTCCCTCCAACATCAGCTGCTAAAATGAAGGAAGACAAAGATCCCAAAGCCTGCAAGATCTCCCAGAGCCAGGAAAAATTGCAGAAGCTCAAAGAAAAACCTAGAAATGGCACTAATAGTGAGTCATATTTACATTGTGATATGAATATCCAGTGCTTTCCTGAAATAATAATTTACTTACTATAAAAAATAATGTTTGTACAGTGTAAATGTTTGTACAGTATAATAGATAGCTCGTTGAACTGCTGTTTTTATGAAAAGCTCTGTTAACAAATTCAAGTAAAATCTAAAGTAACTTACTGTATATCCATTACAGCAAAAATACTTTATTTACAGTACCATTTATCTCATAGTATATGTTTTTACAAAATTGTATGTTTATCTTTACTGTAAACTACAGAGTCATCTTCATAAAGTAACTTTAAATTACAGTAACACTGGTAAATGTCTTACAGTTAAATACTGTGTCATTTACAAAATCATTAACAGTGAAGCTATAGCGGGATGTACATGTGATAATAATAACTACTGGCATTATTAGTTGATATTTATGACATTATTTAATCAGTAGGGTAATCACTGTGCTACACAGTTATTAAATAACAGAAACAGAATATGCAGAAATAGCCAATGCTAAATATTAGTTATTCAACAAATATTATGCATTCAAGTGCATCTTAATGAAACATTTTGTGTAAATTGACGTTGTATCTCATTTTTAGCTTTTCTGATACAACTTTAGTGTAAAATCCCTTAGTAAAATGGGGTATGCACACAGACTTTTAATTTTCAGCCAGACAACCCAATGGCTTCCAGTGAACTGTCTTTCCATTACAAAATCCCCATGTTTAAGATTAGTTTTCTTTAAAAATAAGTGATCTTCACTGTCTAATAGATATTTGATATAAAGTGGGTCTCAGACCGGAAAAGAAGCACTGTTTTAAATTAGATTTAAAATGAACATGAAAATTTATTTTAGCTCAATATTTTAAATGGAGTTTCTGCGCTAGCCTGCTGGTACTGACGGTGCTAGCGGTTACATGGTCTGTCGTCTTGTTTTATGCTTGAACAACTAAATGAATGCTTAAGTTAATTTAACTGATTGTATTTTAATTACATTACGATGTATATGCTGTAAAAGCAATCTTATACAATTTTAAATAAATCACAGAAACCTTTCACCGGAAATGTACCGTTGGCTGAAAAGTGTTCATTTTCTCTCAAATTACTATGGACAAGTGTGTAAAGATGTGCAATCATTTCTCTTTTAACAGATGAGGAGAAACTGAAAGAAAAGAGAAAGAAGAAAAAGAAGAGCAAGATTGCTTCTTTTGTCAGAGCTGCTCTACGATGGTTCTGCTTCTCCCCTAGCGAGGAGCCATTCACACTTTCCCATGGTAAATGATGGTTTTAAAATCTAGATATTTTTTAGATTATAATGTTATGAATAAACTGTATGTCTAACAACCCCCCCTCTTTTTGGAGTTTAACGTCTCCTTGAAAATTACTGTGTATTATGTGCAAACTGCTATTGTTTCTCTTTTAACAGATTATGAGACTGAAATCTATAAAAAGATGATGGTGAAAGAGGAAGAAGGGAAGGAGATAATGCAGAAGGAGGAGGTGGTGGAGAAG
>CAIGQZ010035027.1:16134386-16152541 GCA_903798205.1 Danio tinwini
TGAGGAGGTGGAGAAGCACATGGAGGAGAAAGAGCAAATGAATGACATTGAAAGGGTGGAGGAGGAGGTGAAGAAAAAGAGGAGGAGGAGGAGGACAAGGAAAAGTAACAGTTTGAACGAGGAAGAGGAGACTAAGAACAAAGTAGAGGAGTAGAGACATACTGTATGTGGAGGAGGAGGGTGAACAACATTGTATGAATTCAATAAAAATGTGTTTTGTCCAATGTGTTGTGTTTATCTGCTTTATTCTCTGTTTCAAAAGTATTGAATTTTGTTTATTTAAAGAAAATGTTTATTTATATTTAGATTAAACATAAATGTAAACATATATATGTAACAAAATTGTTTTGTATAGTTTTGTTTCTTTGAATGTGTGTATATACAAAACATATATATCATACACACACATATATAATGTTAAACTTTTATTTCAGATGCGATTAATCTGCCCAGCACGAACACAGTAAACCTACAATTCCTGGAGTCTGACCTTTAAGATTTATATTGCGATTCAAATTTTTTGTTAGGAATTGTTAAAAAGTCTAATAATTCAGAGAATTGTTATCATTCCGAGGCAGAAACAATCTTCTATAGAAACCACTTACAAGTCCATGACAAATCTCATTACATCTTTAAATGATGAAAATCTATAATATTTTTTTTTCTATCTGATTTTAACTTAATGAACTCTTTGTTCATTTTTACCATCAAGATCACATTGAAGCTGAATACTTCAAATTACTTTTTTATATATTATTTCAGTCCATACATGTCAGTTTTGTGGTTTCAATTTCACAAAAACCTCTCGCATTTCATTAGTTGTGCTTCTTTGTCTACAGTTACATTAATTTCTAATTAATAATCTATTTAAGACATATTTTGTCCCCTAAATCAGTTTATTCAGCAAATGCATTGATTTATTTTATGCCATTTGCACATTTGCAGTCATTGGAATTTAAAAGAAAACATTTCTGACAAAACTTTAACCATGTTGTAGCACAAAACACACACACACACACAACATAAAAAAAATCAAGTGATAGTAAACAAAAAGTGATAGTACAAAAAAGCACAGAAACAAAATTTTTTATTATTAATTTTGTTATTATTTTATTTTTTTTAGGTATAAACAAGCAGGGTGTAATAGCAAAACACAAAAATAAAACAAATTAATAAAAAAGGACAAAAAATGCAGAGTGATATTGCAGTGCAAAAAATGTACACAGAAACTCATAAAATAAAATGCTCAATAAAATAAAAGACTAATCTTGTAGATCATACACAAAAAAAGTAAATAAAATAATAAAACTAATAAAAAAGTAAATTTTAAAAACTAATAAAATTGGAAAATGCACACACAAAAACCTAAAACCACACACAAAAATTGCAATTGAGCAATGTTGCAATACTTTGAGTGTCAAAGAAAACCAGCTTTGCATGCAAAGCGTAGCACGAGGGTGTGAGGTGAATGTTTGCATTTGTGTGGAGAAAAAAGGAATTTCAGGAAATTAAAATGCTTCCAAAATCCTCATATCCATAATATCCTCAAATCCATATCGAAAATCAAAAAAAACTTTGCAAGATTACACTTTTACCAAACAGCACATGAATAAAATGTAGATAACTTTAACAAGCCATGACCCCACAGATCAGCTACACTGACTTACTGTCTCGTATGGTGTCGAAGGTCCACTGATCGTTCTTGAAGAAGGGGTGACATTTTATTTCATCCACGCCAGTCCGGCCAAGCCTCACCTCCCTGAACATAGCAAAACACTGGTCAGCAAAACAAACAGAGAAGCGCTAATCCGTTAAATGACTATCCACCAGGAACATCCAACAGCACAGCATGGAGGAGTGAAGCAGTCAGAGAGACATCCAAAAATAAGGACCGTTCACTCCCCCTTCCTTTCACTTCATCTGCACTGAGAGGGTGCAGCAGTTTGGACTGCCACGTGTGGGACATTCCAGCAGCCTGAATGCAAAGGGAGGAGTGTGTGTGTGTGTGTGTTTACATGAAAACACTAAAAGAAAACATTAAGCCCCTCTCTGAACGTTTGATCAGGAATGCTCATATATGAGCATGTGAGGGAGCAGAAAAAAGGACAGAGAAAAGAGGAATTCAAATTGAAGTTGTCCGGCTGGAGGGTGAACGTGCATGAAGCTGACATGTAGTAAAAGCAGTAGGACATGAAATTGATGTTTTACGAAAAACTTTATCAAGAGCTTTTAAAAGAATATAAAATTATTAAAGATTTTAAAGGAAGATTCTTTAAATTAAAATAATATATAAAAATTTTTTTTTTGAGATTGTCATTTTGGAAAATAATAATAAATAAAAAGGAGTACAATTTTTCTAAAATCATTAAGAAAAAATCTTACTGACCTCAAACCTACCCAAAAAAAATAGGAAACATTTTATATGAATACAATGATAAAACTGTATATACTTATATTCTAAGTATCCGTTTTAATCAAACTAAGATTATATTAACATTGTTGTATTCTGTCAAATATACACAATTTACTAATTCAATCAATCAGAATACTACAAACTGTCAACAACAGCACCAAGTTGTACAAAACAAAGTGTATCAATTATACAGGGCTGCAATATTTAAAAAATCATTGAATATCTTGAATATATTTTAATAAAGATTATTCATAAAGCTAAACATTTGTGTTTAGAGAAATGGATCATCATATTTTGTCTACACAGACAAAATATGTTGTTCCATCACATTAGCCGAGAATAAAGCAAAAACTGCCAATTTTACTCACTGAAGCTGCTAAATTAATCTCCTACAGAGTTTTTTCTGCACACTGTAATTTATGCCAAGAAAACTTTGCTATATATTATATATGTTATAAACTCTAAACTACAAAAAAAATCTGATCAAAAGTGTGTATTAAATTGTCCTGAAAAGTTATTTTCAAATTGAATAAAATACATTTTCACTACAAGCCAACCTCTAAAAACAAACAAGGGCCTATTAAGCTAGTAAGTGTCTAGTAAAAGCAGTAAGACGTGAAATTGATATTTTATGAAAGACTTGTTTTATGAAGAGCGTTTAAAAGCATACAATTAATAAAGATAGGCTTGTATGTTCTCTTTAAATTAAAATTTAAAAAGTGTAAAATATTGCTAAAATCATAAAAAATTAAAAAAATCTAAAATCTGACAAAAAAAACAGCTGAAACTTTTGTTGTTAGCCTTTAAAAAAGCCATAACTAGAAAATGGTTACAGATTGAAATACCTCAAATTAGTGACTGGTTTGACATAATTTATGAAATCAATAAGATGGAGAGGCTAACAATGAACCGTCGTTTACAGACTGAGGAGTTTAATCGGACATGGAGAAAATGGGTAGAATATATTCTTCCATTAAGATCAGATTTATTATAGAATTAATAGTCAGAAAGATGTGAATTTTGTTTTGTTTATTTTGTGTGTTATTTTTAATAATAAGAGAAAACATAACAGAAAAATAATTAGAACAACAATACCTATTTAAAAAAATAAACAAATAAATAAATATTTTACATTTAAGATCCTAAAAGTACCATCCTCACAGTTTCATATGTACATAGTTTAGGTAAAAAAAAGAAAAAAAAGAAAGGAAAGGGTAGACTGGGTGCCACAATATGGTTAAAAAAAGTACACAACTGAATTGAAACTGAAAAGCAACAAATTTATTTTATCTGTTCTTTTTGATGATATGCAAAACAATTATGAGTGTATTTTTTATACATATACATATTTCTTATAATGTCTTTGAATCATTAATGTAGCTTCCATATTTATTATTGGAAATTTTGTGTACTTTACAATTTCATTTATTTCTACAATACTGGGAATCCGATGTTAGGTTGTTTTGTGAATACATTGTGGAAAACCCTACATGTATGTAAATTTGAAAACTGCAATAAAAAACTAAATGGAAAAAATAAATAAATCTTACCGACCACAAACCATTAAAAAAATAAGAAACATTTTATGTGATAACAAATCTAAAGTACCTTGCGATTACATTACATCCGTTATAAACTCCACACTGCAAAATAAATCTTATCAAAAGTGTGTAATAAACTGTCATAAAAATTAGCTTGTTTTTACAGTAAAGTTAATTTGAAATTTAATAAAATACATTTTCACTACCAGACAACAAGAAAGGGCCTATTAAGCTAGCAAGTGTCTGAAGTTTACAAAAAAAAAAACAAATATAATCTTTTCAAAATACTTTTCTCAGTCTTACCTGCTACTCAGAAAGGCACAGATGAGGTCTTTTGCATCCTTTGACATTTCTATATCATCTGGGAAAGTTAAGCTGTTCTTGTGATCCATAATCTTTCCATATGTGCCCACCAGAGACTCGGAATAAAATGGTGTGTCACCTGCCCAGATTGACAGAAGAAGGAATACATTAGATGCTGAAAACACTGAAATTAAATTACAAAAGATGCATATAAAGTTGAAACTACTCACCCACTAGAAGCTCATAAATGAAAACACCAACAGACCACCAGTCACACTCGCGTCCATAATAACCTGTTCCTCCTTGAGACATCAAAACCTCTGGGGAAATGTAATCAGGTGTCCCAACAGCAGTGTCACAGCGCACCATACCAGTCTAATCACACACAAACACATGGATTTAATGCTATGGTGCACATTAAGCTGAAATACAAGTGTGTTATTAATGAAAAAGATTTACACAATTCGTATTTATTCAACTCAACGGCAGGTTCTAAAAATAAATCAGCCTGCACTGTATAATCTAGCCACAAGACGGCAGCAGTGACTTTATCATTACAGAATAGAGGACTTCTGTAACTTACATTAATGATTGGTCAAACAAGTTTGCTGCGATGCGTGAGGTGCTAATTGTAATTCTTCTCACAACACAATCTGAAATAGAAACTCTTTCTTCCTTGGTCCTATGTATACACACTAACTGTAGGTGTGATATTTATCGTCTTCACTAAAATTGTAATTGTATTGTGAGCTGATCCTTCATGGGGTTTAGATTATAATATTTATATTTCCTGAACATCAAGTGAACTCAGTTTTTCAAGTTTAATAAAAAAGTTATACTGAGTAAGTTACATTTTAGACACAATTATGTCAGTTTGTTTTGTCAACAAAAAAAATACTAAACAGTGCTAAAGCAGAACATTTGCATCTAAGAGCATTTTTTGGAGTGTTTTTGTTCCTCAGTCTGTTTTTAAATTAATAATTCACAAAGACTTTTTGTATCTAAATGATTATGAATCAATTATTTGAATCAATGTTTTACTGAATCATTAATACAGGTGGAAAATCGGACACTTCCCTTCTATATACAGTGCATCCAGAAAGTATTCATAGCGCTTCACTTTTTTCACATTTTTATTATGTTACAGCCTTATTCCAAAATGGATTAAATTCAGTTATTTCCTCAACATTCTACACACAACACCCCATAAGGACAATGTGAAAAAAAGATTTGTTGCAAATTTATTAAAAATAAAAAAACCTGAAAAATCACATGTACATCAGTATTCACAGCCTTTGCTCAATACTTTGTTCATGCACTTTTGGCAGCAATTACAGCCTCAAGTCTTTTTAAATATGAAGCCACAAGCTTGGCACACCGGTCTTTGGGAATTTTTGTCCATTCCTCTGCAGTCACTCTCAAGATCAATCAGGTTGGATGGGAAGCAACGGTGTACAGCCATTTTCAGATCTCTCCAGAGATGTTCAATAGGATTTGGGTCTGGGCTCTGGCTGGGCCACTCAAGGACATTAAACGAGTTGTTGTGAAGACACTCCATTGATATTTTGGCAGTTTGCTTTGGGTCATTGTCCTGTTGGAAGATGAACCGTCACCCCAGTCTGAGGTTAAGAGCACTCTGAAGCAGGTTTTCATTCAGGATGTCTCTGTACATTGCTGCATTCATCTTTCCCTCTATCCTGACTAGTCTTCCAGTTCCTGCTGCTGAAAAACATCCCCACAGCCTGTCACCACCATGCTTCACTGTAAGGATGGTATTAGCCTGGTGATGAGCAGTGTTTTGACTAGATAGATTAGATGACCTGGTTTTCTTTAAACGTAACACCTGCCATTCACGCCGAAGAGTTTAACTTTAGACTCATCAGACCAGAGAATTTTGTTTCTTATGGTCTGAGAGTCCTTCAGATGGCTTTTGGCAAATTAAGCTCCAATTAAGCTGCTGAAACATCTCAAGAATGATCAGTGGAAACAAAATGTACCTGAGCTCAATTTAGAGCTTCATGGCAAAGGCCTTGAATACTTATGTACATGTGATTTTTCAGGTTCTTTATTTTTAATAAATTTACAAAAATTTCAAAAAATCTTTTTCATGTTGTCATTATGGGGTATTGTGTGTAGAATGTTGAGGAAATAAATCAATAAATACATTTTGAAATAAGGCTGTAACATAAAAAAAAGAAGAAGTGAAGCGCTATGAATACTTTCCAGATGCACTGTAGTATGTGGAATAACAGTATGCGACCTAACATCCGAATTCATAGTATTAGAGTAAAAGGAGGCAAAAAGTACCCACAATTCCAGTTGTGGAATAGATTCGATAAACACTTTACTATCCCATGAAGCCATAGAAGACAATTTCTTATGACTCCAAGTAAAGCGACGCAACTGATGACGAAAGAACAACATGACAACATCAATGCAATATGCCTGACATTCATTCTCACTACTCCTATTTATACTATTAAACACACCTTTTCATTGTCAAAACAATTTTAAATAAAGTTCAAATTCAAATGAAGTACCTATTTAGACAGTACTTGATTTTTGACAAGCAGAGAGAGACTTGCTGTCACTAGTCTTTTTAGTGTCATATTCATTTATCCACATCAGGTCTAAACTAGCCAAGGTATCTGCACAAAAGCACACTGGGCAAATGTTGCTTCATTATGATTATCAATGAAAAACCAACACCCAACAGACACTTCATAAGCACTTATTACACACCGAGTCCATCTTCATGCATGTGCCAAAGTCTGCAAGTTTGAGGTGTCCATTGCGGTCCAGCAGCATGTTGTCTGGTTTGATGTCTCTGTGGATGAAGCCCAGAGAATGGATGGCGTCGAGTGCCATCACCACTTCTGCTGTGTAGAATCGAGCCCACTCCTCTGGGATGTCATAGTTGCTGGTCAGAGTCACCAGATCCCCACCGGGCATGAACTCCATTACCAAATAAAGGTACTTTTCATCTTGAAATGCACAGCACAGCTATGTGGACAGAGAGATAGAGAGGTGAACAGAGAAGTCACAATATATTTTAGTAATCAATACCAGTGATATTTCACAATACTCCATTTCAACTGCAGCAACTCAGCAAAATTAATTAATAAGCAATGTGATATTGAACCCAGACTTTTATTTAATCATTTAAATATTTATTTTATAATTTAAATATTTAATGCTATTAATTACAGCACACAAATAATAATGTTAAAATATTAAAAAAATTAATAAATGGAATATTAAATGACATTTGAAGTATGAACATATACAAAAATTGTTGTCAAACAATTAATAATAATTAATCAAATCCAAAGTAAACATTTGCATTTTCATAACATGTACATCATTGTTTTTTTCATCTATATATAAATATATATATTTCATATAAAAATTTGTACTGTCAAAATTAGCTTTTTAATGCACCAGATTAATTTGAAATATTTAACGCGTAAAATTTTTTTACGCATTTAACGCAGTTGCAGTTTTATTTTTAATTTCCTGTTGTGGCTGACGTGTGTTCAGGGCCGGCGTGTCCGTAGAGGCGACCTTGGCGGCCGTAGAATAGGAGGGATACCTGAAGGGAGTGCGCTCTCGCTCTCTCTCTCTCTCTCTCTGTGTCTGTCTGTCTGTGTCTGTGTCTGTGTCTGTGTCTGTGTCTGTGTCTGTGTCTGTGTCTGTGTCTGTGTCTGTGTGTGTGTGTTGTGCCCCAATAATGTCAATAGACTGGATTGTCTTAACAACTGGCTAAATGTTAAGGAGGACTAAGCAAAATTGTTTCTACTTTATAATTAATGTTCTCAACTCGCAATACAACTTTACAATGAATACAATTGTTTGTACTCAATACTTTATTATTATTATAATTTTCCAATTTCCATATTTGCAATGCCTGCATTTTTGATTTTTTTATTCGTGATTAATCATGATTAATCACAAAAAAGGGTGTGATTAATTAGTTAATTTTTTTAATCAATTGACAGTCCTAATAAAAATATAACTGAACATTTTCTTAAATATATATATTTCTGTGTGTATGTATATTTGCGAAGTAAATATATACACTCCATGAAAATACATTATGTAAATACAAACTTCTTTTTAATGTGATTAATCATTTGACAGCACTAATAAACTAGCAACAAGCTATCATCATTTAAATGATGGTATACTTAAAATCAGGTTTAACTTATTTAACTTTATTTATTTTGGTGCGTTAACATCAACACTACAGCAGCAGAAATATTAGGCTTCAAGGTCTAATGAACAGGTCTGTATTTTTTGTTGTCCTTATTTACATGAGTACATAACTGACTGACTACAATGCACAACTGACTACAATATGCGCAGGTGCATCCTGTGAAATACAAGTGTTCAGTAAGTACTAGTAATTTTAGTCATTTAACATTTCAGCAACTTTTTCTTCAAATGTAAACACAGTTCTTAAATTGATCTAATAATGCAATTCACAAACTGACACTTTTATGCTATTTTAAAGGGATCAAATTATGTTTGGACCCCTAATATTTTCTCATAATACACATTTCCTGCATTGGTTATTTTGCCACAATATCTGAAACAGTTAATTCAAGCTTCTGATCTTTCTAAATCCCCCTTTCCAATAACCTGTTTTGCTCTGATTGGTCAATAATAATGTGTTGTGATTAATCTAAAACTTACAATGTTTAAAAATATGTTTGTTCTAAGTTCTCCATAAATATACTAATCACAGGGCGACCCAGTAGAGCAGGAAGTAGCGCTGTCGCCTCAGAGCGAGAAGGTCACTGGTTCGAGCCTCGGCTAGGTCAGTTGGCATTTCTGTGTGGAGTTTGCATGTTCTCCCTGTGTTCGCGGGGGTTTCCTCCGTGTGCTCCGGTTTCCCCCACAGTCTAAAGACATGCAGTACAGGTGAATTGGGTAAGCTAAAATTGTCCGTAGTGTATGAGTGTAAATGAGTGTGTATGGATGTTTCCCAGAGATGGGTTGCGGCTGGAAGGGCATCCGCTTCGTAAAACATGTGCTGGATAAGTTAGCGGTTCATTCCACTGTGGCGACCACGCATTAATAAAGGGACTAAGCCAAAAAGAAAATGAATGAATGAATGAATATACTAACCACCTATTCACTAATCATGAATTTCAGCTTTAAAGACCTCTTCAGCACTTGTGACAGTAACAAAGGCATCACCATATGAATTCGATGAGCCAGAGTCCTAAACCTTTGGAACTGTTTACAAAATGGACCATGTCTCTTCATGTCTTTATGACTATAGTGTTCCCATCTTGTAATGGCTACTTCTAGCCAAAAGAAGCCAAAGCTCAAATCATCTTAAACTGGTTTCTTAACATCACAATGGGTCGGATTCACAAACAGGTCTTAGCTCACAAGTGTCAAATCCAGTTCCTGGAGGGCCGCAGCTCTGCAGAGTTTAGCTTTAACCCTAATTAAACACACCTGATCAAACTAATTGAGTCCTTCATGCTTGTTTGAAACCTACAGGTAATGTCACAGTCACACTAGAGTTTGAGTATGCGAAATTCTGTTGTACGGCCGAGGCGCTGCAAAAAGGGACGAGATTAAACAAGATGATTAGACATTAAAAAAAGAGAGCGATTTGTGCAAATATTAAATTTCTGTCTAGAGAGGTCATGTTTTAATCTTGGATTGGTCTCACGCAGCCACGTGACGCAGGTCAGAGTTCACCAAGCTTGAACTTTCCAACGCAGTGAACTGCGAAACTTGAGAAGCTTGCGTTTACAGTCTGCCGCATTTGCATGAGTATGAATAAAACTCTATGGGGTGAAAAGTGCTGTGTGACCGCAGCTGAAGTGGATTGAAGCAAGATTGGAACTAAACTTTACAGCACTGTGGCCCTCAAGGAACTGGATTTGACACCTCTGTCTTAGCTTAAACCAGGACTAGGCCTTGACTAAATTAGGTAATTAAGCAGCTTTTATAAAAAAAAAACTTAAAAAAACACATTGCTGACCTTTATCGTGGCACTAATCTATGACTCTTATGTAATTTTTGTCACAAGTTATTTTTAGTTAAGACAGCTCATACATGCAAGTTTAAGTCTAGACTAGCCTTAAGCCTGGTCTCTGAAACCAAGGGAATGAGTTCACTAAACTCAAACAGCCTCCAGAGCCAGCAGATCTCAACTTCATAGAAAACTTTTGGTATGTGCTGAAATAGGAAATTTGCATTATAAATAAGCAGCTAATAAGATCAGAGTTGCCCAAGCTCAGTCCTGGAGGGCCGGTATCCTGCAGAGTTTAGCTCCAACCCCAACTAAATACATCTGAACCAGCTAATCAAGCTCTTCCTAGTCAAACTAGAAGCTTCCAGCAGGATTGTTTAGGCAAGTATGAGCTAAGCCCTCTAGGACCGAGTTTGGGCACCCCTGTAATAAAAAGTTTCCAGAACCTTGTAGAATCTAAACAATAAAAAACTAAAGTACTTCTGAAAGCAAAAGTTGGTTCAAACCAATACTAGCAAAGTACTTAGTAAAGTATTCAGTGAGTGTAATATGAAAGGGAATCCCACCTGAACTACCCAAGGACTCTGGGAGAAAGCCATGATGTCACGCTCCTCCCAGAAGAAGGCGGAGTCAGATCGTTTGACCATCTCAAACTTACTGAGCTGCTTCATGGCATAAACTTGTTGAGACACTTTGTGCCGTACCTAAACACACACATATGAACATTATAAAAATAAACATCTTCCGTTAACCCTTAAAGAAGGGTGTATGCATTCTCCAATGTTGTTTAAAGGGATAGTTCACCCAAAAATCCAGCAGTTTACTAAATTTACTCACCCTTAAACTATCTAAGATGTAGGTGACTTTTTTCATCATTAGAACATTGAAAAAGTTTATGAAATAAATTTGTGGTCCTTGGTGATTTATATATATGCAAGTCAATAGTCATTTACATTTGAGAATAAAAAATAGATCCAAATCAATCTGTTATGGCTCTTATGAAGTAAAAAGTTTGGTAGTGCAGGTAATGGAATATTATTTACAACATTATTAGCTTTAATCCATGCTTGGCTAACAGTTTTTGTGTGTGAACAATTGTAGTTAGCATGTGCTTCCAGTCACTTGATGATGTACACTCAGATGTGAGTTTAATTTCTTGCAGAGACTTATCCTATCATTTCACAAGACCCCAGTGTATCATCAAGAGCCACTGAAAATTTATTTAGATTTCCTACTTTTCTTTATATTTAATGTAAAAAATGAGTGTCCATTGACTTTTATTATACAAATCACCAAAGCTAAAATCTTCTTTAATGTTCTACTGGCCTGATGGGGTGTAAATTAACTTTTAATTTTAGGGGTGAATTTTCCCTTTAATGCAAACAAGTGTTTGATTTATCACACTTGTGACCAATCATGTTAATCGTTACTCTGCAAACTATAAAGGTAAAACTTTATTTTTCATAACTTAATTATTAAACTATTTTGACTGACAAATGTGAAATAAAAGTTCCTCATGAGAGCAAAAATAATAATTGCTGCAAGAATACAAAAGCAAGCATGATCCGTGTTGTTTCAGGTAAGTAAGAGCAAGCAGAACATGTGTCTACAGGCCTCACAGGCATTAGCACACCAACAAAGGCTGAGCCTGAAGACAAACTGCAGATAACAGGGGGCAGACGCTCACACAAACACACACCCAAAGAATCAAACACTTTCTGGCACAGTAACTCACTCACCAGCTGCACTGCGCCAAAAGCTCCACGACCGATCAGCTTGACTCGATCAAAATCATCCAGCTTCACCTGTAGTTCCCTGAGGTTGCACACGGCCTTTTCATCTAGAGCATATTATTACAGATAGTACATGAGTCAAGTTTATGATTTAATTAGCAAGAAACATTCATATTAAACCAGGGTCTAAACATTATTCAAGACACATTAATGTTAATTAAAAAGGAGCTAAATTTACTTTAAAATACTAGAAGCTTCCATCATATTATACATTTCACAAATCTTATGTTTTAAATTGCTAAATTACTTCAGGGATTACATTTGCTTCTTGATATAGTTAAGGATTTTAATACCAGTTTTCCATGAATAGAACTTCAAATTAATTTACACAATTATATCATTCTCTTTCACTCCATAAGACCAGTAATATTAAGGAAGTATTGCTGTTAAGGCATATATCATCAATAAATGAAAATTTACTCACCATTTACTCACACTCTAATGATTCTAAAAAAAAATATTTCTTTATTCTGTTGAATACAAAAAAAAAAAAGATATTCTGAAGAATTGGGGAAAAACAGCCTTTGCCATCCATAGTAGGAACAAAAAATACTGTGGAAGCCAATGGCATTTTTTTCCAACATTCTTCAGAATATCTTCTTTTATGTTCAATAGAAGAAAGAAACTTAACTCAGATAATTTGAAGTTTTTCAAACTCAAGTAATTTGAAACAAGTGCAGGATGACTACATGATAACAGATTTTTTTTTATTTTTGGATGAACTATTCTTTTATTATATATGAACCTCTTATTACAAGTAGATTAGAAAAAAATAACATTTACAATTTTATCTGCAAACCATCTTTATTTACCATTCATACACTGTATGTGACCATGGACCACCAAAACATAATGGTCAATTTTTGAAAATTAAGTTTTATACATAATCTGTGAGAGCCAAATAATTAAGATTTCGCTGATGTGTGGTTTGTAAGTGCATGACAATATGTGAGTAGAGTATCTGAAATGTGATATACAACCCCTGGCAAAAAGTATGGAATCACAACTCTTTGAAGATAATCATTCAAATGTTTAATTATGTACATGCCACAAAACTATTTTCATTAAACAATACAAACTTCTGGCCGTATGAAACACTTAAAAAGAAAAGAACACTGTAGTCAATTACAACGGTTTTATAGATCAAAACATTAAAATACATATTTTTTCAGGATGATAACGTATCGTGCCATAGGGCAAAATCTGTAAAAACTTTCCTGCAGGAAAGAAAAACAGTATAATGTCAATGGCATGGCCCGCAAATAGTCCAGACCTCAAATCCAATTGAAAATCTGTGGTGGAAAATGGAAATGAAATGGTCCACAACCAAAGCTGATTAGCAACTGCAATAAGACAAAGTTGGAGACAGATTAATGAAGAATACTTTGTCATTAGTTTGTCATTAGTTAAATCCATGCCGCAGAGAATGTTATAAAAGTCAGAGGTTGTGCAACAAAGTACTAGTGGTGTTTTTATTTGGTGATTTCATATCATTTTCCTCAGATTTGTGCCATTCCATATTCATATTTTTCCTTTGTTTTGATCTGTAAAAACTGTTGTAATTGACTACAGTGTTGTTCTTTTTTTTTAAGTGATTCATACAGCCAGAAGGTTGTATTGTTTAATAAAAACAGTTTTGTGGCATGTATGTGCTTGTTTTTGTTTTTACACACAATTAAACATTTAAATAAACATCTTCCAAATGTGGTGATTCTATACTTTTTGCCAGGGGTTGTAAGATCAAAACATTCAGGAAAATCACCTTTAAATTCGTACAAATGAACAATTCTTAGCAATAACTATTACTCAAAAAGTTTGTTCTCATATTATTACAGTGAAAAACTAAAAATGTACCAACGGAAGATGATCTTAATATTTGAATGATGTTTTACATTTTGGGCAACTCTCTCTAATATACCCATGCAACATAAAGGGATAGTTCACCCAAAAATGTAAATTTTGTCTTGATTTACTCACTCTTTTCTTGTTTCAAATCTTCATAAATTTCTTTCTTCTATTGAACACAAAAGAAGATATTTTAAGGTTGGTAACCTGTAACCATTGACATCCATAGTATTTGTTTTCCTCCTATGGAAGTCAATGATTACAGGTTTCCAACATTCTTCAAAATATCTTCTTTTGCGTTCAACAGAAGAAAGAGACTCATAAAGGTTTGGAATGACTTGAGGGCGAGTCAATAGAGAGTAAATTAATTTTTTAAGTATATTAACTATCCCTTTAAGTCACATATTTAGTCAAAAATACTGTGAATATTTCATTTGATTCTCATGTATTGTCTTGTCTCTCAGCTCTTAATGCAATGTGACACCATGTCTACACCAGAAGTGAGCAGCGCAAATAAACACAATAGAACCATTATAATCAGTGTGATGCTGTCTACACCTCCGACAGGAAACTAAAAGCCCATTCAGTGTTTAACATACAATCTTCCTCATGCCAGCATAGGCATGGTACTGTAGTAGTCATACAGCTTAATTCAGGAAAAAAAATACTCACAAACAAAAGGTCTATTAATCTTTGAACTTTCAAACATACTTACATCTGCTTAGGAAGGCATCTATGTTTTTGTTCTTTCTCAGTGCTGGATGGTTCAGATCAAGGGCCAGGGCAGTTACTGAATCCTGCAGAAGGAAAATAAAATGAGATATGTACTTAAAATGTCTTTTAACTGTTTTTATTTATGTTGCTACAAAGGGATTTTCTCTATATATCCAAAATCCACACTTCAGAGAGAGCTAATCAGTCTTGTTTCATCCCAAAACTAAGCTCACAGACAGTTCAGTTGTGTCATTTAAAAAAATGAGACTTAGGAGTAGGATTAGACCTGTATAGTCAATGGGAATTAAGAAACTGCTTTCTTCTAAATGACTTAAGCAAATGAATGATGTAAATGTCACTGGATGATCCTAAAAATTACCTTACATACCCCTTCAAACACACACAGTGACACTGCAAAGCTAAAAATACACATCAGACACACAATCCACCCCCTAACATTCCTCACCTAAAACACATCCATTTGCACGAGCCAACATCATAAACTAGCTGGCTCAACATAAAAGGTTAATAATGTCAGAGGAAAAACAGCTAATCCAGGACTCAAGTGTAATCGTTTTGTGCTTTCCGGCAGAAATCAGCTACATTTTGCTAGAACACATTAAATTGATTGAGACTGATGGTTAAGACAGCAGTTTCAGGTAACAGGTGTTCTTTTTAACTTACACAGCAAATTGTGAGGTGTTGAATTTCTGGTGTAAGCCCCTGTAGTGTTATAGTGTTAAAATCCAAGTGTATATATACTGTTTGTAACACTGATGTGGGTTAAATTAAACGCTTAAACACTCATTTTATAAGGCAGAGGAAACAGTTCGTTGACATTTTATTATTATTCCAGGGTGTTAAAACATTCAAATATATACTTTTCTCTTCTGTGTGCATTTCATGTGAGGAAAATATTAACTTTTACTCAAGTCAGTTTAAAAGAAAAAATAAATATGACTTGGCAGTGGTGATAAGAGTATTTAATCTAGCATATAGTTTTTACATCTTAGTGTAAAATGATTTACTCTGCTTCAGTGTATATATTTAACACTTTTTAAAGTGTAACTTATACACTTAGCTGGTGGGACACCAGAAGGGAGTGTAATTTACCACCTCTGGAGTTATATGTACACTGGACAATTTGCCCTACAGGTGTTAAAAATGTTTAATGTGGTGTGCATTTTTACAATAAGTTAAGGGTCTTAAACTGCTGGCTCACTGGCCATTTTCCCCCCTCCTGCCTGCAACTAAGGTCAAAAATATAACAAGGATCGGCCCGCCAAAACATATATTTTTTAAACCTATATCATTGCTGTGCAGTCACATATAGCCACTTGTGGTTTTGACCCGCTATCTAGTCGACATTTATAATACTGCATTCAGATTAGTTTTACTTTCATTTTCTCTCAGTGTACGGTTAAGAGTAACACACATGCGTTTTATTTCTGTGGCTGATTTATACGTTAAAATATATGCCCATAAGTGCTCTATTTTTACTAAAGCTATATTTTTGTAAATATTCAAGGGTCGTTTGATTATTATCAGTTTTATACCACTTGTTTTTTGTTGTACAAACACTTCTATATGGCTTACACATTATGCTGGTGGTGTAACAATTATGATCATTTTGCTAATATTCGATTCAAATAGTATCATTTAATAGATTTTCCTCATATGCTTATTAAGGTTTGCATAAAACTATGCACATGAGTAAAATTGTACTGCTGGTAGATACGTTTCCCCTCTTCCTATCTATCCTCCTATGCTCCCCACCAATTTGAGTTTGAGACCTCGCTCTAAATTTAAAATATTTTACAATATACAATATATATTAAGTAGTCCCAAAAAAACTAAAGAATTGTGTTTCAGCTCATTTCAAAGAAGTAGACTGAATAAAAAACAGTTTTTTTTGTTAGTCTTTATTAGAATATTTTGGAAGTGAATTGTGGAAGATAAATATGAAGTATTTTTTTTTTATTATAAAAAAATGCATAAAATGTATTTTAAACATTCACAGCTTTAAACATTCACAGCTTAAATAATCAGTAATGTCTAATTTCGGGATCTAAAAATACAAGCCCTTGAAATTCAAGGCATTAAAATGCAAGCATGTGTTAATTCAAGGCATTTTTTTTGTTAGTCCAATTCAACATGCTTTTTTGTTTCAAAGACATTTGGCAATTGTTTACTTCCATAGACAACAGAACTATAAATGGATTCATTGACAAATCATTGTAATATTCAAAAATAATGCACCTGATGTACAACTTGGGTCACACTTATCTTTTCAAAATTTAATTGTATTTTTACTGTAGTTCTGTGCAATAATAACAGGCTTGGTTAGTGACTTCTTTCAAACCATTTTACATCCACAAAATTCTGAATAGCAATAAACATTTCTAGGTGTGTTAAAATAATTCAGCTTCCGTACCCCATTTCAGCACACTCACAAAACAAAACACACAAACGCACAACCAACAATGTCAGAATCCTGTTTTCTTTGCACCAAGACTCAGTCCACAATACACAGTTTGAAAACACAAACACAGACCCAAAGGAAGCCTGTAGCCAGTTATCTCTTTCCTCAATTGAAGGATGTGACCTCAGCTTTCCTCTATGACATTTCCCTTGGTAGCAATGCTGCGGGACAATATTAGCCTACATCCAGTGTAGTAAATGAAGGATCAAAGCACCCATATTTTAATATTACAATCAGACTGGATTGACTTTAGCACCACAACCTCTTTCTGACATTGATATCATGAACTAAAATGGAGCTTTGTCTGATAGCATGACTTGGAGGAGCATCCATGAAAGATTATAATACAATCCTCTGGATAAAAGAGGAATGAAATGCAACTTAACATAGCCAGGGTATATTTTCATCCCTGTTACCGAAAGCTGACTTAGCATGCATGGCTAAGTAACTAAGGTGGATGAGTGGATGTTTCTAAGTAAACATGCTGTGGAATGAACCAGCAGGAATTTAGTTAGGTCTTTCCCTGGGCCTCCCATAGCCAGAGTATGACGCTCACAGGCAGACACAGACACCAAAAATAAATCACACAATACCTCCAGCGCTTGTTTATAGATAGCTCTCATTTTCCATCAATGGAACAGTAATGCATCATTGCCATATAATTTTCCAACAGAGATTTAAAAAGGGGCTTGTCTATATATGTGCAGAGTAGGACTGGGTGATTAATCGAAATAAAATTGTAAATGCGCTTGAGCAAAGCAGCGATTGTTATACACTTCTTATCAGGGAAGCATGGTGCGCTCTGTAGTAAATCTCCTTCTGAAAGACAGAGGGCGCTCTAACAAACTTGAATGCCTATGAAGAAACCCACCATAGCAGTTGCTAAATAAACAGAATATTTAACAGCTTTTGTTGACTCAGCATGACTAAAAAACCAAAGCTATCTCATGGCAATTTGTAACTCTTTGATTTAGTAGCTAATTTGTATGAATTCGCAAGCTCTCGCTAATTTGTATAAATTCGTAAGATCTCGCTAATTTGTATGAATTTGTAAGATCTGGCTAATTTG
>CAIGQZ010035027.1:16152551-16240051 GCA_903798205.1 Danio tinwini
TAAGATCTCGCTAATTTGTATGAATTTGTAAGATCTCGCTAATTTGTATGAATTTGTAAGATCTCATTCTATACATTTTAGTATGATTTGCTCATCCCTAGGGCTAGAAAGCTATTGCTATTTCTGCTGAGAATTGTGTAAAAAAAATTGCAGATTCATGCGGAAGGATTTAGGGAGTATCGTATCTAATATATGAAATAAAAAATTATGTCTTTTTTACTTTTTTTATTATTTAATGTTTACAGTGCAAATTCAATTAGATCCACTTATTTAGTAGCAAAACAAGTCACTCATATCTACTAAAAGACAGAAAATATTACTTTGCAAACTGTATTGTAAGTGAATCATATGAACATTTTCATATTAGTCAATAATATTACTACAATTAATTTAAAAACTAAATAAATATAAATTTACACAAGTAAACAAATAGACTCAATGATGGGCTAAAAATCTGCAGATTTCTACTCATGCAAATTCCATATGGGCCTACTTAAACCCCCAAAGACGGTTGGGTTTAGGGGTGGGCTTTAATGTCACACCTCCTTTTATAAATCATACATTTTCATACAATTGAACCTGTATGCATTTGTATGGATTAGCCACTAAACTGACAAAACGTAAAATAGATATGTTTCCTCAGATCAGGCTGAATAAACACACGACTGCTGAATCATCTCACAGAAGCATTTCAACACTTACCTGATGTTATGAGGTGGGTTTTAGGTAAAACTACATTATTATATCTGGTAATTTCACATACTGTATTATTTACTACAAAGAAAACACAAATTCATTGAGAACCTACGCAAACAGCTGTCATGATCACAAAATGATTATCTACAGACAAGAATGGAGTTGTTGACTAGTTTTAGGACAAATTTTATGAAAGGTTTTGATCCACTTCAAATGTTGACTACTATAGATATAATTATTGACGGATTAAATTGAATTTGATTTTAAAACTGATATTTGAGTATCTGATTATTGAATGATGATATGTATCTGCTCCATCTGAATGTAATGTAATGTACAGTATGTGTATTTATATAGCGCATTTATTGTGGATGGCCATACACCCAAAGCGCTTCACAATCAAGAGGCTGGGGGGGGGGGGTCTCTCCACACTACCACCAGTGTGCAGCATCCACTTGGATGATGTGACGGCAGCCACAGGACAATGGTGCCAGTGCGCTCACCACACACCAGCTATAGGTGGAGTTGAGAGACAGTGATAGAGTCAATTTGGTAGATGGAGATGATTAGGAGGCCATGATGAGTAAGGGCCGATGGAGGGAATGTAGCCAGGACACCAGGGTTACAGCCCTACTCGTTTACGATAAGTGCCATGGGATTTTTAATGACCACAGAGTCAGGACCTCGGTTTAATGTCTCAACTAAAAGATGGAGCTTATAGACTGTATAGTGTCCCCTTCACTATACTGGGGCATTAGGACTCACACAAACCGCAGGTTGAGTGCCCCCTGCTGGCCTCCCTAACACCACTTTCAACAGCAACCTAGTTTTTCCATGTGGTCTCCCATCCAGGTACTGACCAGGTTCAGCCCTGCTTAGCTTCAGTGAGTAACCGGATGATATGGCTATGACTGAAAGCACCTGCTGAAGGCTTACTAGAACTGAATTTACTGACAAAATAGGCATTAAGATCACCATCAAATATGCCCTAGTGCAGAGATTATTTTCTTTTTTTTAACTATCGGCATTCATAATTTTAATGAACACAAAAATATACATTTATTAACTTAAAAAGTTTTCTTGACAGAGCTTTGGTGTTGCCACTTTTGTTTATAATATTCATAATTTTAATGAAAGTTGCACTGCATACACCGCAGTCATCTTACATCATACTGACACCTAGTGGTGTGGATGTAACATTATGAAAAAAGTTAAAATTGCACTGTAGGAATATTATGCTGCTAGTCAATATTAAATTAGATTAAGTGTCCAAAAATAATCAGCTTTAAAATAAATAAATGAATTGATTAATAAAAAAAAAAAAAAGCATTCAAGATCAGCTGGTCGGGTGGTCATATGATCTCAAAATGTCCTCCCCCTCAGGCAACCCACTCTGAAATAAAGCAAGATGTTGACAGAAGTTTTCAACCCGTGCATTCATCAAAAATACTATCCATTGCTTTAGGTGTAAAATGCTACTTATGAAAAATGTATGAGCACAAGTAACAAGCTACTGTATGAAGGAAGATATCCCTGTTTTAAGTCACACCAGTGGCCTTGAGCAACTCAACTAAGTATAGACAAAACATCCATAGAAAGTAGGGTGTGCCAACTTTCGATCTTGCTCAGAAATGCAGTGCTTGTATGGAATGAGGGTTTTCTTCTGTTGGGTAATAAGGTAAGAGATATCACTGAAGAGAAGTGACAAAAGGAGCTCACATTCTAGTCATTCTCACCTTGTAAAGCTTGCTCGACAAGTCCTCACTTCTCACCTGAACCCAGTCATATAATAAACAAGACGTAAGACGTCTTCACACTTCCTGTCCTCTAATGTTATTATGAGTGTATAATGTAAAATAAATGGAGCCTGGATCTTTAGCTGTTGTATTTTGGGGGAAATAACATCATGAAAAAACAGCAACATTACTATGGAGGAGGGTGTGTTGGTAATGCACTGATCAGAGATAAGACACAGGAACATTTCCACAATCCTCTGGGACAAACGTCCACTTATTTGTTTACACCCTCAACATCTAATGTACTTTTGTTTTGTATTGTGTAATATACTATCATATATACCACCAGCACCGGAAAGACCTTTATACACATATAGATTGCACAACACAAAACAAACCAAGATCAAGCAACATTCATTGCAATTCACTGATGTGTCTGACATGACAAATTGTTTCAAAGTTCAAAAGCAAATAACAAATGGTGCTAATATATGCTCACATTGTGTTGTAATTCTATAGAAAAAATTTATTACGCTAAACTTTATTATTCATTCATTTTACTTGGTCTCTTATTTCTGACAACTTATCCAGCATTTGTTTTTATGCAGCGGATGCCCTTCCAGCCGCAACCCAGTACTGGGAATCATCCTTACACTCTCGCATTCAGACACACTCATACACTAAAGCCAATTTAGTTCATCCAGTCTACTATAGCGCATGTCTTAAGACAAAACTCAGGGCTTCTTGTAGTACTTAGAATAGCTAAATCGAGTAAAGGAGGTCGAGCCTTCTCATTTATGGCCCCTAAACTCTGGAATAGCCTTCCTGATAACGTCCGAGGCTCAGACACACTCTCACTTTTCAAAACTAGATTAAAGACCTATCTTTTTAGCAAAGCATACACTTAGTGCATTACATAGCGGTATGACGCATGATGTGCCCCACACACGATTTTGCTTCTTGTTTATATACACTATGAACAGCAGCTACGCTAATTATTCTCCTTATTCTGTATTTCCACCTGGGGGTACTCATCTCGAGACCCTCAGACTATGCAGTGCCACTGATGCGATCCAAGACCAGCGACGAGACGATCCCAAGGTTTCCGGACCAGGCCGTATCCTGAGCTGCTGCTGTGGTAGTCATGATGGAGAGCATAAGACTGATTCCTGTGATGCTCCAAGGACAGACGTGTCTTCGCGGAGGTCCAGCTACTGCGCCTAGACTGCAGCTCTGCACAAGACGTTTGGCCATAGGAGAAATGGTCGTGCCCAACTGAGCCTGGTTTCTCTCGAGGTTTTTTAAATTCTTCACTTTCGCCAATTGGTGAAGTTTTTTCCTCGCCGCTGTCGCCACTGGCTTGCATGGTTCGGGATCTGTAGAGCTGCACATCGATGGAATTGCTCCTCAGTGTTTGGACTCTCAGTAGTGATTATTAAACCACACTGAACTGAGCTAAACTAAACTGAACTTAAACACTGAAAACTGAACTGACACTGTTTCAATTCACTATAAATTTCCATGTGAAGCTGCTTTGACACAATCTACATTGTATAAGCGCTATACAAATAAAGATGAATTGAATTGAAAAATTGAATGTCTTTGGACTGTGGGGAAAACTGTAGCACCCGGGGGAAACCCACACCAACATGGGGAGAACATTTAAACTCCACACAGAAATGCCAACTGGCCCAGCCAGGACTCAAATCAGCGACCTTTTTGCTGTGAGGCAACAGTGCTAACCACCTTGCCGTCCCTAAACTTTATTTTTCAAACCAAATCCCTAATATGTTACCATTTATTAAAGTATTTCCATGTTTCTGTACCAGTGTAAGCTCCGAAACTGTAGTTTACATTATATTTTAAGTTTTTAAAAGCTTAAATGTCTGATATAAACAATAAAGCTACTAAGATGGTATTCTTATTAGAAATCAGCAGAGGCTTGGAGACAGAAATAGTATTTTTGATGTCATGACTTACGACAACACCTCGTAGTGCATAGAATTTGTATATTAATGCTAAAAAATTATTTTTATATTGTGTTTGTATTCATGAGTTTTCCAGAGGATCTGGTTCCCACACCTGAGGCATGTTGCATAAAGTGGTTTCAATTTTCACCCAGATAGGTTTTTGTTTAGCCTCTTCAAACTCTTGAGTTTTCGGGCTCAAGAATGTGGGTTGGTGTTATTTGAGTTTTGTTGCCATGGTGATTTGGACTAGGGCTGGGAGATATGGCAAAAATACAATCTCGTAAATTATTTTCTATATTGAATGATAACGTTATATTTCAATACAAGTTGTTAATGCTGTCAGATTTAAAAGAGTACCCCAACAATGACTGAAGCCACAAAAATTAGAGTGTCCATTAAACACCGTAACATATTTGGCTGATAAATTTTCGGTGGCTAATACTCTGGCTAATAATCTCTAATACAAACACACTATTAAATTCCCATTGTTGCATATTTTTGCTGTGTGACTGGCTCTAAATCAATATACTGCAGAGTAAAAAACTCCAGAGCACTCCAGTGCGATTCGATATATCATTTATTGGCCCAGCCCTAATTTGGACTACATGGCTATCCATGGCAGGTTATTTTATGGGTTGGAAATCGCAAACCCAAACTGGACCAATCAGATGTGGCCTATATCTGATGCAATAAAGCCACTCCCAGTTCTGGTGTATCTTTATCTGATTTTAATAAGGCTGGATTTGTTTGGCTTTGTCAACTCTAAACCTACTCTACAACTCAAGAATTTGTTTAGTTAGCTTCACGCAACAAACCACTGGTATTTCCTTATCTTTTGACAGCTGGGTGACATAATATCGATTTAAATTTAGGTAAATAAATGTGCTTTTCTACTTATTTAAACAATCCACCTTCCTGTCAAGCTTTACACATACTGAAATTAAAATGCATGTGTTACTCTAAATATGGTGTGCATTAACTGTAGGCTAGATTCTAGTCATATGAATTATTGTTGACAAAACATTAATGGTGGTCAAGATGTTGCTCATAATAGTTAAAAAATTATAGAAAAAAAGTTATCCAACTACAAAAACATGTTTCTTGAAATGCTTGACTTCTGTCTTAACCTAGGCCTATTACTATTCAGAAGTATGTTTTATTTTGGATAGACATTGATGATAATTCTTCTACTTTGTAGATGCAGAATAAAGTTTCTGCATGATCTAAAGTTCTGAATAACAAAGCTAACAGTCTAATTGACATTTCTGGAAACAAAATTCCACACAAGATCAAATTATGATTAAATTCCCATTACATAAACGCAGTCTCATCATTACAGTTCCACATATCAACAAAACCTAACCTATATGTACAGTATATAAATGCAAGTTAGGCTGCAATTATGTGTGCAAAACAAACACATTAGCTTAAGTATAGTATCCCATTAACCCAAGCCCTTACCAGCAAACTCTCCAAGTTCAACGGTGATTTCTGGTTCTTGATCAGCGTCTCTAGTTTTCTCACCCGGCTCTCTATTCTCTTGCCCGCTCCGGTCGACATTGCGGCAGCTCGGTGTCCTTAAGCTCCCGGTAAACATCAGATATCCAGCCGCGACTGAGAGACTTCAAACGTCCGAATCAAACTTGTCACTACCTGCCGTGACTCAACGCGACGCCTAATAAAACTCCCCAGTTCTGGATGAATGACTTTTTAAGCTTATAATCTCCACACACTATATGAATACGAGAAATGCAGTTGTTTTGTGTCCTAGGTGAGCTTTCCGCGTGCTTCTGTCAGCATTATAAAAATCAAAGGTTAGACGCGCGCGTTCAGGAAGCTGTCTCTCCCGCTCCTGTTCAAAATTAAGTTACACCAGGGGGAAAAAAACTTCTTTGTTCGAGGCTGTGTTGAAAATCTTCCCGACTGTGATATTTTAAGTAAATGAAGCAGAGGCAGAGATGAGTTCATGAATGTGAACAGCGTGTTTCTTTGTTGCAGCGTGCGTCCCTCCCCTGCGGACGCTGAAATTCTTTGAATCTTATCTCAGCCATCGCTTATACCACACAAACGTCACTCTCCAAATACGACCGATATACTACACGACTTATATTTTTAGCAGGCCGTGTATTTTTTGATGGTACGCGTGGAGTGATCCTATTCTAGACTTACTTGTTCCGTGTGCGTTTCGCAAATGTATGGTGTAATTTAGCCATTTAATAATGTGTCATAATGGCAAATATTAAATGATATGTATTGGAAATGACAGGCATGGCTGTTGTAATTAGATTTTTTTACTTAGTTAAATATTAAAATAGTTACATTTGGTCAAATGTGGACAAAAACTGTTGGACTATTTTTGTATAAATATAACATTGATGTTTCTTATAAACTTTCTTTATATGATTACAATAATTTTAGACAACACAATACGTTATTTGATTATTTTCTATCACAACAAATAAAAATATTGTTGCAAGCAACAATTATCGGGCCAAGCAGCCCGGCAGCCACACCATAAACAAGCATGGCAACAAGCTACAGAGCAACTGGAAAACTCTATAACATTTTGGCAGCATGGTCTGAGCCAAATTTGGTGTAATTTGGGGTAATGATCTATGAAGAGTTTAAAACAACAGATTTTCAAACTAATTCAACATGGTGGACAGGAAGTTGTGTCAATTAGGGAATAAATTATATCAATGTTCTCTGTATGCTCCAAACACTCTAGTAAGACCAATCTCATGACAACAGACAAAACTAATCAAAAGTCATTTGATAAACTTTTTTGTTGGTCAATTTTACCCAGAAGGTGGTGCAAACTGACATATTCTGATCAATGTCAGGACTAGATCACACACATTAAGTTTGGTTTCAATACTTCAAACCATTGCAGTGATTCAGCCTGTAATGTCATCTGGCAGCATTACATCAAGTTTGCACATGCAGCAAATGACAGTAGTTTTGTCCATAACTTTTGGTCTACATGGTCTGAAGATGATCTGAGTCAAATTTAGTGAAAATTGGACCTACGGTCAAGGAGGAGTTTAAAAAAGAATGATTTAAACAAAATAAAAATGGCAGACAGGAAGTTTGGAAGTATAATGGTAACTGTGTTGTCGGCATGACCTAAGGATTCATATAAGACCAATTTCATCAATATAAGCATATGCAGTGAAAAGTTATTACCAAATTTGTAAGTTTCATTATCAATGGCTAATAAATGTCTTGTAAAATTTAGAAAAAATATATTTTGAAGAATGTGCTATATGCACAGCTAGTGTTTTTCAGTCAATGATGAACTTCCCGTGAAGCTTTACGTGACTATTTTCAATTTCACAAGGTTCCTTTTACAGCATCGATGTTGTAATGTAATTCAAACATAATCAGTTAAATAAACTTAAGCATCCATTTGGTTTTTAAAGCATATAAAGAGCAAAAGACGTTGTAAACTCTAGCGCCATCATTAGCAGCAGGCTAAAGCAGAAATTCCATTGAAAATACTGGGGTAAAATTTATTTCCATATTTTAAAGACATGGCGCAGAAATATCCCACTTCATATCATATCTCAGCCAGGGAGTGAAGATTGCTTTTTTTAAAGAAATCACTGAAATTAGAAGTCCATGTGCATATACCCAATTGTCGATTTCTGGAAAATAAAACAGATTTTTTTTTTATTGGTCTTACATACAATAAATCAAATATTAATATTTTGCTCAAACTGAGAATTTCAAGTGATCTCATTTTTTTCAAAGCTGCTTTCTTTTGTGCTTGTATAGATTAAATTAGAAGCCCTAAAAACTCAATACAGCCTCAAACACATGCGGGCATGTTGGTTAATATTTCATAAACTTGTCACTTTTTGCATTAACTGATGCTTTCTATGAAATCTTGACATAGTCATTAATGTTGTGTCAATGGAAAACAGCTGACACCAGAGTGCAAAAGATGACTAAACACAAGCTTTCATCAGCCAACAGCCTTTGATTCTCCTGATAAAGAAAAAAAAACAGCACAGATTTAGAATACTATTTTGAAGGGCGATTAGCTCAAGTAAAATGTATATACATTATATTATAGCTTATAATACATAGTGTATCTGTGTTGTTCAAGTTAAAAATCTGAGACTACGGTAAGTAGGTCTACTGTAGATAATATTCGACAGAAAACAAAACGCCCACTTACACTGACTGATGAATGAGGAAGCTGTGCGTCTCAGAAAAGTGTCCCCCATGGTGTAACTAGTTTAATTCATTTCTATGGACTAGACTACAGAATTAACATAAAGAAGTAATTTCGATATTTTCGACTGTTTTCTACCTTTTATTTTTAAACGATCGCAATACAGTATATACTTTAAATAAGTTGAAGTAGACTACATAACGTTTTGTGGAATGCTAAAGCTTATCCGACCCAAATCAAGAATAAAAATCTCTTATCCTTCGTGTTCGTGAATGAATCTGTGCTGTGTGTGTACTTTAAAAGGAAACTTTCAAACAAATAAATAAACTCCAGTCAGTCAAAAACCCACAACACTGACCTCTGGTGGAGATGTTTATGAGGGTCTATTAAGGCACATGGCTACATACACTGTATGAAATGGTTCTTGTCAAAATAAATAAATATAAAAACAAAGAAAGAATATCAATTAACATATAATTACAGTCGATGGTATGGTAGTCCACTTAAGTAAAATAAAAAGCCTAAAGTGCCCAAGTTACCGTTTTCTGTCAGTGTTGTTGTCGGCTAGGTTGCCATGACGTCGTTAAACACATAAAGAGCGGATATAGATGGACGTTACAATCTATTGCAGCAGTCTATATTAAAGTGAGTAAAATTATTAAACAACGAATATATAATTTCAATATACTTAAAGCATAAAGGATAGAAATATAAAGTAAAGAAAATATAAAGTACAGTAGTTCATATGACGCGCAATACGATGCTAAGTCGTTTGATGGCCTTTATAAATTGCTGAACGTAACAGCTTGATTCATTTATTATAGAAACAGATTACTAGATGTGTAACGTTATTTCTGTTTACAGTAACGAACCATGTCATCTAATGTGTCCAACCTGCCATTAGTGGATAAACTCATCGAGGACGAAGCGGAGAGAGAGATTCTGCTCTCCAAACCAGCATGCTTTATTATCATTGGGAAACCAGTGAGTTTTTAACATCCATTTTTATTTCTTTCAAACGAGAACGAGGATATTTCTGTTAAAACAAATTAACATCTATTTTTTATATAGAATAATCTGTTTTGCATTTTTTCAGGGTGTTGGCAAATCTACTCTTGCCAAAAAATTAGCCAAGATCTGGAATTGTATCCTCATTGATGGTAAATCTCCAAAAGCCACATTTGATGACACACTGCCATTATGTTTCTTAATATGTACATTTTTACACTCTATTTAGATACAAATATTCTCAATAACCACATCAGTAATGAGACAGAAGAAGGTAAACAGGTAGGCTACATATCACTTTTGTTTATACATTCATACAGTGCTGAGCAGTAATGTAACTGATTACATAAAAAATGGTTTATATCCAATACTCCATACTAAAGTACTCACAATTAGTATATTGGTTAGCATATTAAACTTTAAAAGATTTGTTCATGTGATGCAGGTTGGGTTTTAAACATTTTTGCCAGCCGAACTCCTTTTAAATAAATTATTTACTTGAAATATCCTTAAGGAACAACACATTTGCATGGTCACCGTTCTCTAATATTGGTTAATGGTCACATTCACATGTAGGTAAACATCAAATATTACAATTTGTAAATGGTTAGGTGTTTAAATAATTCATTTCTATTATGCAATTTTATTATTTAACTAATAGCTTTTATCTCCTCACAATGTAGTTAAATTAACCATAGTTTAGGAAATCCATAATGTTATCAAAAAATAGGACATATTTTCTATCCATTTTCTTTTATTAAGTTTAAAACAACTCAGAACAAAATGTAATCTGAGAGTAACCTGAAAAGCAGTCAGAATAAACGACCTACAGTGAGTAACATAGTTTACATTACTAATTAATTTGTTTTTCATTATGTAGTTGGTAATCAGTAACACTATAATTAGTTTCTAATGTGTTTCTATGGTAGATTCTCAGCAAGCATTTCTAGCTCTGTCCAATAATTTCTTTCAGCTCTTTAGGATTCTGGCTGAGGGGAAAGCAGTTCCAGAAGAGATGATGGTCAATTTAATTGTTGATCGTCTCAAGTCCCCCGATATTAAACATTACGGTAAGGGTATGGCACAGTAATTTAAAAAAAATGGTGCAAAATAAACATGTATACCATTCTACTTCTTAGTAGAAGTTTTAGTGTTCAAGTCTGAATTTATATGAGCAGGTTATGTTCTGGCCTGCTTGCCATCAATGTCAGAAGAGTACATGAAGATACAAGAGCAAATAGACCTGATTAAAGCCCTCAAAATGTCTCCAGACTTTATCATCAACATCAAGGTTTGTTCATAATCTTAAATCAATTCAAGTTTATTTGTAAAGCACTTTTCACAATAATTATTGTTTCAAAGCAGCTTTACAGAAGGTGCACAGTAATGCATTACAATCAAAATAAAAATGTTAAGGTCATACTAATAACTTTAACTAAATAACTAGTAACTTTTATCAGTTAAAGTGATTATATATATAAACATAGTTAACCTGCAGTTATATAGGTGATGTCTAACTTTATCGAGACACTTCGTATTTTATTCATATACTGTACATTAATTTTGCAATGCAATGCTGACAATTTGCTGTTATATATTTGGTTCAATATAAATATAAGGAAATAAATGTCAAATATGTGTGCAGTGTGCAGACAGAGACCTGATCCGCAGGCTATCAGAGGAGCGTCAGCATCCAGAAACAGGCTGTGTGTTCCCGAAGGAGAAGTGGGACCCTGACAAGAAAGAGTCACTGATGAAAAAGAGCAACATGGAGGAAGAGGAGGAAGAAGAAGAAGAAACAACTGAGGATTTGGAGGTAGAGGAGGTAATTAAAGCCGCAGTTCTCAATCTGTGTAACACAACAGTCTCAAACTCAATTCCTAGAGGGCTCCAGCTTTTTGGCTCCAACCACCTCCAACTCACTGCTGCTTAATAGTCTCTAGTAGTCTTCAACACATTTATTAGTTTAATCAGTGTGTTTGATTAGGGTTGGAGCAAAACTATGCAGAGCTGCAGCCCTCCAGGAATCGAGTTTGAGACCTATGGTGTAACCTAAAAGCTCTTATATCCACCTTTTTCCTAAAGACCCTGCTGTAGGTCTTTTAATTGTGTTTGTTTGGTGAAGTTCCCCTAAATCATAAGTTTATAAATAATTGATACAAATTTTTCCACTATAAGTAATCTATCTCTGTCACCCTGACTGTATGAGCTTCATGTTCTGTTTTCAGACATAAGAAAATTTTTGTGGTGAAATTTTTATTTCCTTTTCTCCTTTGTATTTTGATATAAATAAATCTTTTTTTTAAAGGTAACATGTACTACAAATGTGTGCTCTGCTGTGCTAAATACATTTTTTAAATAATCCATAAATATTTTTTCCACCCCAAATCCACACATCTCTTTCCAGGTTTGTTGTTGCACACGTGGTTTAAAATGTAATTGTCTCTCGTTTTCATTTCCAATCATCACTATATATTAGTCATATTTTTAAAGCAGGTTAATACAATATTGTCTGCCAAAAAGTTGGACATCATTTTAAAATATATTGTAATAAAATGCTCCAGTTATGCACCTGTATGATGGGTAATACGGGAATATATTATATATTTAAAATTCATTATTGCTGTAAGGAAAAAAAGCTTTTGGGGTTTGGTCTGCTCAAAGTAATTTGTTAATGCTCTGTTCTGCAAATTTATGAAGCAATTTCAAAAACCTGCAATAAAGAAAAAAAAAATTTCTTTCCTTTTTAAAATTTAGCTTTTGAAATTGATTATTGAATTCAAGAACCAAACATTGTAGATTGTTTGCATTTTAGCTTACATAACTCCTGCAAAGGGTTATGGGGCATATGAAAAATATGGGTAGGGTAAATATTTCAAGAACTATGCTCTGCAATTTAAAAAAAGTTAAGAGGAAAAAATAGCAAATTTTAGTTAGATGTTTTTATATACAAAAGTGTAATCATTATACATCATTAAATCATTTATAATCCATGTAATAATGAAATAATTTAAAATCCAGTGCAATTTAACTTCGGTGATTTTAACTCTTCCTGTGGCCTCATTTGAAGTTTGCTACAGCAAGTTTGTTCCTGACTTAAACAACACAAGTGGAAACACAATACAATTGCCATTATTTATTCGCCTGGTAATCTGTCACATTCTGAAGGTCTAAGTGCAGTTGAAAATCTGTGTTTAAGATGAAAGAGATACAGCTACAGAAAGATGTGATCGCTCAGCTAGTGAGGGTGAGTGAGAATTACCCAGAGAACACCACCAGCAGGATCATGTGTTATAAGGACAACTTCCTTAGGCCTCTAGAGGTATGGTAACATCACCTATTAAACACCAGCATATACACTATTACACAAACCTGAGCATTATGAGCAGTTTTACTTATGTTTGGTGTGTAGGATTACATGGCGGGCCATAATCCCTCATATTTATTTGAGCTGGATGGAAACAAGGATCCAGACGAGCTTTTTAAGGTGGGTGACCACAGTCAATCTGTAATGCTTGTTCTTGATAGAAACTACAATCTATTGATAACAAATATCTTATTTGAACCAATTCTGTAAGAATACCACATCATAAATATGATATATTATACAACATAAGTTGGTGGTTCATTCCGCTGTGGCGACCCCTGATGAACAAAGAGACTAAGCAAAAGGAAAATGAATGAAGGAATGAATGACTCTCTGTTTACTTACCTTCAAGTAGTTTCAAACCTTTATGAGTTTCTGTATTCTGTTAAACACTAAATAAGCTAAAAACCTGTAACTATTGACTTCCATAGTATTTGTTGTTTTTTCCTACTATGGAAGTCAATGGTTACAGGTTTTCAGCTTTCTTCAAAATATCTTATCTAGCATTTAACAGAAACAAACAAGTAAAGGGTGTGTAAATGAATTTCCATTTTTAGTGAACTATCCCTGCAACCACTGACAGCCAATCAGAGTCCATTCTGTCTTCATTTAGGAGTTTGATCATTTAATTCGACAACTTTGGCAATGGCAGAACGTCTTAGGATAGTTTACCATAAAAATGTCAATTATGTCAATTTAAACGTCCCTTGAAGTGCTTTGAAATGTGCAGTTTTTATTCTATGTTTGGCAAAATCTTAACTATAAAATGAAGAGAGGGTGGGATATAGAGTAGCTCCTTTCCTTAAAAACAGCTAATAGGGTTTTGTTTTTATCACAGCTCTGCCAGTGAGAGTGGTTGAGATCAAGCGCATCAAATGAAAAGCAAACGAGAAGCGTCTTGAATAGGGGCAGGAAATGTCAGATACTAGGGAGCATTTGATTGGTCAAGATTTGATGAGAAAGTCAAGTATGAGGTGACATGAAAATAAAATGTTGATCCATTTTGCCGGAAGTGACAAACTGCAAGCTTTTAATGTTTTAATCACTTTTATATTTTCTAAACATGAATTTTGTAACCATTTTGGAGCACGCTAACTAA
This sequence comes from Danio tinwini, assembly GCA_903798205.1. Classification (NCBI taxonomy): domain Eukaryota; kingdom Metazoa; phylum Chordata; class Actinopteri; order Cypriniformes; family Danionidae; genus Danio; species Danio tinwini. The sequence continues at coordinate 16,166,608 of CAIGQZ010035027.1, forward strand.
TTGATATTCTTAAAACTAACAGACTGAAACAAACATCTAGAAAACTTTATTTTAACTTCACAGAACCTTTAAAATAATAATAAATGTACTCACCCTCCACTTGTTCCAAACCTGTTATAAACCTGCCATTGACTTCCATAGTATTTTTTTTCCTACTACAGATGTCAGTGTCTACCACTTTTCAGCATTCTTCAAAATATCTTCTTTTATGTTCAACAGAAATAACTCAAAATTTACACTTGTCTGTGTTTGTCCGCAGTCAGTAATATCTCGTTTGGAGTTTATGGCTGTAAGGTGTCCAGCCGTACCTGTGCAATTGATGCCAGAGGACGCAGAGCTTACTGATCAGATGGAACCGGTCAGATACTGTAAAAAAACACACCTTTAAAAAAACTGACCCTCTCTTTATACCCCTTAACTGTAATGTCTTCTGTTGTAGGAGGAGCTCTTTCAGACTCTGCCTTCCTGTAGGAACATTGCACCAGGCTTTCCTTGGCGAATGAGTCGATGGGCCTTTAACTGTCCCGTGGCTCTCAAAGAGGGCAAGGTCATAAAAGGCAAACCAGAATTCGCTGTTGGGTGAGTGAAAATACACTTTTTATATATAATAGTAAACATTTAAAGTAAATCAAAAATGTTTTTCAGAATTGTCCAAGGACAAGAATAGGCGTTGTTCTGTAGTTTTAGGACAACTTTGATAAAAGATGGTGATCCACTTCAACTGTATACTACAGTATAAAAAAAACATCTGCTCTGTCTTTCAGATTCATGGATAAAATCTACGTCCTTTCGTCAGAGGATGCTCTGCAGAAGTTCAGGGCGAATCCTCGATGTTATCTTCTGCAACCCATACCACACGTGCCCTGCAGGGTGTCTGTGATAGGCCCACCATGTTCCGGAAAGAGCACCATGTGTGGACTGCTTGCGGAGAAATATGGGGCAGTAGTGGTAGATATCGGGGAGCTGATGGAGAGAAATCAGGGTTTGCTGAAACAAGTCATGCTGAATAAAGTTCGGCGCAATGCCACAATCGCAGGCCTGGAGAAGGTCAGGGCCAAGATGGAGCTTGAAGCTACAGGTTAGAAAGATTAAAAGGATGCTGATTTGGTGACATTATAAACTCCATGGCATGATAGAATGAAAGTTTCGTAAAATGTTTTTCATTGTCCAAAGTGTAGACAAGACCATTTAAAACATGGGTCTCAAACTCGATTCCTGGAGGGCCACAGCTCTGCACAGTTTTGCTCCAACCCTAATCAAACACAGCTGATGCAACTAATCAAGGTGTTCAGACTCTTTTAAAGAACTTGATTATTTGGATCAGGTGTGTTTGATTAGGGTTGGAGCAAAACTGTGCAGAGCTGTGGCCCTCCAGGAATCGAGTTAGAGACCCATGATTTAAACCATATTTAAAGGTCCTGTGAAGTGCTTTGAAATGTGCATTTCTCATCTGATGTTTGATCTAATCTCAACTGAAACATAAAGACAGGTTGGGACATATTGTAGCCCCTCCCCTTTAAAAAAACTGCCAATAGCATTTCATTTTTATTACAGCTCTGCCATAGTTAGCTGTAATAAAAATGAGTTTACTTAACATTAAAATTAGCATACCGATTCTAACTTCATGGGACCTTTTGTATTTCTCCATTTCTGTAGGTAATGTGAAGGCTAGTGAGGCAGAGGCTGATGAAACCCATTCAGGTGAGGTCAATCCAAAGACAACATGGACTTTACTCCTGTCAGTTTTGTTGATACTAATGTATGTTCTGTGCTTTAACATATTGTTAAAGCCTGCATGAACTGGACATTTTTATTTCAGTATGTTGGTGTACTTCCAACAGGGTATATGCATACAGACTTTTAATTTGCAGTAAGCCAGCTTAATCGATTCCAGTGAACTATCAGGCCAACACAAAGATCTGATTTCTTTAAAAAACAATGATCTTCAATGCCTGACTGAGATACGGTATAATGTGGGTATCAGGCCAGACAAGAACCACTGAATCAAATTTCACTGTCGTTAAATTCTAGAAATTTATTTTACCACAGAATGTCCAATGGAGTTTCAGCGCTCACTGTACATTGGCTTTTATGTTTGCATTTTCTGTTTTTATTTCTGATTTAATAATTTTTAAAATATGTCCATTTAGGTGTAGTTTTATTTCAGTTTCTGTTTAGTTGTAGTAATTAAAAATTTTAAGTTAAATTATAGGAAGAAGTGTTTTCTTGGCAACTATAGCTGAAATAAAATGTTTGCATTTTTAATACTATTTTGGGGGTTAACACTTATTTTCTTATATAAGTAACACAAAAGATATTATGAAGAATGCTGGAAACATGTATCCATTGACTTCCATAGGAAAATAAAATATTATGGAAATTAATGGTTACAGGTTTCCAACATTTTTTGAAATATCTTGTTTTGTGTTTATTACAAGAAAGGCTTAGGAACAAGCAAGAAACCAGCAAAGGTTGAGTAAATAATGACAAAATGTTCATTTTTGGGTGAGCTATCCTTTTAACTCCTAACAGGACCTTGCTGTAAAGAGTTACCAATAACTAAATAAATAAAAATAATAAAAATAATAAATTAAATGATACATTATATATGTATTGATTGTGTGTACTTTTAGTAAACCTACACAAAGGGGATCATAGTATAAAAATACTTAAATAGCATGAATTAATAATGTGCTTTTTTTACAGCAATAAAGGTGACAGAAGATCACCCAGACGTTCAAGCTTTTGTGGAGGACGCTATGAAGGAAGCAGCAGAGTCTCCAGCTCCACAGGAGATTTATTTAGAGGCTCTTGAGAAGCACATTAAAGAGGTAAACCACCAAACTCCCCTCCCTCAGCGTTCATACTTGCATATAACAGCATTGTGTTTAAGAGCGTTCTGTGGGTTGATAGATTGAGGCTGAAGATGCAGATGCTGAATCTAAAAGAGGATGGATACTGGATATTCCCAGCAGCAGATCTCAGCTGATCACCACTGAGGAAATTAATGGTGCTTTAACACCTGAAATCATATTCTGTCTGAAAGACAATGATAGAGAGGGTGAGAGAAAGTATTAGCAAAAACATAATGCGTTATAGAGTCTATGATTGTTTTATATACATCACACTTGTTTATTGAAGGAAGGACTGTACTAACCAGGATGTACGAGCGGAATAAAGAAGAAGTGGATCGAGCTGCAATGACTCGCCTACAAAACCAAAGGAACCTGCAGAAGACAGAAGAAGACCGTGAGACACTGTAAGTCTGGCTGATAGTACTTCTGTTATTTAATTACAGTGTATTTAAAAAAAATACTATTAGCATAACTGGAGTGAAATTGAAATTAAAATTATATGCTACTGTTCAGGCAACACGGTGGCTCAGTGGTTAGCACTGTCGCCTTATAGCAAGAAGTTCACTAGTCCCCGTGTTTGCGTGGGTTTCCTCCGGGTGCTCCGGTTTCCCCCACAGCCCAAAGAAATGCAGTACAGGTGAATTGAATAAACTAAATTGGCAATAGTGTATGGGTGTACTGGGTTGCAGCGTGAAGGGCATCAACTGTGTAAAACATATGCCGGAATAGTTGGAGGTTCATTCTGCTGTGGCGACCTCTGAAATACAGTCTAAGCTGTAGGAAAATTAATACTACTGTTCAAATATTACATTTTTAATGCTTACCAACAATATGTTTTTACATTTTGTACATTACTGTATTACACTTAAAATACAGTAAAACAGTGCTATTGTAAAACATTTTTACAATTTAAAATATTTGCTAGGTATATTTGGCATCTTACATACATTTTAATATGATGAGATGACAAGACAGAATTATCAGATGACATTATTTCAGAAAAACAGCTGTACTGCCCGATATGAAATTTTTAAAATTGGGCTACACGGTGACGCAGTGGGTAGTGCTGTCGCCTCACATTAAGAAATAAATGTTTAAAAGACTGACATTCGTGTAATAGACAAAGAAGAAGATAGGATTTTAATCAATTGAATGCATTTGTGCTGAATAAATTAAAAAAAATAATAAATGTAATTATAATATTTAATCTGACTTTATTTTGTTTAGGATTTGGTAAACATTTGCATTTTTTCATAAAAAAATTTGTATGCTTTTCATCATTGTTTTTATGCTTGTTTGCAGGAAACACTCTGAGGACTCAAAGAAAGATTCACAGCATTTTGACATCACGTCCAAACTAGAGACAGTGCATGAAGAGTCAGGTAACACTCTTTTACATCATCATCACACACACACATCTACTCATTTTTACATTGCCAGTGGTCTTTAGACCTTATATTTTGCTAGTATGATTATGTGTTAAAATACATTTTGAGGTGCCATTTCTATATATTTTTGCAGAAAGTTCTGACAAGTCTGATGATGAAGGCAAAACTCCAAACAAGAATGGTTTGTAGTTTTATTATCAATTTTAGCTTTATTGGTTTATGCTTTACTTGAGCATCATTAGTGGTTCCGTGAGCTCTAGAAGGTGTATAATTGTGCATATTTCTATGTGTGCAGAGGTGGTGCTGCCAACAGTGTGGGAAAACGGTCATCCTGATGGCCCAGAGATGGACATCTTTAAAGTGCAGCTGAAGCAGTTTGCAGCAGATTGGGAAAGCATGGAGCAAACAATAACCTGCAGCTACGCTGTACTGGAGATTAACAACAAAACCCCTCAGGACATCCTCAAAGAGATGACTGATCATATGGAGAGTATGTCATGTGGTCTTTTTGACTGTTTCAAGATCTTTCATTTTGCACCCACTAGCGGCTTTCACACTGGAAGAACTTGTTCACAGATTTGCCAATTCAGTGGCATATGCAAAACAGGGGTGGAAGTGTGTGTTCACCAACTTGTGATTATAAAAACAAACGATGATAGAATGTGCGCAGCTGTATGTAAACTATAAGTAAATATATTTAACATAAATACATTGACTTAATTAAACCACTTTAAATAATCATTTAAGCCATAATAATTAGTAAATGAAAAATTATTCTAGTGTACTGTACATTTACCCATAGGAAGGTTTCTATAAGAATTTTTCAAATCAGACCCCAAAACAGTATTTGAAAATGTTACAAGACTTGATGTTACAAAAAAATCAAAGCCAATCACATAACCTACAATTCCATCTCTATTATCACAAAAACACATGACACAGAAAGAAAAAAACATCTTCAATCATGACATTCTCCATTCACAGATTTGTTGCCATTGGCTAGCTTACATCACTTCAGGCTTCTTACTGTAGTGCCAGTACAAATGAGTTCTGGAGGAACATGGCCTTGTAGCAAGTTCCTGTTTCTGAGCTCCTATAACTACCTTTTTTTATTATTAATGCAAGAACGATACATACAAAACAATGCCAGAGGTATATAAAAAATGAAAAGTATATAAAAAATTATATAGAGATACAAAAACTCAATAGGTCAAACAAAATAACAAAAAAAAGATAAAAAATATTACAAATAAATAATGCTAGGCCTTGCTAATCCACAATAACTTAAAAGTGTCAAACAGACATACGGTTTTAACAGCTTTTTTGTTTGTGCTCTGCTTAATGGTATTTATATAAATATTTAGTTCTTTAAGTATCACTAAAAACAGGTTTCTGATTGCTAAATTTACATCGATGGATATGAAACTTGGTTAGTATAAACAGAAGATTAATACGATTACTTCATTTTCCAACTTCTTATCATAGGTCAAAAAAACAAAAATAACATATTCATAGAGTAAAAGAAAATTTGACAGCACTTTATCATTTATTATTCAGCTCCTATAACTACCTGGTGCAATCCGCTTGTTAAGTGTGACGTCACGTGAAGCGGCTTTTGGGTCCAAGCGCTCTATCAAACTGTAGGGGGAGACTTATCAAATTGTAATAATAAATGTTTACAAAGCGATGTAATACTTTTGAAAATCACAATCACAATATATATCCATGCCTAATATCTGATGGCCAGAAAGGGATTAATTTTTTATAAATTGTTAAAATTGTGGTTCAGAGACTGTTGTGTACAAAAGTTCAGAGACTGTTGTGTACACCATAATTTAATATAAAATTCACTTTAATGTGTGTTAGGACTTAAAAGTGGCCATAAATGAATATTTTCCCAATTCAAATGAGTAGCAGCTTGGACCCGGAAACAGTATTACATACGTCACGACTTAACAAGCGGATTGTGTCTTTTGTGTTCTCTTAGAGCCATTTAAGCACACAGCTATGATGACTTCTAGTGCAGATTTGGAGGAAGAGGAAGAGGCTATACATATGCTGATACAGGCTGAGAAACAAGATGATGTTGTTGATGAAGATGAGGAACAAGAATCAGAGGTTATATCCACTTTTGACAGCACTGAACACACTGAACCCATTTACTTTCTTAATACACATTTATTATTGTGTTTTTAATTAGAATTGCATTATGCTACGATAATAAAACTGACTTTTTTTAAATGATCCAATGGAGTAAAATAGAATGTATGCTTCTTCAAAGCATATTTAAAGTTTATATGTAAGTAACTTTTCATTTATTTTAATTAATAATCATTTAATAATTTAATTAACAAAAAATAATTTAACATTAATAAAAAAATGTAATTATTTAATTAGGAATAAATAATTTAACAACACATTTTTTAGGATATTCACAGTTCTCTGATATCGATTAATGGTCACATGAGATCCATGTAAAAAAATGTGTTTTATTTGTCATTGTGGCGAGGGGGCGTGGCCGAGAGCCGTGGGAGCGAAACAAGGCCCGCCACAGATGAGATGCACCTGTGGCGCGCACCTGCCTTCAATCCCACGGAAGGAGCTCTGGACTATAAGAGGAGGAACGATGGCAGAGGACAGAGAGAGAGGACCGGGCCCGGACATGTTTTACTTTTGCTTTCAGTTTGACGGCAGTCTCCGTGAGGAGCTGCCGTCCGTTTTGTTTTGATTTAGACGGCAGTCTCCGTGAGGAGCTGCCGTCCCCTTTTATTAATAAATATTTATTTGAAGTTCGTCGGTTCTCCGCCTCCTTCTTCCCGTAACTTCATTACAGTGGTGCCGAAACCCGGGAGAAGGAGGGACACGTCGTCCAGTTGCCCTCGCCGCTGAGGAGGAGGGCGAGTGTTCGGGAGTTAACCCGAGTGGGGGAGAAACCCGTTCCTCTGCCATCGTTCCTCCTCTTATAGTCCAGAGCTCCTTCCGTGGGATTGAAGGCAGGTGCGCGCCACAGGTGCATCTCATCTGTGGCGGGCCTCGTTTCGCTCCCACTGCTCTCGGCCACGCCCCCTCGACACAGTCATTATTTAATTATTTAATTTAGTTAAAATATTTGTAATCAAATCTAAGAGTGTTGTTTCCCTCCATTAAAAATCTGTTTACCCAAATAATCTCTGTTCATCTCTGTCACTTAAAAAAAGTTTATGAATAATAATATCAATAGTTATATGTGAAAAAATATGTCTAAAAAAGCAATCATGTTTCTTCAGAAGAGTTGGATTAAACTGCTTAATTCCTATGGATTTTTTTTCTAGTTTTGGGTGAATACGAGTTTCACTGAAAAAGTTTTAACAGAAATCTTTCAGATTTCATTATAAACATTATAAACAAGAAAAACCCTTTGTATTGTAAACAAAATATTGCTGATTCTCAGAATATCATACCTGTCTTTGTTCATGATGGTCTCAGGAGGAGTTCGGCTTTAAGAGGCAGCTGGGAGACACCAAGCATTTTTGTCCAGTGGTTCTGAAGGAGAAAGGTCTGCTACAACCATGTCTGGATGAATACGCTGCCAAGTACAGAGGCAAAGTTTATTACTTCTCCAGCAAAGAAGCACTAGAAATGTTCTTGCAGAACCCTGAACTCTATATCTCCAACACAGAACTACTAAAGGTATGAGCAGAATTTGATCAAAATAGCACACACAAATACAATCAAGATCTAAATTAGACAACGACCTACAACCTTCACAATTTGAATAATTACAGTATTTCTGAAAAACTAAAAAAATCAAGGTGTTTATAAATTGTTTTATAATTTTAAACTACACTGTAGATGTGCCAAATTATGTACATAACTAGACATATGTGCATATTCAATCATTTAATATATCATGATAATCATGCATAATAATAATATCATGGGCACTTCAAAATACCATCAATAATTTTTTCTTATTTAAACTTTTAGAGTGCTTTTTCATCGTATTTTCAGTGGTGTTCATAGCAGCACCAAATGCTTGGAGACCATTGATTAGCTTACTTGTTTACACATTAACATTTTCACATGTTATCTGGCCTACTACATGCTGAAATATTGATTGGAAATTCTGGGATAATTTCTTAGTTGATACCTAATAAGTCATAATAATTTTATTAAATGGGGTTAATAATATAATTCTATATAATTAAAAATAAAAAGAATATAATATATATATATATATATATATATATATATATATATTTATAAATATAAAAAAATATATATAATTTTTTGTAATAAATCTGTCTTTTTCTCATTGTTGATTTTAGTTCTTTAACATTTACTAATGGAACTGTTGTTTTATAAAGTGCTATCAATTGTACTTTATTATTCTTTTGCATTTTAATTTGGTTGAAACATTTGTTCACTCTGAATATTCATCTACAAAAAAGCAATACACTAAGTACTTTTTGTTATTACACCCTTTAAAGGTACAGTGAAGTACTTTAAATGTGCATTTTTTATTAGATATTTGACGTAATCTCAACTGAAAAATTAAGAGAGGTTAAGACAGAATACCTCCTCCCCTTTTTAAGGGGGCATAAAACTGTATTTATTCTGTACACAAACATGTGTCAGAGCACATTTGAAAATCATTTTATTTTAAAATATGCAGACGGCACTTTGATTGTAAGCCTCCTCCAATGAGATAAAAATGGTCATGGTCCCATAGTAGATTATTTTGTTTAGTAATGTGAGGAGTCTAATCTGAAACTTAATGCAACAAAAACTAAGGACATGATTATTAATTTTAGAAGGAATGATACAGCAGTTGAGGTGACTAATATTAGGGGTCAAAAAGTAGAACGTGTGGAGAATTGCAAATATTTGGGTACTATTATTGACCAATCTTTAAACTTTGAGGCAAACTGTGATGCTGTGTGCAAGAAGGGGCATCAGCGCCTATATTGTCCCAGGAAACTATCGCGTTTTTACATGGGCCCCAATATGCTTACTCTTTTCTATCGTGCTTTTATTGAGTCTGTTCTGACCTTCACTCTGGTGGCATGGTTTGGAGGTCTCTCAAAAACTGGAATAGACTGAGCCAGGTTCCTAGGTGGTCTAGCAGGTTGATTGGTGATTGATTGGTAGGCAGCTATTATGGATTGCCCAGAACATTAGTAGATGTAGCTCTCATCCTCTGTCTTAGGAGTTCATCCTGCTCCCTTCGGGTTGAAGGCTTCAAATGCTTTTTAGTAGGACAAAACGGTTCAGGAATAGCTTTGACCCATCATCTATTGTCATACTGAATAAATTGTAATCTTTTATAAGGTACTTTGTACGTGTATATGTGGGTATGTATATGTGTGATTTAATTGTTTGTATCAAATGCCAAACTTTGCTGCAAAAAGAATCTACCTACGGGTACTAATAAAGTAAACTCAGCTCAACTCATGAAACCCCCAGCTTGGCAGGTCTGTGGTCTGTCTATATAAGTCTGTCATTGAAATGCACGTGCAGTCATGAATAATTAAGAAGCAGGGTCTTCTCATAGGATAAGAAAGCTCAGCTATGAATAATAATGTGTGTCATCACTCCACTAGGAGATGCATGCTATGTCACTGATTTTGATCCCACCCCAATAATTATTTTAAACCCGGAAGATGAACTTAGCTGACAAAAGCTCCAAATTATCCATATTTCCCCACAATTAAAGCTGACAGGTGCTAACGTTGTCTTAAATGATCCTCAACACACACAAACCTGTTAAAATCTCAAGAAAAGTACTCCAGAGTGTACAGCCAATAGGGTTTTGGTTTTAATCAAAGCTCTGTCAGTGAGAGTGGTTGAGATCAAGCGCATCAATAGAAGCGTATTAAAGGCGGCGGGGCATGTCAGATATTAGAGAGCATTTAATTTCATGATTTGATGAGAAACTGAAGTATGAGGTGATGTGTAAAAAATTGTTGATTCATTTAGGCAGAGGTGACAAACTGCAAGCTCATCTTCTAAAGTCAGATTTTGTTACTGTTTTGGAGCACACCAGATATCCCTAAAACTAACAGACTGAAACTAACATCTAAGATTGTTTATTTTAATGTCAAGGGACCTTTAAAGTAACCTTTTCTGCAGCTTAATGTTATTATTGTGATAATACCATATACTGCAATTAATCGCAACAGGAACAACTGATATCTTCATAAGCCTATACATAACACAAAGCTTGTTCACTACCAGCCACCTGCTCTGCGAGTCTCCATGCTAGGAGTGAGGGGTTCTGGGAAGACGACTCATGGGAAGTGGCTCGCCCAGCAACTGGGAATTTTCCACATCCAGTTCAGAGAGCGTCTGCAGGAGCTCATTCAACGAAAGACCCAGAAACGTGTGTCACCTGCTGATGATTCAGAACCGCCCGAGGAACCTCCAGAGGAGCTGCAGAGCCTGCTGAAAGCTCAGGCCCGGATTCAGAGCGCAGAATCCCCTACAGACGAGGACAACACCACCAGTCATGAGGAGACTGCTTCTGGTAGTCCTGACGCAAAGGTAAAGGGGCTAAAAGGCTAGTTGCTTGTATTTTTGTTTATCATCGACTAATTTTGAGCATTTGTTTGTTTATAGGAAGAAGAAGCATTGACTGAAGATGAAGAGGCCATAAAAGCATACCTGCAGAATGGAGATCCTCTCCCTCCAGAGATACTGGAAATGCTTTTATTTCAGTGGTGGGACCACGAACCCTACAAGTAAACTTTCATTCACACATGCTAGCTCCTAATATTGAATAAAATATGCTTACTGTACAGATAATACTTCAGTCATTATTTATTCACCCTAAAATGAAGACAATATTTAAAATACATAAAATTTCATATGGGGCGTCATGGTGGCGCAGCGGGTACCGCAAGAAGGTCGCTTGTTCGAGCCTCGGCTAGGTCAGTTGGCATTTTTGTTTGGAGTTTGCATGTTTTCCTCGTGTTCACGTGGGTTTCCTCTGGGTGCTCCGGTTTCATCCACAAGTCCGTAGTGTATGTGTGTCAATGAGTGTGTGTGGATGTTTCCCAGTGATGGAAGGGCATCCGCTGCGCAAAAACATATGCTGTTGGCGTTTCATTCTGCTGTGGCGACTACAGCGAAATGAACCACGAACTTATACAGCATATGTTTTACGAAGCGGATGCCCTTCTAGCTACAACCCATCACTGGGAAACACCTATACACTCTCATTCACACACATACACTACGGACAATTTAGCTCACCCAATTCACCTATAGCGCATGTCTTTGGACTAGTAGGAGAAACTGGAGCACCTGGAGGAAACGGACGCCAACATGGGGAGAACATGTAAACTTCTCACAGAAATGACAACTGACCCAGCCAGGGCTCGAACCAGCGACCTGCTTGCTGTGAGGCGTTCGTGCTACCCACTGTGCCACCGTGGATTAATTTGATTTATTTTATTTTATTATAGTTGACAAAAAACACCAATAAAATAAAAAGTAATCCAACAACGTTCCCTTCTTCATCAGAGTGGAATAAAAAGCCATTGTAAAAATCTGTTGTATGTAAATCAATAAAAGTAATGTGAATCCTAGGGATACTCTTATCGATTGGCCGGAGATCGGTATAGGCTGATAATCCCATTTAATGACTCGATTGGTACTCGCTGATCTGGCCTCATGAACCGATGTTTGTTTATGCGTTTACAAGCAGAGGAAGATGCACGTGCGCACCTGGGTTATACATACAGCAGCTACTGCATGTATTTAGACCTTTTTACATAAAAGAACTGAGAGTTCTGTGTTTTTGACAATATTCCAAGTTCACTAAAAACCTGGCTGGAAATATTAAATGATTTTTTTTTACATAAGTATTTAATAACTTCTTGTAATGGGGCAGCACATTGGCGCAGTGGGTAGCACAATCGCCTCATAGCAAAAAGGTTGCTGGTTCGATTCTCGACTGGGTCAGTTGGCATTTCTGTGTGGAGTTTGCATGTTCTCCCCGTGTTCGCGTGGGTTTCCTCTAGGTGCTCCGGTTTCCCCCACAAGTCCAAAAACATGTGGTACAGGTGAATTGGGTAAGCCAAAATTGTCCATAGTGTACAGGTATGTGTGTGAATGAGTGTGTATGGATGTTTCCCAGTGATGGGTTGCAGCTGGAACGGCATCCACTGCGTAAAACATATGCTGGATAAGTTGGCAGTTCATTCCGCTGTGGCTGTTTGTTTTTTTTGTTATTGAAGCATATAACTGACAAGCATACAGGATTATATGATAACATATGTAATAGTCATACAAAACTTAGTGATGCAGAACATACATTAAATAAATAATAACTTCTTGTAATATTACTTATTGCAATAAACAGTAGTTTATTAGCCTATTTCATTTTAGTAAAGAAGTGATGGATTTATTGGTGTGCATTTTAACTTCTTATGCATCAAATATGCGCTCCAAACTTTTTCTTGATTGAGAGGTTAAATTCTTCTTTCATCAATTGCAATGTTTCCAAATTGCATTGTTAGTAAATTTTTGTACCTTTTTTTTATCCGTGCTGTCTATTATGTTCTGTAAAGCTGCTTCTGACCATGACATGTTCAAACCTAAATGGTTAAAAGACACATTGTTTGTAGCATCCTTTATTTATTCTCTTAGGTAAGGAGAGATGTCCACTTTAGTATCATACTTAGAGGGAAAATGTGCTTTATGCATTATAAAGCTTGAAGCATCAGAATCAGTACTCTGTATCGGCCGATCACCATGACAAGGTATTGGTACTCTGTATCGGCTGCAAAAATCCTGATCAGAGCATCCCTAGCAAATACTGCTATGATTATATTTCAAGAAAACAATAGTTATATGTACTGTAAGAGGGAATATAACAAAAATATAGTAACATAATTCTGTCTTTCTCTCTGAAAGATTGTTTGGGGAAAATGTGGTGGTGAACTTTTATAAATCTACAAACACAATAATTTTTGAGATGAAATGGTATAGAAATGGGGCAATGTGTTCAGTTGTTGAATCAACTGTAATATATGTGATACCACATATGTGGTATAATTTTTTCTTGTGTGTTTTAATGCAATGTTTGACATTTATGTTAAGGATGAGTGACTTACTGTAATAAAAGTGTTGTTAAATTAAATTCAAATTCTCTCTAAGATCCACAGGGTTCATTCTGGAGGGATTCCCCCAAAACCACGAGGAGGTGTCTTTCATGGCAGAGCATCACTTGTTTCCAGATGTGGTGGCAGTGATGTCGGTGGAGGTGTCTGAGGTGGTGCGGCGTCTCCTGCCTTCACGGCTCAACCGCTGGAGAGAGACACGGGGCCGCAAACAACAACAGATCCGTCTGGTCATAAAGCTGCGGAAAGAAATCAGGGTGAGCTTTTAGCCAAATAATTCATAAGAGCAAAATAACCATCAGGCATTTATCATGAAGCAAGTAAAGCAACTGCACTGCTTTGCAGGAGCGGGCCATCGCTAAGAGAAGAGCTGAGATTATGGCTGAACGGGCATTCAGGAAACTCAGCCAACCAACTCTGAATCCCCTCAAAGAACAGGTCATCGATGGCTTGTGGAGTTTTGATTTGGTAACTATTAATGATGACAGATTCTGATTAGAGTCTAATGCTCTATTAGGAGGAGGAGGATGAAGAGGAGAAGGAGGCAGAGATGGTGAATGAAGAGCAGGAACTGGAGGAGATGGAAGCCATGCTGTTGGAGGAGTTTCCTCTTGAAGATGAAGAGGAGGCTGAAAATGAAGAAGAGGAGACAGTGGAAAATGCAGAAGAGAGGCTAGAGGTGGAGATCAACGAGAGGTTTGAGAAGGATGATAACAACCTTACTAGTATGACGGTAAGGAGAAGACACTGAAAGATTCAATTATGTTTATATGGTTGAAGTCAAAATTATTAGCCCTGTTAAAAATATGTATCCTTTTTTCAATATTTCCCAAATGATGTTTAACAGAGAAATGAATTTTTCACAGTATTTCCTCTAATATTATTTTCTTCTGGAGAAAGTCTTATTTGGTTTATTTCAGGTAGAATAAAAGCAGTTTAAATTTTTTTTTTTTTACATTTTAAGGTCAGTATTATTAGCCCCCTTAAGCCATGATTTGCCTACTTACCCTAACTTGCTTAAGTAACCTAGTTAAGCCTTTAACTTGCACTATAAGCTGAATATTAGTGTCTTTAAACTTGAGACATGTACTGTCATCATGGCAAAAGACAAAATAAATAAATTATTTGAAATTAGTTATTAAAACTATTATGTTTGAAAATGTGTTGAAAAAAATCTTTCCGTTACACAGAAAATAATTAAATTCAAGAGGGCTAATAATTCTGACTTACACTGTATGTATAGGTTATTATGACATTTAATTCCTAAGCAAATGTACTTTATTAATGGAAAAGTGTACTATGTTTATTTTTTTGTCAATGTTAGAAGTTTTGTAAAAAGTTTTGAGAGTATAAAATATATTACAGTGAAGTTTAAATACCCCTATAATTCAATTTATGAAAGCAAAACACTATATGTGAAGTTTTATAAATTCATAAGGTAAGCAAAAGAATCATTTTATGTGACCCTGAATTAGTTTTATGTTGCACAGGTATATTTCTGGCAATAGTGAAAAATACATTGTGTTGGTCAAAATTATTGCATTTTTATTAATCATTAGAATATTAAGAAAATCATTAGAATATTAAGTATAGATTATATTTCATGTAAATATTTTGTAAATTCGTGACTAAATATTAAAGCTTAATCACTTTTAAGGTGATTTTCTCAGTATTTACATTTTTTTTAAAACCTCCAATTCCAGATTTTAAAATAGTTGTCAAAAATTACAACCGTCACAACCTAATGGTGTTTTAGAGACATATTTATTTATCCCTTTCAAACTTTAACTTGGGGTGTCAGGGTAGTGCAGTGGGTAGCACAATTGCCTCACAACAAGAAGGTCGCTGCTTCGAGCCCCGGCTGGGTCAGTTGGCATTTCTGTGTGGAGTTTGCATGTTCTCCCCATGTTTGCGTGGGTTGTCTCCGGGTGTTCCGGTTTCCCCCACAGTCCAAAGACATGCCCTATAGCTGAATTAAATAAGCTAAATTGGCCGTAGTGTATGTGTGTGAAAGCAAGGGTGTATGGGTGTTTCCCAGTGTTAAGTTGAGGCTGGAAGGGCGTCCACTGCGTAAAACATATGCTGGATAATTTGGCGGTTCATTCCGCTGTAGTGACCCCTGATTAATAAAGGGACTAAGCTGAAAAAGAAAATGAATGAATGAAGGAAACTTCAACTAGCTCAGGTAGTATCACAAATAAGACTTGTTTTGCTCAATGCATTATTTAAATATACACTCTCAGAAATAAAGGTACATGATCTGTCACTGCCCAATTAGTCCACAGTGGTACCCAAAAGGTGCATACTAAAAAGTACCTTTGAGGTACCATTATGGACCCTTCAGGTACAAATATGTACCTTTTGAAACGGTACTGCCCCAGTGACAGCTCCTGTACCTTTATTTCTGAGAGTGTAGTTACCCAAAAACATTTTAAAATCCCGCAAAATATTGAGATAACTGAGGTTTATCAATTCTGCAGATAAAATAAAGAATGTTGTTGTTGTTTTCATAGGACCTACTATCAGACAACCAAATCCCCCGTCTTGTAATAAGCGCTGGCCGTTTGCCTCGGATTGTGAGGTACCAGCTCCTAAAGGAAATCAAACCTCTGATGGAAAACAGAGACTCACTGTTTCAGACATGTCATCCAATCAGCTACAGTCTTGCCAGGAGACTCCTTTATTGCTCCTTTAAATATCCCAGTGCTTTCGGGTGCTGGGATCCTGTTAAGGTAAAATGAGACATACAAAACACACAGGTTTTTGGTTCACACTTGGCAGATTTGGTTTATGTAAAATTAACTTGATGGCTTTGTTATTCGTTTAAATAAGAATAAACTGTACCATCTGATTACTGATGAGTATCAAAGAAGTGAGATGAGACCACTGAAACTGTCTCAAGTCTATTTAAAGTCTGCGTGAACCGGAAGCTGCTAATGTTTTTATTTCAGTAGCTATGCTTCCATCCAAAGATGCAAATTAAATGTATGCGCAAAACTGAAATACTGCATATAAGACGTGCAAATAAAGCAGTGTTTCCATCCAAGTAGTCAAAGAGAATAAAATTTTGGCATATCCAAAATGCGCATAAAATAGGGGGATGGAAACGTAGCTGATTGATGTGTTGATGTACTTCCAAGTAAAACTGAATATTAAGTAGGGAGAGGGGCTTTTTTATTGTGCATCGTTACCTCATAGCAAACTAATGGTATGAGGGACGTGATTAAAAAAAAATATCTGATGTCAACAGAGAAGAATATCCACTCCAAACACAAAAGCAAATGGTCAAACTTTAATTCACAATTACCAAACCAATTTTTTTTCAGTGGGTTAACTAACACAGATTAATTGTGAATAACAGCATTGTTTCAGACAACCAAACTACAAGTGTGAACACACTCTAAACCAGCTTAAGACAAAGCATAAAAACAGAAACAAAGAAACCACAACACTCAGGTTAGTTTGCTTCTGTAGTACACAGAAGGAGATTTGATCCAGCCTCTACAGGGCCCTTTCCACTCCACCTTTCCAGTCATCTTGCACCAGTTCATCTACTTCTTTGCCTCCAAGGAGACACGCAACACCTTCATCCTCAACCCAATCAAATATCTCCGTCAACCAAAGCCCAACCCTTCCCTTCCCATCAAGCTGGCAATCATTGGCCCACCAAAATCAGGCAAAACCACAGGTCAGATTTCTGGAATAAGATATAAGCCACTATAACAGGGTTCCCACACGTCATGGAATATTGTGGAATTTTAAAAGGTCTATTGCAGACATTAACCCTTGTGTGTTGATAGGGTATTTTCATCTACTCTGGGGTGATTTAGAGGCTTAATTTGGCCTGACATTTCTCTGTGTGT
Source organism: Danio tinwini (assembly GCA_903798205.1). Classification (NCBI taxonomy): domain Eukaryota; kingdom Metazoa; phylum Chordata; class Actinopteri; order Cypriniformes; family Danionidae; genus Danio; species Danio tinwini. The sequence continues at coordinate 16,183,818 of CAIGQZ010035027.1, forward strand.
TTTAGCAAATTAAATGATTTTTGACATCTTATTTTGACACATATTTTGGGGAAATGTTTTAAAAAATTTAAAAAAATTTAAAAATACACTCAAATTTACTACCCTTCCTTTATGTCGGGGACTGTTTTTACCTCATTGACTTCCAATATAATGAAATATTTTGATTGCAGAGCCATGGCACCTATATAGTCATGCATTCTTTTAATTGTTGGTGGTTTTCCATGTTGGGAAGAGGTCAAATTTGTCATTTTTTGACATTTTAAGTTTTATTTTCTATTTATCAAAATGTCATTTTTATAGTGTTTTTTGTGTGTATGCAATTTTTCATATAATTATAGTCAGTTTATTGTTTTCACACATGACTGTTTCATTTTGTTTCTGCTTGTCAACCGGCAATCAAATTTATTAAAACAATGTGATTTTATTTTACAATACCAAGCAGCATAAGCAGTTTTGTTTTACCAAAAAATAAATGAGATCTTAAGTCTTGCCACATCTAGGTTACAATTGCTGTGCTTGTGAAGTCGATTAGTCATGGAAGTTTAGCTTTTTAGTCAGCATAGGCTCATTCTGAAAACATAGCCCTATATACATTTCTGAGATCACAAATTATGTAGCCAGAAGGTATGTATGGCTGCATTACATCTTTAAAACAAACACTATGGGGTGGTATGACGCCATTCCTTTTCTCGCTTATCAGCTGACTCTTTACCTCCATATGGGCAGCTTCCGGTAGCTCGACGTACGTCAGCCAACTTGAGACACAGAGCGGAGTTGACCGCAACAATGAGGTTTGAGTCTGGTGAAGAACGGTTCCAGAAAGCGGATAAGACAAAAACAAAAGCTAAAAAATAAAATAAACAAGTAAATAACAGGGTGAGAATGTGGTAAAATCTGAAAACGTGGTAAAAAAATCAGGGGGGCTGTTCTTTTTTTGGATTGCTTTTTAAAACACTGCGGTTGGATTTAGGGAAGGGGGTGGAAAGGTCAATCAGTGCTTTTAAAAACACTATTGGTTGGGTTTAGGGAAGGGGAAGGGTGGGGAAACGGTCGGTTGGTCAGTCAACAGCAGCCTCCGGTGGATTTACGCAAGAAGAGCAGGCGCAAATAGCACTCGTAAGAGAAATTTCAGATCTGAAAAAGCGTACACAGCGGCCTCTAGTGGATTCACGAAAACAAAACCTGCAAAAAAAAAAACGTAGCTCCTGGGACATATTTTGCTCTCTTCCGAAATGTATATAGGGGTACGTAATCAGAATGAACCTGGGTTGTTTTTAGTCAGTGAAAGGCTTAAAGTGGGAACCCTGATATAAAGAAACTCATAAAACAGAGTACCTCGTATTGAATTGTTTTATATATAGCAGAAATAAGTAATGGCTTCGAAACTGTGTGCACTTAGTGGCCCAGGCATTTGCACAAGAGTATGGTCTCACTCGTCTTTCCATTGGAGATGCGATACGAATGGTGCTCAACAACCAGGCCAAAACTGAGCTGGCTTATCAGGTGCAGATTCATTTGAAACAGGGTCTGACTGTACCTGATGAACTGGCCATCCAGTGTGTGGAAGTGGCTGTGATGAGCCTGGTCTGCAGCACTCGTGGGTGAGAATTAATCCCAAAAATATATAATCTCAAACATATATGTCTGTATGTATGTGTTATACTTGTTTTTGATGCTCAGGTTTGTGTTGGACGGCTTTCCTGTGACCAAGCGTCAGGCTGAGTTACTGGAATCTTGTATTATTCCTATGGTAGTGGTTGAGTTGCAACTGGACACGGTGGAAGTGTTGAAGAGAGGACTGAGAGACAGGGAAAAAAACAACAGGTTTGATCAGCAAACACTCCCATAACTTTACTGACCTTGAAGAATGAAGAAGTGAGCTCGTTTTTGCGATGTTTTAGAACTTCTGATTCAGTTGCCTACGGGAGAAATGACTAGGAATAATAAAAGGCACTAAATGGTCAAACTACTTGATCTACAAACAAGTGTGTTCATGACTATACGTGAAAAAAAGAATAATATAACAGTAAAAATGTCAGTTTGCAACATCAAGCAGCATAACGAGCTGTTTTTAACGCTTAAAAATCAATGGAATTGAATGAGACGAGAAGTGTCGAGCCAAAAAGATTCCAATGGCTGCACCCGCTCCTGAAAAATAAGGTTAATAGTGTTATGAGAATTATGAGTATAAGAATGTTATTATTTTGAATTTGGTTTTATTTTATTATATTTTATTTAAATTTGCATTAATTATTTTTGTGTTTTAGTGATTCATATTTCATTTTTTTCTAATATTTACTATTTTATTACTGTAACTTTAACTTTTTTATTTCAGTCAATTGCAAACAATATATTTTTTAATTTTGTCCTTAAACCACATTTTTTATCACTGCTAAATTCTACAATGGTATTTAACTTTATTCATTCATTCATTCATTTTCTTTTCAGCTTAGTCCCTTTATTAATCAGTGGTTGCCACAGCGGAATGAACTGTCAACTTATCCAGCATATGTTTTACGGAGCCAGTGCCCTTCCAGCTGTAACCCATTACTGGGAAACACCCAAAGACTCTCATTTACACACACACACACTACAGAGAATTTAGCTTACCCAATTCACCTATAGCGCATGTCTTTGGACTTGTGGGGGAAACCAGAGCACCCGGAGGAAACCCACATGGGGAGAACATGCAAACTCCACACAGAAATGGCAACTGTTTTTATTTTTAAAAACGTATAGTGTATAAGTAGATTAATCTTTAATGAGAAATAAACCTTGCAGCTGCAAGGGCATCCACCACATAAAACATATGCCAGAGTAATTGGCGGTTCATTCCGCTGTGGCGACCCCTGAAAGTACAGGGAAGTCGAAGGATAGTGAGTGAGAATTAAACCATAATATTATGAGAATATGTAAAAATTATGAGAATTATTTACAATAATTATTATTTTGTAGCAGCGACATGGTAGCTTAGTGGTAAGCACTGTCGCCTCAGCAAGAAGGTTGCTGGTTTGAGTCCCAGCTGGGTCAGTTGGCATTTCTGTGGCTAGAATAGCATTTGCTGCGTAAAACATATGCTGGATAAGTTGGTGGTTCATTCCGCTGTGGCGACCCCTGATGAATAAAGAGACTAAGTAGAAGAAAAATGAATGAATTATTTTGTGGCATGCACAGTCTTATTATTGTTGTGCTTTTATGGTCTGGCGTATTATGTAAATGACAATGGAAATGTAAAAGATTTTGAAGATTATGCCATCTCTCCCCAACAGACCTTACCAAGTGCATCATGATAGCCTCCAGGCCCTAAACATTCGCAACTCTTGCTTCAGACAGGAAGCTGAAGCTTTGAGGCTACACCTCCACCATCAGTATCACAACTGGACCCCTGTTGATGCCCACAAAAGCAAGTGGTGGGTCCAGGAGCGCATTTTAGAGGAGGTTCGCATTAGCATGGGACACATTCATTCTTACCTAGAAAGGATTCATAAAGGTGAGAGCATGCAAATAATGCAGTTGTCAAACAAGCAACATTAGTCACAAATCAAATCATAAATCATGCAGACGCCAATATATAATTTTAGGTTTTTACTAGTGGATGCAGGACACTAAAGTTCATTTATGTAAGTGAGAACAGCTAGATCAGATATAACCAAAGTAGGGCCCGCAGGCCAAAGTTGGCCCATTGTAACCTTTGATTTGGCCCACCATCCCAACTTAAAGGATAGTAAGAATGATGGAGAGGGTTGGGGCGAATGCCTTTAACACAGAGATCGTCATTTCTAATTTGAAGTAAAAAATTTTGTTAGTACGAGGTCCCTTTCATCGCTGCTTGCAGCTTTAATTTGTTAGTTTTATTGCTGAGCTACAAAAAAACGAACTGAAAATAAATAAATGAATTAGATTTTTAAAAATATAAATACTCCCATTCAACAGATAGAGGATTATGCAGAAAACAATGGAGAGCAAGTCAAGACAAAAACTAGTGTAGTTCTGTTATAAATGAGATTGTTTTGTTTTTACTGTAATAAAAAATACTGTATTAGTTGATATAAAGCAATGTTTATTAGTATTTTTTTATATTATTAAATAAATTGGGAATTTACCCATGGCAACTATATTTACCAACTATATTTGCCCACTAGCCTCAATCAAGTTTGGTTTTTGGCCCTTCATAAGGAAAAGTTTGGGTACCCCTGAGCTAGATAAAGTATACTACTGTGACATATTTACCCACCATAAGGTTTTATTAGTTAATGTATTTACTAACACAAACTATGTACAACACTTTTGCAGCATTTATTAATCATAGTTCAACATTTACTATTGCGTTATTAAAATCCAAGTTAACATTATTTACATCACCTTAGTAACATGAACTTACAATGAACAACTGTATTTTCATTTACTAACATGAACAAATACTGTATTAATTGTATCATTCATTGTTTGTTCATGTTAGTAAATGCATTAACTAACTTTAACTAATACCTTATTGTAAAATGTTACCAATATTTTCATTCTGTGGACTAAACATCATCGACAGAAACTGAAGAACTGCTGCAGCAAGTCTGGGAACATATTAAAATTCAGATTTGCATGAATCTGATTGAAATCATCAGGAGACTACAGGCTGCCATTGAGGTCATCATAAAAAAAATAAAAACAGACAGCTGTGTTAATACTGCCATACCAACAGTTAATTTTTAATAGAGCATTATCAATTACAAACTTTAAAATTCTATGAAATAATTATTGTCATATTTTATTAGCATATAGCTATAGTGAATAAACTGTGATATTGTGATGAGAAATCGTAAAGGTGTCTGAATAATTTTTGGTTTGACTGTATACCTCGTTCACATACCTGAAAATAATTTGTAAAGTTCTGAGACAACTTCCTTTCATCCTCGCAGGCCAGGCAGCCTGTATAAACCGACTGTGCATTACCCCACAAGAACTCCAGTCCCGACTGGGTGAATTTGGGCACTACTGCCCTGTTAGTTTAGCTCTTCATCGCCATCTGGTGGACTGTTCACATAACACCTCACTGGAATTGGCTGCCGAATTCAAGGGCCTCTTTTACAAAATGGCCAGCAGGGAGTTTCTAGAGGTAAAGTGTCAGACAGCATATTCATCTGTGCACAGAAATGTTCATTTAACTGACTAAGTTTCTCTTTATACATTTCTTAAAAGAGATTTCTAGAGTCTCCAGAGCAGTTTGTGGCACCAGGTTGCCCGTACCCATTACCCCCTGCTTCACTCCTACCCCATAAGCTTAGTGCAGGACAGGTGAAGAGCAGGTTCCCTCAGCAGGTGGAGATGAAGGGATTCTGTCCTGTCACTTATCTTGATGGTAAACAAAGGTAAGACACACAATAACACTTGTGGTGAGAATGAGCTTAATTACAGACTTACTCTTTGTAAACATCAACAAGGTGGTTTTTATTCTTATCTGTAGGTACGAGGCTCTACTGCGTGGAAATATGGAGTATGCTGCTGAGTACCGAAATAAGATCTATATTTTTGAGAGTGAGAAGAAACAACAGCAATTTCTCCGGTGAGCACTTGCCCTATAAAAAGAGTAAAAGGAAGGTTTTAAATTAAATCAATATTTATAAATAAAAATAAACATATATTTTGTGTCAGTAACATTTTTTTTATTTATTTTGATACACAAATAATGTATTTTTAAAGAATGTAAAAAATTTATTAATTAAAAATGTTACTTTTCCCAGTGTTGGGTTGCAGCTGGAAGGGCATCTACTGTGTAAAACATATGCTCGATAAGTTGGCGGTTCATTCCGCTGTGGTGACCCGAGATTAGGGAACTAAGCCAAAAAATAAATGAATGAATGAAAAATGTTACATGACACAAAAAAGTATGTTTTATATTTTATATATATTTTAAAAAGAATTCTGAATAAATGTTTTCCATGAAAATAAATCAGCACAGTCTGATTACTACAATAATAAGAAATATTTGCAGTACAAAATCAGCATGTTAGAATAATTTTTAGATCTTTATGAGACGCTAACACTTGAAGTAACAATGCATTGTATCACAGCAATAGATTGAGATTTAAAATAGAATAAAAGAGAAAAAAAGATTTAAAATGTTAAAGATTAAAGGTTTACTGGGATATTTAATGAGATGTTTAAAGGTTTAATTAAAAGTTAATGTGATAGTTCATCCAAACATTTAAATGTACTCACCATTTACTCATCTTCATGTGGGTTTCTTTTTTTCAGTTGAACACAAAAAAATTATTCTGAAGAATGTAACTGGTAATCATTGACATTGATAATAATAAGAAAAAAACTATGGTGAGGTCAATGCCTGCAGGTTCCCAACATTCTTCAAAATATCTTCTTTTGTGCCTTTGTGTTCAACAGAAGAAAGAAACTCATTAAGATTTGGAACCACTTGATGGAGGGTAAATCATGACAATTAGAATTATTGTGTGAACTATCCCTTTAATAATAGCCTGCTGCTCTATTTGTAATACTGAATCATGAAACGCTGATAATTCACAACATAACTGTTCTCAGATCACCTGAGATTTACTGGGACCAGAAACTGCCACATAAGCTGCCTCCATTGGAAGAACCAGTCTTACTAACCTCCTTACCGATCCTGGGCTATTTGGAACAAGTAAAAGGCCACTTAAACACAGCCAAACACTTCAACCTTTTAATCTGCTGCTTTAGTTTTTCTATTAATACCAATCACATACAGTTGCAATCAGAATTATTCAACCCTCTTTGAATTTTTTTTTTCTTTTTTTAAATATTTCCCAAATGATGTTTAACAGAACAAGGAAATTTTCACAGTATGTCTGATAATATTTTTTCTTCTGGAGAAAGTCTTATTAGTTTTATTTTGGCTAGAATAAAAGCTGTTTTTAATTTTTAAAACCCATTTTAAGGTCAAAATTATTAACCGCTTTAAGCTATTTATTTTTTTCATAGTCTACAGAACAAACCATCATTATACAATAACTTGCCTAATTACCCTAACCTGCCCAGTTAACCTAATTAACCTAGTTAAGCCTTTAAATGTCACTTTAAACTGTATAGAAGTGTCTTGAAAAATATCTAGTCAAATATTATTTACTGTCATCATGTCAAAGATAAAATAAATCAGTTATTAGAGATGAGTTATTAAAACTATTATGTTTAGAAATGTGTTGAAAAAATCTTCTCTCCGTTAAACAGAAATTGGGGAAAAAAATGAACAGGGGGGCTAATAAATCAGGGGGTTGAATAATTCTGATTGCAACTGTAGCAAAATGCCAAGAAACCATATTTCAACAAGTGGTAAAGGAATGTGTATAAAGTTTTTTTGTGGCAATTTATTTACCATTTTAGTTTGTTACTATTATACATGTGTCTGTGTGTATCAAATGCATGTTTGTTTTTTGTAGAGCGTAGCAGTGCCCATAATCAAAGCCATGACTGCTGTTGGTCAACTCAAGCCAAAGTTCCCCTTTCTCAGTGTGAAGAGATCTGCTATACTTTACCTGGCCTTTCATCTAAAAGGTGGTCTTCAATGTCTAATAATTTAGCCTTTGACTTGGAATACCTGTAGACAGGGTTTTAATCATATGTTTTCATAATTTGCTAAATTCAGTCCACATATGGTAATTTCCAATCAAAGTCTATTTTCACATTTGAAATCACTGTCTATCTCTCTACCATCACAGCATTCAACTCCAGGAACCCAGAATATATTCGTCAGAAGTACAAAAAGAAACTACAAAAGTTTGAGGAAGGCTGTGAGCTCATCTCCTACCTGAGCACCACCATGAAGACGTACAGATCGCCTCGCAACCTGCCAACAGAATTTGCACAAAAACTGGACAGGTTTCTGGCCCTGGAGAAGTCCACTAATACAGACTCGGGAGTGACACAGTTCGGGGGAATCTAGAATATTCTTGGGGGGAGGGAGTCGAGAATACAGTATTTCATCAGTGCTGGTTGACATTACATCATATATTTTTGAGAGGACTTTGTTATTGTGTTCTGTTTAATTGATTATTAAATGCATGATTGAACCCAGTAAATGAGTCTGAATTTGGCGTGATTTTTACAGACACTTACATTTTATAGCTTATATAAAAATTATAAAAAAAATGTAGATAGATCAATATTAATAAAAAATGCCATTGCAATATTTTGTTCTGCATTGCTATTTATTACTATATGAAAACAACTGGGGGAGAAACGGTGGCGCAGTGGGTAGCACGATCGCCTTACAACAAGAGGGTCACTGGTTCAACCCCTGGCTGGGGCAGTTGGCAATTCTGTGTGGAGTTTGCATGTTCTCCCTGTGTTTGTGTGAGTTTCCTCCGGGTGCTCCGGTATAGGTGAATTGGGTATGTGTTTGTATGGGTGTTTCCCAGTGATGGGTTGCAGCTGGAAGGGCATCTGCTGTGTAAAACTTATGCTGGATAAGTTGGCGCTTCATTCAGCTGTGGCGACCCCAGATTAATAAAGGGACTAAGCCGAAAAGAAAATGAATGAATGAATAAATGAAAACAACTGCACCAGATAGCCAAATAGCTCTATTTGGAAATAATTCAGTATTTTACATTGATTGAGATGATTTTGTATGAGAGCATCTGCGTAAAATATAATAATTTACAAGCATAGATAAACACAATACAAAGATACAATGAAATAAACCATGATTTGTGTATTTCTGTGGTGTCTTAAGAGTATTCAGGTAGAGAAATTGATCAGTGTTGGGCACGGGCGTTGCTAGACCCAATTTACTAGGGCACGTGCCAGTGCCCCAGTAAATGCTTTGAGATTTACTTCATATGCAAGTGTATGTAGGCACGTGCACACATAGGGCTCAACCTGTGCAGTGCACATGCCCTTTTTAGTCTGGGATATAAAGTGCTCTTCCAAAATGAACAGAAGTATGACAGCACGCAGTGAGTTTTGAAAGTCGACAAAACTAAAGTTTAAACACTATTATGGTGGTCTTACTAAGCATGCCTCCTCCTGATAGATTTTTTTGTATGAAGCACAAGTCAGGGAGGTAAAACTTATTAAACCTAATTCTCTGCCATGTGTCAAGTCTAAGAGAACAGATAATTAAACATTTTTTTTTATTCTATAGAATTAGAACTATAAAATTTCATTCAAATTAAATTATTATTCATGCAAAATACTTCTTAAATTATCTTACATATCACTTCAGTTGTGTCTACATTATTTTCCAGTTACATTTAGGATTATTTAGAATAATAATAACAATATTATATGTATATACACACATCTCTCTCTCTCTCTCTCTCTCTCTCTCTCTCTCTCTCTCTCTCTCTATATATATATATATATATATATATATATATATATATATATATATATGGGGGGGGCGTGCCCTAGTAGAGCTTTATGTCTAGCAACGCCCCTGGTGTTGGGTAAAGTTGCTTTTAAATGTAATATACTAAAATCTTAAGCCACTTTTTAAAGAAGTAACTAGATGTGTTACTTAGTAACTTTTTAAGAAATGTAATGTGAAAGTATGTGTTACAGTATGTTTGCGTTTTTTTATATTAAAATATGATTAAGATTGTAATACTGTATATCACTTTTTTTACATAACATTAAAAATAATACTTACAAATGCACACGTGGGTCCTCTAAACTCCCAGGGAATGATTACACAGCCATGAAAATACCTCGACTGAAGAGAATATTGCTGATGAATTTTGTTTAAATATATAAAATAAACAGTCGACATCATTGTACGTCACAGGCCTTGGTTACTCTGGCAGCAAGGACGCTTCGACTTTTCACAACATGGCATCCGCTGTACATTTGGAAATCGTCGGTCTGTTAAACAAACCTAATTTTCAAATAGCTAAAAGCATTGCGGAGGTAACGTAGTTTTTTCTGTTCCGATAAAAACGCCTAGTGTTACTGCTGACTGATGCACAACTGTTCACAAAAGCTAACGTTTGCTCTTGTAGGGATTAAAAAATAAATTCCCGGATTCTTTTGATGATCCAACAATCCGCCCGCTGCTGGAATGTGACTGGCAGGACTATTTATCTAATAAAAAGACGGTGAGCCACTGAACTATACACCGTTCTCTTGATGTCAATTAGATCTGATTTTTACGTGCACTTTTTAAGGAGCTGAGAGGAGAGGTCTGGCAGTACCGCGGCTGTCTAATGTCCTTCGCAAACGGCCAGTTGCTCGGTGATGAGAGGAAACTGTCCGGCTGGGCAGAAAAAGAGTGGAAGTTTACTTTCCATCGACCACAGGCTCTTTATATGGCCCTGGCTGAAGAGTTTTACACCAGTAACCTGCGGAGCACTGGGGTAAACGATAATCCAGAGAATAAATTATTAACGTTAAACATACTTAAAGGTATAGTTCATCCAAAATGATAAAATACCTACTTTACTCACCCTCAAGTGGTTTTCAAAATAAGGTATTTTGAAGAAAGCTGTAACCATTGCCTTCCATAGCAGGCCTAGTTGTTTTTCCTACTATGGAAGTGAATGGTTACAGGTTCCCAGCTTTCTTCAGAATATCTTCTTTTGTGTTTAACAGAAGAAACTCAAAGATTTGAAACGAGGTTGAGTAAATAATGACAGAATTTTCATTTTGAGTGAACGATACCTTTAATATTTAGGCGACTATAAACATTTATCAATGCGCAACATCTACTGTATCTCTACTACAGCATATTTTTGTTTATATGGACATTGAGAGTGGTGGAGAGGCTGTTGGCAGACTGTTGTTTGAGGTAAGAAGAATATATTAATGAGCGAAATTGTTGTAGAAATAAATGCTGGTGTTTTACACTCAAAATGTTTAAAATGTAACGTGCCAGCTGTTCTCAGACGTCTGTCCAAAGACGTGTAGAAACTTTAAGGCCCTGTGCACTGGAGAGGCTGGTTTGTCTAAGAGCAACCTTGAGTTGAGCTATAAAGGCTCAATTTTCCACAGAGTGGTGCAAAATGGCTGGCTGCAAGGCGGAGGTACACATCAATAATATACTTATACAGTATTTAAAAACAATACATACCTTTTTTTAATCCCTTAACAGTTATAAAATTATGTACAAACCTAAGTATATATGTTTTCTTCAACAGATATTTCACCTGAAAATAAAGGCACTGGGGGAGAGTCTATCTATGGACCGACATTTGAGGGTACGCCCTTATGAACAAATTTCAAAGTTCTCAAATTTACTATACTTAGTGTACAGCAATGAGCCAAACCATTATGACCACTAACAAGGCCAAAATTATAACTGTTGCTAATAATTGTTAATTGTTAAAGTCTGGGTAAATTATATATTCACTCAGTTCCTAAAAACAGTGTGTTTGATACACAACAAAAATGGACAGAAAGAAAGATCCTAGCAACTTTGAACCACATTGTTATTCCAATGCGAATGGTACCAAGTCTCTAAAAGGTTGATTTGAAAGGCTTGTTGGTAATTCTGAGTGAGCATTGGTGACATTTTTTTTAAAAAGGTGGTGCGAGAAGGCAAATTCCACCAACCATTGAAAGGGTATTGGGTGCCCAAGGCTCATAAATGCATAAGGCTTATTCCATCTGAACCAAACCAATGGAGCAGTGGAAGAATTCTGCCTTGTTCGATGGACCTTTATAGAATGCAGTGAATGAGAGAGTACAATAAAAAAAAAAATGACACTCCTATTTGGTGAAAATATAAAAAAAAAACTCAATGATGGTGTTATAAGACTTTCAGAAAAATTAAAAAAATTGTGTGAGATAATGTCAAATTTACTGTCCTGTCCCATAGACACTGTTTTAGAAACACCTTGCATAAGCTGTATTTAGTTTTTTTGTAATTTGGTGCAAAGATGATATAATACATACATAAATAAATACAGTACACTGACCGGACACTTTTTATTAGGAACACCTTATTAGTACCGGGTTGGCCCCCTTTTGCTTTCAGAACTGCCTTAATCCTTCGTGGCATAGATTCAACAAGGTACTGGAAATATTCCTCCGAGATTTTGGTCCATATTGACATGATAGCATCACGCAATTGCTGCAGTTTTGTCAGCTGCACATCCATAATGCGAATCTCCCGTTCCACCACATCCCAAAGGTGCTCTATTGGATTGAGATCTGGTGACCGTGGGGACCATTTGAGTACAGTGAACTCATTGTCATGTTCAAGAAACCAGTCTGAGATGATTCGGGCTTTATGACTTGGCGCGTTATCCTGCTGAAAGTAGCCATCAGAAGATGGGTACACTGTGGTCATAAAGGGATGGACATGGTCAGCAACAATACTCAGGTAGGCTTTGGCGTTGACACGATGCTCAGTTGGTACTAATGGGCCCAAAAATGTGCCAAGAATCCCCCACAACATCACCACCAGCCTGAACCGTTGATACAAGGCAGTTGGAAGATTATTTTACCTAATAAAGTGGCCAGTGAGTGTAAATGTACATACTTAAAAAAAATCTAAATATTAAAAACTTTCAATGATATAAGATGCTGATAACCATTAAAGAGTCATAACAGTCTTGTGAAAAGGGACCATAAGTCTTAACTTTTTTTTTAAAACACATGGACATTTGTGTGCTGTACATTTATGTGGTTTACCTGGGTAAGGAAGATGGAGTGTGATGATTTGGACAAAGTTCTGCTGCGAAACACTGGGTCCAGTTAACATTGTTTCATACAAGGTATACCCCTTTTCATCAGGATAATGCAAATTCCTTCCATTTATACTCATAGCAAAGTGTGCAGCAAGTAACACAGAAGATAATGTTGAAAATAATGATACATGAATGCAAAAGCGCATGCACAGTCTGATTAACGCAAACATTCTTTAAGCCGCCATCTTAGATCTACCCATAATGCACATTCCACAATGCACACTTTGTTCAGGTATGGTTGATAAAGGGTTTGAGGTGTTGTCCTGGCCTCCAAATTCTAATCTAATTCAGCATCTATGGGATGTGAACTAGTAAGTTTGGTCTACGGTTGTTTCTCATCACAACACATTCATGCGGAGGACCAAAACAATATTAGGCAGGTGATCATATTTTTTGGCTCATTGGTTCAGTGTTGATGCAAACACAAAGTACTAGGTTGTTGTGGTTTTTTCTTCTAGATGAGAATTTTGTCATATCCAACAATAAGCGTGGCATCCTGGGAATGGCTAACCAAGGTGCTCATAGCAATGGCTCCCAGTTCTACATCACACTACAGCCAGCCACCTGGATGGATCACAAATATGTGGCTTTCGGGTAATGACTCCCAGAGATAGCATAAGTACATAAGAAAGCCAAAGTTTGGTATTTAGCTTTGTATTAATAATGCAGACATTATCTGAAAGATGAATGCTTTGCTACTTAACAGTTACAAATTTCATTGAATCTGACAATTTTCTCTCTCTCCCAGGCAACTTGTTGAAGGCACAGAGGTTCTTAAGAGACTAGAAGCAGTGCCAACTTACAATGAGAGACCCAAACAGGACTGTGAAATAGTAACATGTGGAATATTTAAGTTCTGAGTCATCATATACAGATTAAGTAGCAACACGTGGAGAATTTTAAACTATCCATCTCAAATACAAATATCTATGTAAAGTGTACCATGTTTTTATTCCAGTAGTCCACATTAAAAAAACTACTATTACTTTTATTCTTTCAAATGTAGAATTTAAGTTTTATGTATTTATTTATATGGGATTTTATTTCTTAAATACAGAGGATGTTTAAATATCACCAGTGTAAAACAGAAAGAGGTAAACAGATTTCAGTAACCGCTAATTTTGCAAAAAATTCTTTCAAGAAAATGAAGCAGAACAGTCATAATCCTACCTGAGAATTTGGAAAACGTTCAAGTTCATCTGTAAAAAAATAGAGATAACATTTCAGTAGGCCTACACAGTCTCATCCAAAGAAAGAAAATTAAATAGTCAAAAAACGTTCTAGAGTATGAACTTCAGACACCACTAAATAGAATTTGACAACATTAACATCTTCCTCGTGCTGGGTCCATTAATCTATCGGACTGACTCTTCTCACACAAACTCAAGTTAACCAAAGGCGCCATCTTGAGACACAAAACATTTACTGCGGTTTGCTTTAATTCGAAATTATATTAATTCACACTTTAATATTGTTGCAGCGTTGTTAGAAAATCGTTTTTCTGTACGTTACTTAATCAATTTAAACATTAAGTGTTTGAGTAAAATCAGTTAAATTAAATTTCAACTCAGAATTGTTTCTCAGCACCCAAATCTATTTAACAAAACAAAATTGAAAGCATCTAAAAACAGATTAATCTATGTATAGGTATTCACATTGTTATATTTTAATGGTTTTAGATCATTTATTATTTTAGTTAAAACACTTAAATTAACACAGGCTAAAATTGTTAGCATTTTCAACGGCCCTCCATCGGTCAAACCTGCCTGAGCAGAAGCGTCTCCTCGAGCATGTGTTTAACGAGCACCAGCAGACCTGACCAACACTCTCAGCATGACCACCACACCGTTCTCTCCACCGCTTTACATGCAGCGATACCAGTTTGTAATCGATTATGTGAAAACCTACCGACCTAGAAAGGTAAACAAATGTCAAACACTGTATTTTAAACGACTTTGCTTGAACTAACTTAGCACGCTAATCAATAATCTTTTATACACCTTCCTACCTGGACCTGACCGCTTCTTCCGTCTTCAGGTCATCGATTTCGGATGCGCCGAATGTTGCTTACTGAAAAAACTCAAGTTTCATCGCAACGGCATACAGTTATTAGTGGGAGTTGATATAAACAGTGTCGTCCTCCTGAAAAGAATGTAAGTTTGCCGAAACATTCATTGTGTAATAATTTATGACGTTAAAATGACAGAACAATCTAATTAGGCCAATGTTTTACACTACATAAATTCATTTAGGGGGCTTCTAAGATACATATTTTAGTCAATTTCAGAACTGCAAATCAGGCATTATACATTTTCTCTCACTCTCATATAGCTATGATTGAGGTAAAGTCGGATTTATCACACATTTGTTCAGTGACAACTTGTGACATGCTCCCTATATTGTTTACCATGGTACTTTTGAATTATTCTGTTTTATTAAGGAAAACGTCTTAATGTGTGAATATAAAACTAACTTTACCACAATACATGCATGTATGCCTGTATTTATTTAGAGTTTTAAGGTGCCTTAAAAAAAGAAAATTGTTGAATGTTATTCTTGGTCAGGAAAAATGTCTATTTATAAAAATAGAAAACAAAAAATTATTTTATATGGAGTGAAATATGGTAAAAACAAGAATAAGAAATCAGTTTTCTTTAAATTTTTGTATAAAAAACTTATTGGACTTTAAAACTGGACTACTTTTATGTTAAAAATAGCCTTTTTAAGTTTGGCAATAACATAAGATGAATTAATTTAGTAATTTTAAATTAATCTTAATGTAAAATAAAATTGTATTATGTCTCACTCACTCTTTCTACATTTTTTCAGGCATACATTGGCTCCACTGGTGAGTGATTACCTTCAGCCAAGCGATGGACCTTTAACCATCGAGTTGTACCAAGGGTCTGTAATGGAAAGAGAGCCCTGCACCAAAGGATTTGATCTTGTGACATGTGTTGAGTTGTAAGTGTTCCCCATCTTTAAATTCAAGTAGATTTACCTCAAAATTGTATGTTCTACTGTAGTTAATCAGCTTAAAATTTCTTATCCCATCAAGGATCGAACATCTGGAGCTGGAGGAGGTGGAGAGGTTTTCAGAGGTGGTGTTCGGCTACATGGCACCTGGTGCTGTGATTGTCAGCACACCAAATGCAGAGTTCAACCCGCTGCTGCCAGGCCTAAGAGGCTTCAGAAACTACGATCATAAGTTTGAATGGACCAGAGCAGAGTTTCAGACCTGGTAAGCAAATTTGCAAAATTTAGTGTCTTATTTTTCTAGTGCTGATTTAGGGAAGGCAATGTAATGACACTGAATCATCCATGCTAATAAAGATCAACCACATTTTTTGGCCAATAAACTTTCCCCCTCTCAGGGCTCATAGAGTTTGTAGAGAACATGGTTACTCCGTGCAGTTCACTGGAGTCGGAGAAGCAATTGGCCACTGGAGAGATGTGGGATTTTGCACCCAGATTGCAGTGTTCCGGAGAAACTTTGATGGTGTAAATCGGTCCATGAGTAATGCCGAACATTTGGAACCTTCAGTGTACAGACTGGTGAGAAAAAACTTTCATATGAGATGTTGTACTTCCATTGCCTTATTTCTTTATCAGATATTTTGCACTTACTAGTTATGATTTTATCACTCAGTTTAGTGTATTTGTAAATATACAAAGCAAAAACTTCCAGTAAAAATGCACTGATTAGTAAACTAGTTAAACAGAAAATGTCTTTAATGTCTTAAATTTCAAAAACTTAAAAAGTCTTAAATTCACAGAAATATTGTGTTGTAGGTCTTAAATATTGTGTTGTAAACAGGTCTTAATTTCTAAATCTAAAGCATAATAATATAAATCTTAATTTTCCTACATCCATGTAAAGCTACTCGATCTGATGAATACCCATTCAATCACTAACATTCCACCTTAATAAAAGTTTAAACACAGCTTTATTTATTAACTCTACTTACCAATATGGTTTATTTTCCTTACCATAACATTTGTTTTTAATAGCCTTGTGTAAGTCTGAAATTTCTTTCATAATGGTCTTAAAAAGTCTTAAATTTGACTTGATGAAACCTGTAGAAACCCTGTTAATTGAAATGCCATAAGCTTTTATCTTCTATTGGTTCCAATGTCCAAAGTAAAAATGTTTTTAGTACGTTGTTGGATTGCAAATATCACCTTAAAACCACGTGAACCGAAGGTTGCAGAGACTTTTATCTCAGTATGTTAAGGTACTTACAACTGAAATGGAATACTGAGTAGGGGGTGGGGCTTTTTTATGTGCACCATTCCTTCATAGCAAAGAATATTGTGGTTGACGTCAACAGAGATCCAAATACAGGGGTCCATATTCTTCGTACCTCACTTAAATGATCTAAGATGATTTGACAGATCCTGGATCTTTTAATCTTGATTAATCTTGGCTAATTTGGTTCTTCAAACATGTTCTTGAATCAGATTAAAATGTGTGTATAAACTGATCTGATATTGCTGCATGTGTTGTGAAGGACAGATCTTTGCCTTTGCTTGAAAGGAGGGCTGGGCCGATAAATTATATATCAAATCACGGTAATTTATGTCAATAACAATGATAAGCTCTGAACTGTTTTACTTTATATTGATCTAAGAGCCAATCACACAGCAGAAATATGCAACAATAGGAATCTAAAATGGTGTTGATATTAGAGATGTATCAAATTTTTGGTCACCGACAATTTATCAGCCAAATTTAGGTTATGCCATTTAATGGACCCTCTAATTTTTGTGGCTTCAGTCACTGTTGGGGTACTATTTTCAATCTGGAAGCATTAACAACTTATATTGAAATATACATCGTTATCGTTCAATGTGTAAAATAATTATCAAGATTGCATTTTTGCCATACCGCCCAGCCCTACTTGAAATGACCCAATCTAATCCTGTTTATATAAAATAAGCCTGCTTCTTAGCAGGTTTGAGCTTTCACAGTTTTGAGAAACAAAACGAACCTGGATCATGCCAAATCATCAATAACCAAATTCAGCTAATTGAGTAATCCATTTACGAAGAACGGACCACAGGAGCCAACTTTGATCGAAGATTACCTAAATAAAATTTAGTGGATTATCTTGCATGGATCACAAATAAGAGTTATTTACACTAGCAAAGTAAACATAGTAAATTGACCTCTGATTACAAATACAAATAAATTGTTCACAATAAGGTCAATGCATAAAGGAAAAAAGGTTGGGTGAGTTTTAATTTTATGCGCATTAAAGAAAAAGAGTTTTCACATCTGCGTGTATTTGCAATCGAATCTCTCTTTTCTTTGCCAATTCTCATTTAGTTATACAGGGTGGTGTATCCGAGCCTGTGTGATAACAACATCTACCAGAAGACTTTGATTAATGAGGTCCTGTATGAGGCTCAACACCTGAGGCAGCAATGGCTCATGAGAGAGAACATGAACAACAATGCACATTTCTATGCTCCTCCATCAATGGGAGCATTGCATCATGCGGCCGAAGGGAATGCATGTGAGCAGCAGCCTGTCTACCAGCAGGGTGGCATCATCTGCATCCCGTTGGCCCGTGTGTGGTCCTGCCCCAGGGTCCAAGCTCTGTGCGGGAGTCTACAACGTCTCAGAGAGGAACTGCTGGAGGATGAGCGGGTGAGGATGAGCGATGATGGAAGTGCACTAAACCTGCCTGCTGATGATGATGAGGATGTGGAAGAGGAGGAAGAAGAAGAGGAGAACCAGCAGAATGTCAAAGCAGCATCGGGTGCAGTAAACAACATGGAGGAGGACTGGGATAGAGAGCTTGGGAGTTATGGAGATGAATAACAATTTAGGAAAGCTCTGTAAGCAAAATAAAAGAAATGTGTGATTGACTGAGATGTTCTTGAAAAGACAATAATCATTAAAAATATCATTAAAAAGGCAATCGTGTGATGCTTTCTTTGAAATGTGGTTTTATTGAACAGTGCGTGGTACATACCTTACCAGCATCATAACAGAACACATGGCAAGGAAGCCACTATTGGTCAAAAGTCAGAACACAACATTGCAGGACAGTCAAAAAAAGCAATGTCACCTTTAAACATTACACACAGTACAATTACAAAGACCAAAAACTTCACAGAAGAGATAAAGCCACCATGTTTTTACAACATGTAAAGTACCAGGACTTACTTACAGGTTATGTAAGAGTAGTTTGGGAAGAAATGTGAGGGGGACGACAATTTCAATCTTAATAAAGGTCAAAATACATAAAAATAGATCTTCATTTTGGCAGTAGATCAATAAAAAAAATCAAGTTTAAAGTAAAACGCTCATGTTACTGAGTGGCTTCTGAAATGTAATAAGGTTGAAATATCACAAATAACCTCTGCGTATACTGATATTTAGAAGCATTTGCTACGGAGGCCTTAAAGGGGCATGATGATGGAAAATTAAAAGATAAATAGTAAAATATTAAAATGGTCAAAGATACTTTGTTTTTGCAGTCCTATGAGATTTTTTGCCAATGAACAAACCAACAAATGCTTTGCAACTGAAAAAAGTTTTGCAAGAGAAAACATTTGCAAAAGAATTCAAAGGCACTGAAATAAAAACTGTCAAGTTATTGCAACATTTCTTGGACAAAGTTCTACGCCAGAGATGCCCAAACTAGTGCCCGGGGGCTAACGTTGGTCCATGGTAAACTTTGATTTGGCCCATTATCCCATCTGAGAAGAGAGGAAAAATGGCGGCGATGGTTTCGAGATTGTCAATTCAAATTTAATTAAAAAAAAATTTGTTTTGTTTTATTGTTAAAAGCTAACTGAAATTAAAGGTTTTAATTAAATCAGAGATGCCCAAACTAGGGCCTGTGGGCCAAAGTTGCCCCATGGTAACCTTTGAATTGGCCCACCATCTCATCTGAGAAGAGAGGAAGACTAATAGGAAAGGTTGGGGCGAATGCCTTCAAAAGAGATTGTCATTTTTAATTTAACAAAACCTTTTTTAAGATGTTGACATACAGTATACGTTGTGTCACGTTGAAAACAAGTGAAAATTGGTTGTTTTTGTAAATAAAAAAAGCATTGAACTTCATTGTTTTATAAATGAGGTTGTCAATGTTTTATTGTATTACTAGTACAGTATAAAAAAAGATGTCATCATTAATACAATAAAAGTAGTCTTTTTCTATTTATTTTTTAAATATTATAAAACTAGAAAGTTAACAGCAACTTTAATGTTATACATGTAATGTTTGGTATATTTAGCTTTGGCCCACCACCCTCAATCAAATTTGTTTTTTGGCCCTTCATAAGAAAAAGTTCGGGCACCCCTGAATTAAATGGTGTAGACTTTGAGCAAATCAAGTAAGATTCTGCTTGACCAGTGTATTCAGCGTTGAACGCCACTGTGTTAAAAATGTCATTGTTTGTGTTTTATTGCAATAATTCAAAAAGTTATATACTGCATTAGCTAATAAAATTTGAAGGTTTTCTATTTATTTTGAATTATTATTAAATAACTTGGCCATGGCAACTTTAATGTAATTTAGTTTGTTATATTTACCTTCGACCCACGGCTCTTAACAATAATTTTTGGTTTTTGGCCCTACATACGGAAAAGTTTAGGCACCCCTGTTCTACGCAGATATGCAAATGGAAATGTTCTGCGAATAAAAAATATGCTTTTCTTAAAAACTTTACTTTTATTTTTAAATATTTAACAAAATACTAAAATTCAAATACTCTAAAAATTTATTCTGACTTCCTGCAAGAGAATGCAAAGTATCTTGGACATACAAATGTTAAGTCTCCGGGAACAAAAAAAGGCAAAAGAATGCAAAAAATATATTGAAAAAAAATTCCTAAATATTTTGCAAGCAAAGTAAAGCTTCTCTGTTGGAACAAAACATGTGCAAGAGATTACAAAATCCCTGAAATTTTTGTTTCTTGGGCAAACTGAAAGGTTTTTGAGTGAACAAAAATAATTGTAAGAGACTAGAGATTTACAGAGACTACAATTTTACATCTCGTCTCATTTTTCTCCCCATCACCTGGTTTCTTTATGTTCCCTATACATTCGCAGTGTGGTGCTTTAATATTTGTGCAGAAATTGCAAAAACAAAACAAAAAAACCTGAGACGTATGGCCAAACCGAATCAAAGCTTTTCATCATTTCGTTTGGTAGTGTTTGAGTCTCGATAAACCTGGATCAACTAGATAATGATAGCAAAGACCACACAAAATGCTTCAGACACATTGAGTAGGTGTGACACCCATGCATTTCTACACTAGAACTCTAGACAGTTATGATATAATCAAGTGCTACAATTACAATTGTACACACACTTGCTGGATCCCCACACACTTAAAAATCACAGAGGCATGTGAGTTTACATTTATAAAACATCAAATGGCTTCTGAGAACATATGGGCATACGGTCACATAAAACTGCTGTAGCACTTACTTATGATACTCTGATTGCTGATCTTACAGAAAATAGTCATTAAAATACCTTCATTTTAGTGATACATCAAGTAGCTACAAAAACACGGATAATACGTTTTTGTAGTGTTATAGAGAGAATTGGACGAGCTCCAGAGCCTTGTGCTAAACGTTTTGAGCATTGCTGTAATGGTTAAATGCTTTGTTCTGTGCTGCCATTTTACTAAGTGTAGCTTTAGATCATCTTGGCTTACATTACAGCATGGGTCTCAAACTCGATTCCTGGAGGGCCACAGCTCTGCAGTTTTGCTCCAACCCTAATCAAACACAGTTGATCAAGGTGTTCAAGACTACTAGAGACTATTAAGCAGGTGTGAGCTTGAGGTGGTAGAAGCTAAAATCTGCAGAGCTGTGGCTCTCCAGGAATTGAGTTTGAGACCACTGCATTACAGGATGTCATCATCATCAGATGTCACTAACTGCTGGCAAACATATATTCACCTGCCCAGATTTTAAATAGCCGATGTGTATATAAATCGAACTTTGAAATGACTTCTATAATGCGACTGTAGGAGTTCAGTCTAATAAACTGCTTATTTTCTGCAATAAAAGTAAAGTGATACACATTAAACGTGTACGAGTTCAACAGCTCAGCCTCAAAACCAACTACAACTATAAAGACACATAGAAAGCCCGTGTAAAGTCCTTCAATTCAAAGTGCTATCCAAATGGACGTGTTTTAAGTCTGAAAACAGCTTCATCTGTCAGACGCTTCACAACGCTGCGGGTAGAGGATGATGGTTTGATTTCCAATAGTACAGTAATGAGATGACGACAAAATGGACAAAGAGCTCAACATCTACAGAGTATACACCTAATACATATCGTAAAGATGTATAAAATCCTTCGAAATGGCTCACAAACATGTAAACATTGATGAAATAAAAATATCTTACTAAAATAATGTCATAGAATTCTTTTTTTCTAAAAATCAGCGAGTAAAATAGTGGGAAAGCTCTCTGATTTTGCAATGCAAACATATTAGGAGACAGACTTTACCTCACAGTGAAACACAGAAACCAATAATGGCAGCCTCGTAAAGAGGAGCTGTCGGTTCTTTATGTAGCCAGCAGAGGGCGCCGCTTTACCGAGAGGCTGAAACCGGTTCGTGACAAACACTCTTAATGTGAGAGGAGACGAACATGTCTGAATCTCTTCGTCCCTTTTCTCCTCCCACGAAACAGACTTTGGTTTTTGACACTTTTCCTTCTGGCATCTCTCAACCCTAGCGTTTAATCACCACCTGTTCGTAGGCACCAGCACCAACCCTGAAAAAGAGAAGCCATCAGCATTTTACATGATGCTCAGTAAACGCTTTGCACTGTACTAAATGCACCGAATTACATTTTTATAGACCATGAGGGAATACCAATGATTACTGGGTGATTCGCTGTGGAGTGAAAGGGAGAGGGAACCTAAAATTAAAATTGTCCTCATTTAGCTTCATGTTGTTACAAACTGTATAGTTTACTTATGTGACACGATACCAGAAATTCAGGAGATCCAGTGGTTTAGCTAAACATACAAGCTGTTCTTTTTTTCATATATGAAAGTGAAATGGGACAGATATCAACCCCCAAAAATGATCAAGAATGTAGTCCACGTGAATTTGTTTCTGTATTTCCAGTCATCTTCATGATTGCTGTCGTATGGCTTCAGAAGACTTGCACACAAATAGATTTAGTCTCTTTTGGTCATTCTATTAAAGGAACACTCCAAATAATATTTATATTTGCATAAGATTATTAAAATTAGGAAAATTATGTGTACTCTTTGGTAATTTTTGAGCAAGATGCTAATGGTCTAATCCAATTCAACTATCTATGCTAAGCTAAGCTAATAGTGCATCTGCCTGACTCAGAGATCAGCTAAATGGATTCAAAGATGATAAAACTTGATTATTTAACTATATGGGAGTTGCAAAATGAGGCTATTTTCAAAAAAGGTAAAGTTAATTTTAAAAGTGCTGTATGTAAGTTTATGACTCATTTTAACATAAAATACCCTTATATATGTTTGCAGATATTTAAAAAACATGCCAAGTGAACATTCTTGCTTATCTGAAAAACAATGCTGAAGTCAGATATTCTGCTTTGAAAATGTGAGTTACGTGCCGAAATGCTGTCTTTGTTTTGGTTCTTTTAACCCGCCCAATGCCAGTTTAGCTAAATGCGATCTCCGGTGAAGAGTAGCAGACTCCAAAATAAGACGCAGATTCAGAGTTCCACATGAGGTTATTAATTAGCAAAAAATATATATATTATGAATGTAAACATTAGGTGAGCAGGTTACATTGTTACCCTGTGTCCTAACAACATGCTACATGACGAGATATGCAGTCATAAGCAATTTGGCTATTTGCACCAGACGAAACACGACAGAAATTTAAATACAGCCATTCAGAAGCACAGAATATGCACGCACTCACGAAATGGTAATGTTTATAATCAAATAAGTACATATTAAACCTCTTTAACATTATTAAATGTAGATGCTGAATCACTTATATGTGTTGGTTTGTATTACTTTACAGTTGTAAAGTGCAATTTCAAACAGATAATTTTAGATCTGAGGTGAACTATCTGCTGCTGCTTTCAGTAGTGTGGCAATAAATGTCATGTAAAATGGCATTCAAAATCACATTATTAGCATTTAACACTGAAAAAAAGCACATGAGGTATACCTGAGGTGAGCATTGTCAAAGTTAATATATCAATTGAAAGAGTTGGTTAGAACAAAAACTCATTTTAATATGGAACATAGGCCTTCTATTGTGTGCCATTGCTTTTATTTAAAACACAATTTAAGCTTTAAATCAGCCTTTAGCCTTCTTAGGCTCGCTCCTGTTGGTCGTCAATCTGGCAACCTTGTGTTTGTTTTAATCCAGGAATGCAATACCTAGTTCAACCACTGGGTGTCAAACTTGCATACTGCACCTTTAAAGCTCAATATTAATTCTCGCTGTTTTTTCTTTCTTTTTTTTTAAATAACATAAGATGTAAAAGGGTAGCTTGGATGTTCTGTGAAACACCTTTTTATGCTCCTAGAAAAAAATATAGTAATATAGATTAGAAAAAATATGAAGGCGAGTATCACAGGGTGTGTTCAAACTTGCAGTTCAATTCTCTTGGTTCATTTGGTCCTGGACCAAAATTTAAAAAATTACATTTATCATATACATTTTGCTGAAAAACTTACCAAATATCTGAAACAATGCTGTGTGCTGGGCTCATTGCATGTTTGTACATTCAATGGTATTTTTTTTAAATTGAGCACCCATGAGGAAAAATACTAATACTAAATACTAAGTAAAATACTCAGCATTTTTGTTGTTGTACACAAATGAAGATCAGCAATGAGATGCATTTCTGACGTTTATATAGAACTGTATTGAGTAAGACAAAAATTTAGTAGTGGGCGGTTATCGGAGACCCTTATAAAAAAAAAAAAAATAAATAAATAAATAAATAAATCGCCGTTAATCTACTCTCAAAGTTGGGTTGGGAGCTGGGTCTATTCTACGCAAGCTATGATGACTTTCACCTTAATATTTTAGCGCGGCTGTATACCTGGCCGAATTGCACTGTAGGTGGCGAGAACGAATCTTCGAACCTGTGTGTATTCCTACTGTGAAATTCACATCAAATGTAACACGCTAACATGGATGCAGTTCACTAGAGTGAATCTGATTAATGTTAGCTCCACATCTACCTATCAGGCACCTGTAGAGTTTATGCATTCCAGTAAAACATATACAAATAAAATGGAGTGGGTGCTTTTTAAAATGAATGACGGTGAATAAAAGTCAAACCGGTGAGAAGGGAGAAAAATAAATGAGTAAAAATAAATCTCAGTTTCGAGCTTATGTAGGCCTAGAGTTCAAAATTCATGTTTAACTAAATAAACCATTAGTAAACACAAGTACATCTCATTGAACATAATTTATTTTCATCACCAATTATCATAGTAAAACAGTTTCTCAAGCAGTTTGTGATGCATTTTAGAAACAGGAGATGACCCCCCGGTCTAATGTGCCACCTGGCTTGAGAAACCCTTTCTCAAAGACTTACTTTTAGTCATTATTTGGGTAGCACACATATTCTGAATGCCT
This sequence comes from Danio tinwini, assembly GCA_903798205.1. Lineage (NCBI taxonomy): Eukaryota > Metazoa > Chordata > Actinopteri > Cypriniformes > Danionidae > Danio > Danio tinwini. The sequence goes on from CAIGQZ010035027.1 coordinate 16,209,088, forward strand.
TTGGCAGAATTCAAATGAGCCATTTTAATTCCAAAATTACAGGGAGATTAATCTAGATTAAAAAAATAATCTATGCCCACCTAAACTAAAATTACAACAATAAAAACCTCTGCTTAAAAATTCTGTCCTGACTGTGGTCACATCTTATAACATAATTTCCTATTTTTGGTTGATTTAGATGTCTTTTGCCTGTGTCATGTTCATATTTCAGTAAGGTTTTACCATAGTTCTTGCACAAAGTTTAAATGACAGTTTACAATTATTCAAATAAACTGCACTAACAAAGCAATTGCACCAGTTTTTTTTATTCATAGCAAACCTGCCAAATGTAAACACACCCAAAATGATGACAGCATTTTCATTTTTGGCTGAAATATTCCTTCAGACTCACCTGGCAGGAAGATGGTGACTACCAAGTGCTGTGCTCCCACCAGGACCCACAAACAAGCGCAGACCTTCCTCTGAAACACAACACACACACATAAACAATTGATTTAGATAGTGCCTCCATTCCAGACACACACACAAAGTCGTGACTCTTCTCTGGAGGATGCAAAAACCAAATTGGTCCATTTCTAATGAGAACCTGTCGCCAGGTCATCTAAAAATAATACAAGAGCTAATAAGACACACATATAGAGACATGTTCTGGCACAGATACACTTCAAAACACCTACCGAGAAGCAGCAGCAGCTACTGGTAAACACTGTTTCCAATTTAACAACCTGATTCTGGCTCTGTTTTTTATTTCTGTTTGCTCTCAATCCAAGTGTGTTCAGATATTGTTTCAGCGCTATTATTCATGGCTCAAAAATGCAATTTCATGAAATTCACACTATTAAAAGCAACAATGTAAAAAAAGATTGTGTATAAACTGATCAATCATTTAATTCCATGAAGCACTGCAAATTAAAAGATTAAAAACAATTGTTTACAGCCACTTATTATAAGCATTAAATACAATATAATGAATGGCTGAATATGAGAAATTAATATGTTTATAGGTTGTTTTCACATGACGTCATTGATGACATGCGAAATTCAGATGGAGGACAGGAAGTGATTCTTCTACATAGAAATCGCTCTCAGAACATCAAAATGTTTCTGTTTTATGTTGTTTATAATTGTTTAAATCAGCCAAAATAAGAAATGCTGAACAGCTCTTACAGACTATAGAAGTTTTCGCTAATGAAGGGGGGAAAGTTCAAGAAACTGGCTGAAAAAATGGAAGGCAGCATGTAATAAACATTTATACAATAAATCTGTGTACAAACTTTTTTTGAACGTGATAACTCGTTTGACAGCACCAATAAAGATTATATACAGGCCAAGCTATGTGTTTAAATATGTTAATGTGTTACATAAAAATCAGATACCGCCTTGATGACAGGCAAATATATTTCAGATCAGTAGAAAACTCAGCCCTCTTCATAATATAGGGATCATGCCCAACATATGTGGTTATTTTTTCTATTTATATCTCCTTTGAAATATGGTTTAATTCGCAAAAATACGGACTTTGCCCTATGTCTCCTATAAGTTTTTTACTTCCTGCCCTCTATCTGAATTTAGCGCGTCACCAGAACTACGTGACTGAAAGCAACATACTGCAAATAGTTCTTAGACTTATTTTAATTTAAGATTGTAGGAATTTTAATGAACATGACAAGTCACTGCAGTTCCAAAAAAATTTTTTTAAATGTTTTTGTGATAAGTTTTTCATGCAGACTAAGGGTAACGCAGTGGCGCAGTAGGTAGTGCTGTCGCCTTACAGCAAGAAGGTCGCTGGTTCGAGCCTCGGCTGAGTCAGTTGCTATTTTCTGTGTGGAGTTTGCATGTTCTCCGTGCGTTCGTGTGGGTTTCCTACGGGTGCTCCGGTTTCCCCCACAGTCCAAAGACATGCAGTACAGGTGAATTGGGTAGGCTAAATTGTCCGTAGTGTATAAGTGTAAATGAGTGTGTGTGGATGTTTCCCTGAGATGGGTTGCGGCTGGAAGGTCATCCGCTGCGTAAAAACCTGCTGGATAAGTTGGCGGTTCATTCCTCTGTGGCGACCCCGGATTAATAAAGGGACTAAGCCGAAAAGAAAATGAATGAATGAATGTTTCATGCAGACTGTCATAAACTGATCAAAAATAGTAGTTTTTATTTAAAAATGTAATGTACTCCTTTGTTGGCAAAGCTGAATTGTCCACTCATTAATGTCACATGACCCTTCAGAAATCATTCTAATATATTGATTTGCTGCAAAAAACATTTTTTTCTTATTAAAAATGTTGAAAACAGTTGTGCTGCTTCACATTTCATAAAATATAATCACTATTGTTTTCAAGACAGTAATAAAAAAAAGCAAACATTAGTTAAGCAATATAAATCATTTTAGCATTATAAATTCCACTCAGTGAATATTTACTGATAGTATCTTTTTATAAATATAAAAAAAGCAATTGTTACCTTCAGCGCTGGAGTCCAGCAGACTGTGGGTGAAGTCCTGGCTTTGCAGAATCTTCTCTACTACATCATCTGCATCCACTCGTGTGGCATCCATCCTTTTCAGCTGAGACTCCATGGAATCCTGTTTAACTGGGTATCTTTGTAAACATGAGAAAAAAGTTTGATTATTAATCTACATTCACTTAATATCTTGCATGCAAAGCTTTGGGTGGCGCAGTGGGTAGCACTGTTGCCTCAAAACGAGAAAGTTGCTGGTTCGAGCCTCGGCTGGGTCAGTTGTCATTTCTGTGTGGAGTGTGCATGTTCTCCCTGTGTTTATGTGGGTTTCCTCCGTGTGCTCTGGTTTCCCCCACCGCCCAAAGACATGTGCTATAGGTGTATGGGGTAAGCTAAATTGTTCGTAGTGCATGTGTGTGAATGAGAGTGTATGGGTGTTTCCCAGTACTTTGGTTGCGGCTGGAAGGGTATCCGTTGCATAAAACATATGCTGGATAAGTTGGTGGTTCAATCCGCTGTGGTGACCCCTGATTAATAAAGGGACTACGCCGAAAAGAAAATTAATGAATGCAAAGATTGATGAATATGCAGTGTTCGGTGTCTGTCTGACCTGCTAGCAGCTCTGTCAGGGGTTGAGGGGTGTTCAGGCACAGCAGAGCAGACCCCCGGGGCAGTAGGGGGCACTGTAGTTTGCTCGCTCTCCTCACTGGGCTCAGGAATGCTGGCAATGCCAGTGGAAGCACTGCCAATTGAAGTGTTTCTCCTGTGGGAGAACTCTGACAGACTGGAGGAACGCGAGTGACTCGTGCTATAGCCTGAGGAACAAGACACAACATTGTTTTTAAATTACTTTTTTTCCATTATGCACTGCTGAGTTTACCCATAAATTATAACTTAGTCTTGCTTATTTACACTTATTCTATTTATATATTTACACATCATTTATATAGTCCTATCGTTCCATTTGATAGACTTAAAAATGACATATTTAGCAACTGTGTATTTTAAGAAGACTTGAATTTTTGTTTAACTCTTTTTTTTTATGATTTTGGCTGTAAATACCAAAACATTAATATTTAATTCTCCTTTCTTTTTATAAATCTAAATTATACTAAGTACAGAAAACAGGTACAGTACACTGTGGACCTTTTGGACAAAAATGTCCTAATTGAAACTGCTCCACCATTAATCAATTTGCTTAGCATTAAAGTAGCTATTTTCTTTAAATGTAACATTTGTAATATTTTGGCACATTTATTCAGGCACTCAGCAAATATATATTTGGTTATGGCAGCTTAAAGATGACTCTCATATGGAGAATGAAGTCACATGAATTGCTCAGGTGTGATTTTTTTCACAGACTTCAACAGTGTAAAAATCTTGATGGTTCTGTGGGTTTTGTTTATCCAAAGTAATCTTTATTTTGTATTTTCTATTGGACTGAAGTCAGGTGATTGGCTAGGCCATTCTACAGCTTGATTTTCTTTTTCTGAAACCATTTGTGAGTTTCATTGACTGTGTTTTGGACCATTGTCTTGCTGAAATGTCTACTCTGGTTTCATCTTCATCCTCATGATAATGTAGATGTTGGACTGAACCAGCTAATCTTCATTTACAATGATGAAGAGCAGAGGGTTGCTGAAGAACTACTGAGAGATTTCAGCTGCTGTCTGGGCTTTCGCTGACTTTGACATCCCTTTCTTGATGTGTTCAATACTTTTTTCCTATGTCATTTCACTTTATTACACAACTTAATTTGTAATGTAATTAGATTTGTTTTCTTTTCATATATGGATTTCTTTGGTTTCATCTGGTGAACATTTCAAGTCAACAACACCTTCAGAAATATGTTTTTTAAGTAATCTTACAGAAATAATGTTTTCCATGTAATCATACAGTATCTATCTTATACAGTATGTGAGGTTTTTCTGTGAACTGGCTTTTGATGGACCACAATTTCATTGCAACCACAGTAAATGACAAAGCCTTCAGAAAAGGCACTCCTTGCCTGGTAACTCACAGCCTACACTTTGAACACCTTCACAGATTAATCAATCAATTTGTATTGACGGGACATTTAACGTACCCCCCACCCACACAAGCTTTTCAGGATACTGTCAAGCTGAGGAGCTTCAGAAAGTGTTAATATTAGTATACGAACAGCTAGTGGAGAACCAATATCCTCCCACATATGCAAACTCAAATATAATGAGCACTTCTGTTTGCTTTGTTTGACTCTAAAACTAACCTTACACTTTGAGACGCTTTAATGCAAAAGGTCAGCGTGAGCGAGGTGTAACTGAATCGAAGAGAATGGCTTAATGGAATAAGGACTGAGTGCTGTCTTTTCTCTGGAAGTACCAGAGAAAGTGGTGTTATCAAATTAGACCCGGGACATTTAATCCAGCTATTCTGTGATGGCCAGAATAATTCTAAGAATAATTCTAAGAGCCCAGTTTTAGATTATTTAATAAAGCAAATAGCACTTTGCCACAAACTGAGAACAAAATGGTTTGAAGACTCTTAGAAATGCCTTGTTCAACAAACGATCAAAGAAGAACTTTAAAAGGTCAAAATAAACTAGTGTTGGGCAAAAATTAATTGCATCCAAAAAAAAGTTTGTTTTGACAATATATATTTGTGTGTATGATTTATATTTATTATGTACAGTTGCAATCAGAATTATTGAACCCCCTTTGAATTTTTTTTCTTTTTTAAATATTTCCCAAATAATGTTTAACAGAACAAGGACATTTTCACAGTATGTCTGATAATATTTTTTTTTCTTCTGGAGAAAGTCTTATTTGTTTTATTTTGGCTAGAATAAAAGCAGTTTTAACAACCCATTTTAAGGTCAAAATTAATAACCCCTTTAAGCTATTTATTTTTTCCATAGTCTACAGAACAAACCATCATTATACAATAACTTGCCTAATTATCCTAACCTGCCTAGTTAACCTAATTAACCTAGTTAAGCCTTTAAATGTCACTTTAAGCTGTATAGAAGTGTCTTGAAAAAATATCTGGTCAAATATTATTTACTGTCATCATGTCAAAGATAAAATAAATCAGTTATTAGAGATGAGTTATTAAACTATTATGTTTAGAAATGTGTTGAAAAATTTTTTTCTCTCCGTTAAACAGAAATTGGGGAAAAAATAAACAAGGGGGCTAATAAATCAGGGGGTTGAATAATTCTGTTTGCAACTGTATATGTGATACACACATATATAAAAACAAAGCTATTTTGTTACATAGATATTTAAGGTTATATATAATTTGTATCGTATACACATTTTTTTTATATCTGGCGATAAATAAACATTTTCTCAAATACACTAACTGACAAAAGTCTTGCCGTCAATCCCAGTTGTAAGAGCAACAAATAATAACTTGACTTCTAGTTGATCATTTGGCAGAAGGTAGATTTTACAGATGAATCATCTGTTGAACTGCATGGACCCAAGATTCTCACAGAAATCAGTCAAGTTTGGTCATCATGGTTTGGGACTACATTCATTATGGGCGCGTGCGAGAGAACTGCAGAGTGCATGGTAACATCAACAGCCTGAGGTATCAAGACATTTGTGCTGCTCATTACATTACAAATCACAGTAAAGGGCAAATTCTTCAGCAGGATAGCGCTCCTTCTTATACTTCAACCTCCACATCAAAGTTTCTGAAAGCAAAGAAGGTGAAGGTGCTCCAGGACTGACCAGCCCAGTCACCAGAAATAAACATTATTGAGCATGTCAGGGGTGATTAAGATGAAGGAGGAGGCATTGAAGATGAATCCATAGAATCTTGATGAACCCTGGGACTCCTGCAAGAACGCTTTCTTTGCCATTGCAGATGACTTTATTAATAAGTAATTTGAGTCATTGCAGAGATGTATAGATGTAGTCGTCCAAGCTCATGTGAGTCATATACAATATGTAAATTAATTCTTTTTCCACTGCTCAATGACTTAAATTCTATAGTGTACATTATTTCTGTTAAGGGGCAAGACTTTTGTCTAAGCAAAGTCAGACTTTACTGTCCTAATTAAATCATTAAAAATCAAGGCATGATCATATTTTATTTTGCTAAATTAAGTGTAATCTAGAAGCCTTTGCCTTTTATATAAGCCACTTCTGATACCAAATGATCAACTACAATTTAAGTTTTTGTTCCTAAAACTTGGATAGGCAACAAGACTTTTGTCAGGTAGTGTATATGCATGTATGTGTGCATTTATAAATGCATAATAAATATACACAGCACACACACATATACAGTATTATGTCAAAACAAACTTTTAATTTGGATGTGATTGATCACAATTAATGTTTGCCAAGCACTAAATTAAATATAAAGGTTATGTTCTTTTAATAGAAGATATTTTGCAGTACTTATAATACCATGCAAAAAATAAGGTCATTATGATTAGTTTTTTTTTTTTAAAGCAACATTTTGAATTACCTGGATGTATAATTTATCAAAAGCTACAGTTAGGAAATTTATACAAAAATGTCAACAGAAATCAATAAAAAAAAATTTGATCAGAAAACATTTAGTTTGTAATAATGACAACATGCATTATCTAAATGCTAACAAACTGGACCTTATTTTAAACAATCACCACAATAATATTCCATAATATTAATGTTTTTGCAATATTTTTGATCAACAAATAAAGCCTTGGTGGGAAAAACACTTCTTTCAATAATGTATAAAAAGTAACTGATCCCAAACTTTTAAAAAGTACTGTAAATTAAGGTTAAAAACAACGATGCACCATACATTAAAAGTTCACGAGTGAGAGGCACATTCAAAAGAAATTAACTGCACTTATACATAAAATGTTAAGAGCATTTAAGTAGGAATAATAAAAACACCCCATAATAGAGAAATTGAGTACAAAAGACATTTAATGTATTTCAAAACCCAGATCCAATAGCCATCCAAAACATGGTATTTGTCCTTAATAATTTAAGCAAAGTGTTCCAAAGTGTAACCTTCGTGAAAATTAGTTGACATATTTAATGAGGTAAATTAGTTCACACATACTCATTTCATCACACAGAATACAAACACATGACATGCAGCCTTCATTCAGAATTACTAAACGCTTTAATCAACTTGCAATACCAGCACATTGATTGACAGCCTGATGGTGTTACAGACAGGGGTATGGCGGACAATGCTAATCAGGCATGCGTTCAAGTTAAGAAAGAACACGGAGTCAGATCAGAGAGGAAACGGTGGAAAAAGGAAAGCCTACCTGATACTTTGGACTGCTGACTAGCATAACTGGATGTTCGAGAGTGTCCGCAAAGCCCCAGCTCATCAGGCAGAGAACCGCACTTCCCTGATGTCTCTGTGGACATAAGGGATTCAGTTCAGTCTTAATTAAAGCTGCTCAATCGCTTTACGAGATTCAATGGCAATCTAAACTGACCCTTTTCTAATTAAAATCTATAGACAGTCGATTTTTTGTTCAACGAGTATTTAATATGCTGAGTATTTATTGGCGAACGTCCAATATAATTATACACTGATAAAGACTTGGAACGGACTTCAAACTTGCTCAATTGCAATTAGTTTTTATTTAATACATGAACATATTTACTAAATAACCTTTTTAAAACTACACCATCTGGTTTGATTTTTTTTAATGATTACAGATAATAATAGAAATGCTGTTCATAGTAGGAAATTTGAAATGTCAACAGCAAAATGCATCTATCTGATGGTTGTAGCCTTTTAAAAATGCTCATCAAGTACCCAGTTTTAGTTCCTTTGCTGGCATGTTTCCGATTAAAACAGGAAGTTAGGGCATGAGATATTTTTAAATCAGCGTTATGTTTATGTCACAGCACACATCCTTGATCTGCTACAGGCTAATTTTAGTTGACAGCAGGTGGTGCATTAAAATGAGTGTCTGTTGTTGTAGTGATGAGGATTTTATTTGCCAGGCATATGCAAAGATGAATAATATATAAAGACAAAAAGCAGGTTTATTGCATTATTTAAACAATGATAATACATAAATAACTCAAATTCCATTGGCTAGCATGGGCTTAAAGCTAACGAATATAAAAGGTAAAAGCAATAACAAGTATCTACATGAGAGTGAAGCTCTTACTAACTAATATATTAGATATGGAAAGATATTTTTTTATAAATATCAGCAAAAATATCAGTTAAATATCTGTATTTTTTATGACAGTTTTTCTCAGTGGCTTTGGTGCATTTCTCACAACACTATTTACATTTGCACAACAGTTAATGCATTTCTCAAAACAATAAGTCATTTGTGCACATCATAGTAGCAGTTTCTCATTCCTTTCAACAAATTGCAAATGCTTTTGGACATGCATCAATTGCTTTCATACAACTCTCTGCTGTTTGTAACATTATCATTTGCTTATGTCATGTCAGTCAATATTAACTAAACTTGTGGATGCTGAATAGTCATTCCATATAAAACTAATAGTTCTCATTTCATTAGGAGTCATTACATACAAAAATGTTGAACTAGTTATCAAAATCTGTCAAGCAAATTTTCTAAAAAAAAAAAAATGTAAATCTTTTATTTTTCCTGAAAATGTCTTCTAAATTGAACAATTTCATGAATGATTTACAGACATGTATGTTGTAGGTTCAGTTTCAATATGTACTGCAATATTGTTTACAGTTGTGCACAGCTCTACCCAAAGGAAGTTTATGTTTGTTGTAAATAAGGGTGTAATTTAAATTTATTTTACACAATGCGGTGAATAAATTAGAATTGTAGCGCATCTGCAGTAAAAATGTAAAACATACATTTTCAGTGTCGTGTACTCAGATACCTCACTAAATGCAATGATGTCTAACTTTACTGTAGTTTTCAAATGGCTGTGCAAATAGTATATAGTGCTGTCTTGAGCATTTTCAGGAAGTGTCACCAAAATCTCACTTTTTTGCATTGGACAAACTGTACAGAGTAAACTGTCATAATGAAAACATGACAAAGCCATTTGACTATCTTGTTCATAAACAATGGTGTCAGGACTTTTCATTTTGATGACACTGACACTTTCATTGACATGAATATTTGCTTTTGAGGAATGAGCTATCCATTTTGAGCAAGTGACTGAGAAAAACTGTATTATTAAACAGATACTTGAATGTGAAGCCTGTAGCTTGTAGGTACATTACATGTGAAATATATAATATAATCTTCTGGTTTTAAACGAAGGCTTACACTCACCGGCCACTATATTAGGTACACCTTACTAGTACCAGGTTAGACCCCCTTTTGCCTTCCGAACTGCCTTACTACTTCGTGGTATAGATTCAACAAGGTACTGGAAATATTCCTCAATAGTTAGTCCATATTGACATGATAGCATCACACAGTTGCTGCAGATTTGTCATCCATGATGTGAATCTCCTGTTCCCACCACATCCCAAAGGTGCTCTATTTGATTGAGAGATGACTGGAGGCCATTTAAGTACAGTAAACTCATTGTCATGTTCAAGAAGCCAGTCTGAGATGATTCGCGCTTTATGTTATGGCGCGCTATCCTGCTGGAAGTAGCCATTCGAAGATGGGTAGACTGTGGTCATAAAGGGATGTACATGGTCAGCAACAATAATCAGGTTGACTATGGGGTTGACACAATGCTTAATATGTACTAATGGGCCCAAAGTGTGACAAGAAAATATACCACACACCATTACACCACCACCACCATCCTGAACCGATGATACAAGGCAGGAAAGATTCATGCTTTCATGTTGTTGATAGCAAATTCTGACTCTACCATCCAAATGTCGCAGCAGAAATCAAGACTCATCAGACCAGGCAATGTTTTTGCAATCTTCTATTGTCCAAATTTGGTGAGCCTGTGCCAATTGTAGCCTCAGTTTCCTATTCTTAGCTGACAGGAGTGATCTTCTGCTGCTGTAGCTCATCCACCTCAAGGTTAGATGTGTTGTGCGTTCAGAGATGCTCTTCTGTCTACCTCGATTGTATCGAGTGATTATTTGAGTTACTTTTGCCTTTCTATTTGCTCGAACCAGCCTGGTCATTATCCTCTGACTTCTGGCATCAACAAGGTATTTGCGCCCTCAGAACTGTCGCTCACTGGATATTTTCTCTTTTTCAGACCATTCTCTGTAAACCCTAGAGACACCTTTCATCCCCATTCTGATGCTCGGTTTGAACCACAGCAGATCGTCTTGACCATGTCTACATGCCTAAATGTATTGAGTTGCTGCCATGTGATTGGCTGATTAGAAATTTGCGTTAATAAGCAGTTAGACAGGTGTACCTAATAAAGTGGCTAGTAAGATAATGTACAGTAAACAACCATAGCATTACCCTTATCCCAACCAAAATCAACCCCACAAACAAAAAATAAGAAGAAATGATCACATCTACAAAGAATAAATTCAGTATCTAATGCTTATTCATATTTAAATTAGCAGCACGCCTACTATCTTTTCAATGTGTCTCTCTGAACAAATGGCGATACTTATTAATTCATTAATCGCCTGAAACCATATGCCAAATTTGGCATCTCGTCTTGTATTCCATTGAACTTTCAGAATAAAAGGGCTAATATGAATATTAATATGGCTTTAATATTGTTCAATTGTTACTATGTAAGTGGCACTGGGACTTGTAAAATCCCACGTTATGAAGTTTATTCCCGCTCCACATCACAAGCAGTCAGTCACCCTGAATCCTTATAAAAGCAGAGGCTAGAGCGGCATGCGGCTGAATTATACATTAAAGACTGATGCTTTCACTGGGCTCTGGACAGGAAAGGCACACAGCATGTATGAGGGCAAAGAAAGGATAAAAGAGAGAGTAGTGGAAAAGAGAGAACTCTTTCAAGCTCCCGTTCAAGACCAGCAGCATCAAATCAAACATACAGTCCTGTTCTTAAACTGCAGAACTAATGAGAATGTAATGATTTTAACAGTTGATTAGAGCAACCAACAAAATTTGAGTATGAAAATACGAGCAATGCAAACACATTTAAGCACACGTAAAAGACAAATGTTAAAAAACAAGGTCTGCGTATGGAGCTGCTGTATTTTGTTTCACATTTTGTACCATGCCTGACAATGATTATTAAATATTACTGTCACTGCCCCTATGGTTAGTGTTGGACTTGTAATCAGAAGGTCGCACTGCTTGGATGGATTAAATGCAGAGCACATTTTCAGAGTATGGGTCGCCATACTTAGCCACGTTACAACTTTCAGTTTCATTGGCTTGTGTGTGTGTGTGTGTGTGTGTGTGTGTGTGTGTTTGTGTGTTTTTTCTTTTCTTTTTTTTTCTTCAATTACTATATATTAAGTTACAGAGTTAAATTTAAAAAGTCTTACAAAGTTACTTTATATTATCTAATAAAATAATTAATCATTATTACAAAACATTTTTGGTTTTGGTTTTCAGCATCCAGAATTTTCAGTTTGTTTGGGGGTTTTTCATTATTATTTTACTGCATCCCCACTTTTTTTGTTTGATTTTAAAATATATATATATAATAAGCAGTATAATTTAAGTTATTGAGTTAAATTTAAAAAGAAATCTTACAAAGTTATTATTTAATAAAACAATAAATAATTAGTGCTAGGCAAAAAATTTATCGTGATTAAACCGCATCCAAGATAAGAGTTTGTTTTGATAATATACAGTTGAAGTTAGAATTATTAGCCCCCCTGAATTATTAGCCCCTGTTAATTTTTCCCCCAATTTCTGTTTAACAGAGAGATTTTTCAACACATTTCTAAACATAATTTAATAACTCATTTATAATAACTGATTTATTTTATCTTTGCCATGATGACAGTACATAATATTTTACTAGATATTTTTCAAGACACTTCTATACAGCTTAAAGTGACATTTAAAGGCTTAACTGGGTTAATTAGGTTAACTAGGCTGGTTAGGGTAATTAGGCAAGTTATCGTATAATGATGGTTTGTTCTGTAGACTATCGAAAAAAAAAAGCTTAAAGAGGCTAATAATTTTGATCTTAAAATGTTTTTTAAAAAAATTAAAAACTGCAGTTTTTAGCCAAAATAAAACAAATAAGACTTTCTCCAGAAAAAAAAATATTATCAGACATACTGTGAAAATTTCCTCTCTGGTAAAGTTTAACTTGCTCTGTTAAACATCATTTGGGAAATATTTAAAGGAGAAAAAAAAAATAAAAAAATGAAAGGGGGGGCTAATAATTCTGACTTCAACTGTATGTGTATTACATATATTTATTATGTATATGTGATACACATACATAAACTATACAAAACAATCTTGTTACATATTTAAATGTTTATATAATTTGTATCATATACATATACGTTTTATGTCTAAATATAAACAAACATTTTCTCAAATATATGCATGCATGTGTGTATTTATATAAACATAAGTAGACAGTACACACACATATAATATCTCAAAACAAACCTTTATTTGGGATAAAATGAATCACAATAAATCTTTGTTTCAGTTCAGACTAGGGCTGTACGATTAATTGAAATCGAATTGTAAATCGCGATTTGAAACATTGCGATTAACTAATTGCAAGAGGCTGCGATATGAAATATATATGTATTATATAATTTCCCCCACCCAGAACAAATGCATGACTGCCGACTGTGTATAACTAGTGTCTTAATAGTGAGCACACTTAGGTTCTGCCCAATCAAAATTGTGCAACCAGACTATGTAGAAAGCGCAAACAAATGGGATGATAGTGTTTGCTGCTTCAGAAGCATTAACAGGCAAATTCATATCAAAGAAAAACAGCATGTTGGTAATATGGGAATATTTTGGTTTCAAAGTCAGACACCGAACAGAAACAGTTAATTTGTAAGAATTGTTGCCACAGCACGAGAAAATTCAACAACCAGCACCTACAAAAGTATCACAGACAGCTATAAGAGGAGTGCCTTGTTAAAAAGTCAACTAAAAGTATTGCCAGTGACACTCAATCTAGTAGCTAGCAACAGCAAAGTACAATATCAAAGTTGTTTGCAGCTGTTACACCATATGAAAAACATCACGAAGGCACCAGGAGATAACTAACACCATAACTAACTAATGTTTGCTTTACAGAAAAATTTGTGTTTAATTTCGGAATATTTATAAACAAATTTGAATAGAAGTTGGGAGTAAGTTAATATCTTTTCAGTTCCTTTTTTTAAACTAACACTTTTTTAGCAGTAAGAAGCTATGATACAGAATATTGAGCTGAAGCTTGACTACAAAATTAAATCGCAAATCGAAAAAAAAAAATGCAATAAGATATTTTTCTTAAATCGCACAACCCTAGTTCAGACACAAAATATCTACATACCTGTATGTTACATTTACCTGAGAGGCTCAGAAAAGGTTTTTGTGTGTCTCCTCCTTTCCTGTCTTCCAGCAGGCTCTCAGGATCTCCCTGAATGCCTATTACGGTGGCGGTTGATGGCGGCCTGATGCATGGAAGAACCAGTAATCAAGAATATGGTTAAAAGGCTTTTAAATAAACAGACTTTTTTTTTAAATATAGCATTCAAAAAATTAAGCCATCTCAATCCACCCACTGACAGTGGTCCAAAAAGCAGCCCCCAGAATCCCCAAACTCCATCCACTATCTCTCTCCACGCTTCAACCCACACAAATGTTTTCAGCAGGTTTTTGCCTTCATGCACAATGTGAGCTGCAGTGTGTGTACATGTGTGGGAGGACAGTGTTGGTTTCCAATATGCAAATCTGTGTTCAAAACCCTGATTTCCCCAGAGCAGTCATTCACACTCTTTCCCAACACACACACACACACACACACACACACACACACACAGACACAAGCCGTTTCGGAGCAAATACTATAACAGCACTTTCAAATGTTTAATCGGAAAAGGTCTCTCTGGGACTTTGGCTAAATATAAATATAAAAACAGATCAGATAGCAAAAACATTTTGATAAAATTAGGCCTTTTTCACAACCATATGTAAATTCTGTGTTACTTCAGTGGTGCCAGCAATCAAATTCTAACACATTTACAGGGGTATAAAGAGTAAGACTCACGTTTTGAAACAGGGGTCTCCGGACATCAACTGTGTGCTAATAATCACCTGCAGGAAACACAATGACAAACAAGTAAGAAAACCGGAAGTGTATTGACATGTATTAAATCATTTTTGGCCCTTATTCAAGCAAAAATTATAAATGAGCAATTCCAGCATTATGGATGTGACGTTTGAAGTAAAAATTTAAAACTAATTTATAGAGAAAGTGCATGTTAACATTACATTGAAACATCTGTTTATATTTTCTAAAACAACAAACCACAGAGTTATGGGATCGTAAAAATATCACTCTTTAAACATTATTTTTATCTGAAATGGGAAAAATGACCATGTGTTATTAGGGCTGGACGATTTGCCCTAAAAGTCAAAATCTCGATTAATTGAGAATTTTAACTTGATTACATTTAATGAACGATAATTTTTAATTATTTTTTGCCCTCACAGTTCACTGACAAGTTTTGTACAGTAAATATGCTCACATATTACAAATGAGAGATTTTTGAATCAAGGGTGCATTACTTGATTTTAAAATAATTGAAGGAAACACACTATCTATTATCTACGATTATGTATTGAACATTGAACACATTGTCTAAATAAAAAAATCAATAATTTTCAGTATTGAGTCAAGTATATGCTTTTCATATGAAAAGTAGAAAATAAGCAGTATCCCTTCTAAATAAAATAACTCTTGTATATCCTGTAAATAATATTTTAAACAGTGCATTTCTTCCATCTTCTGTAAACAAATATTTTAACGTAAATAATTATTTTAATGTACTAGAAAATATGCCGCCTCAAGGCATCTTAGGTGCAGCTTCCAATCATCGTCAGTGTAGTGCAAAGTAAAGCTCAAGAATAAGACCATCGTCCTACATGACCAGAAATCAGGTGTGGCTGCAAAGTGGCCACAGAAGTATAAATCAGCCTCAGACTTTAACAGAGCAGGGTCACGTGACTATACATGCGGTAGGGAAAGTAATTTAAAGGGCCCCTAGGTTACCCCTTTTTCCAGATTTAATATAAGTCTTTTGTGTCTCCAGAATGTGTCTGTAAAGTTTCAGCTCAAAACACCCATTAGATTATTTATTATACCTTTTAGAAGAATTTATTTTATAGCTTTAACCATCAGGTAGCGTTTTTTTGTAAACTGTGCCTTTAAGGCTAGTCCTCCCTGCCCACCGTTCCCACGTGCCTGTCAGCGTGCCTTAATCTCCTTCCTCGGCTGCCTCAGACAACAGACAGACATAAAGGAAGCAGATCTCACGTAACGTTTGTGAGAAATACTATAGTAAGAACTTTACCAATGAGTATTTGATGCATTTGTTGTGGAGTTGCAACGATGAGTCACACACAATGTCGTTACAAAGTTCACACACACAGAGACACACACACAGCGCGGACACGCACACACACAGACAGTGCGCGCGTTTAGCTTTGCACTCTTTGCACTCAAATGTGACAGGATACAGGTTAATATCCACTGCTGTATGGATATCTGTTATGTTATGTACAAAATAAACCTGATTTAATGTCCACAAACCGGAATTGAAGCGTCTTCTTTTATAATTGTACTGACATGCGACTGTGGTGATGAAGTACAGTTGTAGTAAATCGCTGTAATTCATTACACACATGCCCTGTTTTAAAAGATTTTAAACTTGTCAAACTCTTGATCATATTTGATGATGATTGATGATTCTAGCAAACTGAACAGACCTTTTATTCCCGGTTGCTTTGCGCACATCCTGTCTTGTTGATAGGATTATACACGTTACTACGGAGACATGTTAATACTCAGCTGTCAATCAATTCGGTGGACGGGGGGACCGCACTCCTACGTCAAGTTGCGTTCGGCCTCAAAACCGCTCCAATTGGTCCACCGTTTTTATGTTGTTAAATTGAAAAAAAAGCACTGGGTTTGTTTATATCACCCCAAATATGACGGTCTATACACTATACCTACACATATCTCTGTCCAAACAGCTTGAAAAGTAGATTTTTCACCATAGGTGCCCTTTAAAAAATTGTCCTGGAAAATTTAATTGATTTTAGGTTCTGAAAATTTTCATTACTTTGCGTTATGGATGTGACCAAAAAGGTTTGAAAGTTTAACAACATTGTTTGTAAAAATTCTGTAAATTAAACTGCACAACCCAAATGAAATAATACTACAAAAGATTAAGAGTTGTCTCTCTATAGAACAAAAATAAATGATTTTTTTTGACATTTTTGCATTTATGATGAAAAAGCTTTGATATGGAAGTGACATCTCTCTGTTATGGATGTGACAGATGTGAAATTAGCACTTGTGTGACTTTGGTAAATCAAATATAATAGTTTCAAAACATTGGTGGAAACATTTTTTTTTCCATGGCAAGGTTGACATTTGCATGGAATTGCTCGGATATTTGCACAGAATTGCTGAAATGATAACCATTTTTACATTTTACATATTAAAAAATTTTTCGGCTGTTGCTTACAAAAGTTATTATACAGTAGTTAACTCAAACTAAAATCGTAAAATTACAGAAAATAATCTTTAAAATAAAAAAGTGAACATATTTATGTCAGCTACTTGTCAAAGAATAATTTTCCTTTAATAAAAAAATAACAAATAATGTAAATATCTACACAGATATTTACAAAAACTAACAAATGAAACCTTTAAAATAAGAACATATAAAAATTAAATAGAATACACAAAAATATAATTATCTAAAAATATTAATTTTAAAAAGTTATCTTTAACCCTTTAACAGGCATCGTAACCACCTGATCGACCTTTTATCCATAGGCTATAATTATTATTTTAATTGCTTATTACTATTTATAAGAGTTGTGTCCGTATATTATCCAATGCAAGCAAAAAAATATTTTCAAGGAGTGCACCCAAAATTATTTCTAAATAATACTAAAATAACAGTTACTTTTTTCCTTTTATCTTCAGTGCAAGAAAAATATGCAATTTTTTTTATACCAAACTTCACTGTACTTCTTACTTCCTAAAAATAATGTACACAAATTTAAGGTTGAGGAATTAATTTGGACCCATTAAAGTGACAAATAACATCACTATTAGTTACTTTAGCAGCAAGTACCACTACTATCTTAAGAAACAAAAGTTTAATAAACACAAGCATAAATGGATTTAGCTGAGAAGGTCCTGTGAGGAAGCCAGAGTGTCTTTATACCTTAAGGATGGAGTTGTCCTGTCTAGTGTTTTTGGTGTCGTAACCCTCCAGCAGACACCTGCGTGTGGTGCTACCCGATCCTGCAAACTCTGCCAGGTTGAGATCAGCAAAACCCAGCTATGCGAAGAGCCAAAACAGCACACGTTCAGTTCAGAAATTCACTTTAAATCATTTAAAAGGTACTAGAGCTTTTGAGTAAAAACAAAGTAAAGAGGTTAATGCTTTTATGAACAGAAGTGCACTGCTCATGCACAAACAGTATTATATACAAACACAATGTTCCGGTGTGATCTATTTTCAGCTGTGCCTTTGCTATCAATATTTTATAATCCTCTAGAGAACTGTCTATTTGATGAATTACCAATGACCTGTGTTAGTTTCCATTCATGAAAGAGAAATTGTTCATTTATGTGCACCATGAGAATTTTAGATAATACATTTATATTGAAATTCTTTTGCTTTTAGCACCATTTTTAGTTTTTTTTTTTTGTAGTTGACATAATTGTATATTATATATAATAGTAATTTGTTGCAATAAATTGCAGGTTTTAAACTTCCATTTTTAAAGCCACAATTGCATAATATGAATTCAGAATTACAACAAATAATGTTAGAATTATGACCCTCTCATAATTCTGATTTATATCTAAAGCAGATATAATATAAAGCAGTTCTGGCTTTTTGTCATCAGTTCAAAGTTTATGGCAACATTTTATGGCAAAAGTCAGAATTTCGAGATATAAATAAGAATTGTTATTATTTCTTAAAATATGTTATAGAGATGAAGCTGTAATTCCCTTTTTTAAATTTCATGTTAGAAATCGAAAAGAACCACATGTAAATTAATTACAAGATAATTCAAAAATTCTTTAAAATAACTGTTAAAAACTTACAGCATGGCACACATTGCATCATGTCAAGTAAACACACAAATATATTACAGTGCTCAGCATATATAAGTACACCCCTCACAAATCTATATTTTAAATCCATAATTTAATAATAGGAAGCTATACAATATTATACTTGTGCATATACATCATATTAGTCAGTGCTGAAGCCAAATCTGGAGCTTATCTAACAAAATAACTTACGATAACGGTCTAAAAACTAGTACACCCAAATTTATATCTTATAGAAAAATATTAAATACAAATAAAAAAAAGAGAGAAAAAAAATCAAGAGAAGCAAAAGAATTGTGGGTTGTAACCTTTCAATTTCTAAATATGTTTGGTGACTAAAATATTATTTTAATAAATATATCTGTTTAATAAATCTGTTTTGTTTAAATGCTCCATGCCTATATTCACTGAGAAATAAATGTAAAAAAAATTAATTTCAAAATTTTCAAATGTACTCAATCATGCTGAACGCTGAAAACAGTGTTCATATGTTTAATAATAACAATTACTCAGGAATATATTACCTTTGCATAAGTCTTTCCACCTTTCAGTTCCTGTAAAAAAAGTCATTCTTATTATTTTAGCATCAAACCATTTATTATAAACCAACAGAGTGTGCAGGAGAATGTTTGTACCTTTCTGACTGAAACTCGACACACACATGGGTCAAGGACTCCAGTTCCAGCGTTAGCGCTCATTTTACAGGGAAAGGAGAATCGTTTTCTCCAGTGTACACAGTTTGCCTGGACCGTCTCCCTGTGAATGCAAACACACACATACACACACCATAAATACGACTTTAAAAACAAACACGCACTCATCCAAAACAGTCCATCTGATCTGCATTTGCAAAATTCAACAGGGGTGGACAGTTTCTGCATCATTGCTCCTCGGGGACATTTAGAAACGATTTCACAACAAGATGAGTCACACAATCATTCCCATTACAATGGAGTAATTTTAACACTCACTTCAACTTCAAGTCGACTAAATTAAAAGAGTCTGACATAATTAAAGCCGAGAGTCAGAAGGTCATACTGTCAACAAGACGTTTAATTAATTTCCCATCTGTGAATGGACATCCCCATGCAGGTGTTCGACTTTCTAATTAGACAGATGTTTGCAGACGAATGAGACCCAGAGGGCTTCTGGAGAGATATCAGTCCATGAAATGAGCTTCAGGGAAATTGCGATGCGGTTACACACATGAAAGAGAATGAATGTAATGCTATAATAATGTGAATTTCAGGATTAGTCGTTTTGTCCCTGCGGAAGCTGAAGGACAAGGCTGTTAACACAAAGATTGGATGTTAAATTCGACTAAATCACCTTTATTTCTACAGTGCTTTCTAAGGATTATGCCAAAGCAGCTTTACATGAATGAACATGAAATAATAAAATCAGGTATGAAGATTCATCATTTCGAAGCGATGTGTTGTGCTTTCAGTCAAATAGCATTGCATGTAAAATTAGATTTTTTACATTATCTGAACATATATATTTATACAACAGTTCTGTCTGTTTCTCGAATCTGATTGGCTGATAGCCGTGCGATATTCCCATAATAACTGCACTCGTACAGCCTCCTCAACCTTATGTATTACTTATTTATTTATTTATTTAAGTTTTAATGTCATATCAGCAGCATTGGCTATATTCATGGCAAAAACATATACTAATAAATATACAATAGATAATTATATAATCAAATCAGTTTCTTAACAAAGATACATTGTAAAAAAACAACAAAAAGTATACAAGTAGTAACAACACTGAAAAGAGTCATATACAGTAGTCTTTTAGTTTGATTAAGGATAAATATTCTAAAAATGCTCCAGAAGGCACTTTTTCAAACATTTCACTTAAAATATTTTTACAGAATAAAAATGTTCTCTAACATCATTTAAAAACACACATTCTATCAAAATATTTTTTATCGTCAAAATATTCTTACACAAGTCACAAATAGGGTTTTCTTCACCTTGTGTATTAGTATTACTCCGGCCACATGAAAGCACAATCAATAAACTCACCACAGTTTGACAAATATTGCAGCTGTTGCACAACATAATGCACTTTTAAGGCTTTTTCAGGCGAGAATGTAGTTATTTAGATTGCAGCTATTCAGTTTATTTGTAAAGATAGTGCCTATTTTAAATATTTACAATTTCTAAGACACAGTGTGTCTGCATCTATCAGCCTGTTATACTGAGCAGAGCAAAGACTACTTTTTGGTTGGCCATCTGTTTGTTTCTAATAAGTCTCCTGTTTCGTTACTGCAGACTAGTCCAGTAAAAAGAAAGAAAGAAAATGCCCATGTGTGTTTAGTGTTTTTCCTCATCGCAAAACACAACAGTAATCTGGTAGTGATTGCGTTGTTTTGGCTTTTTCTGGGTTAATTATTGTAATATGCCGATTGCAACAGAGAAATACGTACTTGGAAAAGTCTCTAGACTGATAGCATTTCATGCCGTTCAGCCTAATAATCTCAAAATGTGAGCAAAATCACCTGTTTTGTCTTCACTTTAGACATTACGCTGGAGAATCATTCAAACACTAGCTCGAAAGTGACGTTGTTAACATAGAAACGATTTCTGTTGTTTTGACTGTCAGCTGAAGATGTGAATGAATGGCGGAATAAAGTAATTCCTAATACAAAAAGGTTTTTAGACTCTCTATGTTTGATTTTCTTTTTATTATATACATGATTATGCCATCAGTTATATGCCAATCAGATTATGCCAACAGTTAACTGTTGTACAAATGCAATATCACACTCATAGCAGTGCGATATGGCTGTATATTTAACAGTTTGTAATAATGTGAAATATACTAAAATACAATGTTTTATTTGAACTTTATTATATCAATATTGAAAGGAGGTCATGGTGCCTAATGTTAGAACAGCATTTGTAGAAAACGCTTTTAAAAAAACCATACGAAACTTGCTGACATCTTTCATCAGTAGCTCAAAAAAAATTCTAACCTTTTGAAAATTACAAAATATATATATATAAAAAAAGAACTTTATAAATAAATAGGAAAAATTGCAAAATGAAAAACAAAAAAAAGTTTTGTTATTTTGTGATTTATTCATTAATTGACATTTATTCATGTTTTATGATGTCTTTATTAATTTGGCATTTATAGTCCATCTTAAGCCACTCCATTGCCAATATTAGAAAGTTAATTTGCATTTATATCATTTACAACATACTACACTTGTCCTTAAATAAATAAATTCAATCCTCATTTTCTGTTATCGGTCCACAATGACATCTGTGGGAAATACAGCCAAAAGAACACATAATCGTGCACCTCCCATCCAGCTGGGGAGATTCCCTGCCATAATGCTTGTGCATTAGTGCCAAGTGAGTCATTGAGAGAAAAAAAGAGGAAAAAGCAGTTGTTCATCTTGACTCAAGATGAACAACTGCTGGAATCTCCCACCAACTCTGAATCTCTCACTATAGCAGCAGAGGCCAATGACATCGTCAAACAATGACAGCATATTTCTTTCTTAACAACGAGAAAGATTTTGTTTACACTAAACATCTCTAAGGAAATAAACGGTTTCTAAGCAATTAAAGAGCATGAGGACGTTTCTTGCATGCTTGCAATACAATGACACCTAGGCTACAAAAGATTGTTCAGCTAATTTACAGTTTTTCACAGTCGCTTTGGTGAATTTCTCACAACACTATTTACATTTGCACAACAGTTAATGCATTTGTCAAAACAATTAGTACAAATTGCAAAACCTACTTGATAACCTGCAAAAGTGTGTCACTTGCTCAGAATGGATAGCTCATTCCTCAAAAGCAAGTATTCATGTCAATGAAAGTGTCATCAAAATGAAAAGTCCTGACACCATTGTTTATGAACAAGATAGTCAAATGGCTTTGTCATGTTTTCATTATGACAGTTTACGTTGTACATTTTGTCCAATGCAAAAAAAGTCAGATTTTGGTGACACTTCCTGAAAATGCTCAAGACAGCATTATATACTATTTGCACAGCCATTTGAAAACTACAGTAAAGTTAGACATCACTGCATTTAGTGAGGTATCTGAGTACAAGACACTGAATATGCACGTTTCACATTTTTACTACATATGCTCTACAATTCTAATTTATTCACAGCATTGTGCAAAAGCATAAATACACCCTTATTTACAACAAACATAAACTTTCTTTGGGTAGAGCTGTGCACAACTGTAAACAATATTGCAGTACATATTGGAACTGAACCTACAACATACAGGTGTGTAAATCATTCATCAAATTGTTCAATTTAAAAGGTATTTTCAGAAAAAAAAAATATTTAAAGTTTTTTAATAAAATGAGCTTGACAGATTTTGACAACTAGTTCAACATTATTGTATGTAATGACTCTAATTCACAAGTAATGAAATAAGGACTATAAGTTTTATATGGAATGACTATTCAGCATTCACAAGTTTAGCTTATTTTGACTGACATGACATTAGCAAATGATAATGTTATAAAACAGCAGAGAGTTGTATGAAAGCAATTGATGCATGTCCAAAAGCATTTGCAATTTGTTGGAAGGAATGAGAAACTGCTACTTTGATGTGTACAAATGACTAATTGTTTTGAGAAATGTAAATAGTGTTGTGAGAAATGCATCAAAACGACTGAGAAAAACTGTAAAATGGCTACAACACTTAAAAAAATAACAAAAGCTGGGTGGTAAATGATCATGCAGTTTTAAAAGTCCTCAGAGGAGTGTTTTTAAGTGTTCAAGTGTTTTTAATTTTGCTGACTGACTATAAACAACAATCTGCATTTATTTTAAAAACTGAGCTCTACAAATACTGGCATTATGAGTGGCATAAAGTGGTCTCAAAATGACAATAATTTAATTTAATTGCAATATATTTTGGTGCAATATATCATACAACAAAAAATAGATATCGTGACAGGCCTAATTGACACGTGACAACAAAGCTTAAATGTATATTATATACATATTCCTTTGCTAAACAGGATACTCAACCATATTTCAAGGACATGAGTTGAACTGTAGGGGTAAATAAAAAGAAAAAAAGGCTTGCTGTCAAACACTTTTAAAGGTATAGTTCACCCAAAAACGAAAATTTCCTGCCCTCGCTTTAAAGTCATCCAAAGATGTAGGTGACTGTTTTCTCTTTAGTAGAACTTTGAAGAAGATTTTTAGCTGAATCTTTAGTACTTGGTGATACATATGAAGGCAGTCAATGGTAACAGTTTTTTTTTTTTTAAATAAACACATACAAACTAGTTCAACTCAATAGCTGTGGCTCCTGGAGACAGACCTATGTCTTGTGGAGGGAAACAGATCGGTCTGTGTAGTAAACTGAACATTAGTTACAGTATTATTAGCTTCTACTCACAGCCTAAGCAAACAGTTCTTTGCACGCAAACGCAACAGTTTTTCTGGTCGCTTCATGATAAATGCACAAATGCACTCAAGCCTGTTTTAGACTTGTGCATCAAATGATTGCAGCACAGAAACAATTCCCATACATAAAAAATTATTCTAACATTAGAGCTGATTGTGCAACATCTCTATCTCTATAGGTGTCAGTGTCAGTATGGTTAAAAACACTATAGTATTTACGATTAATTACTATAGTATGTTTTCATATGTTTCAAATAGATCTGTTGAAAATAGACAACTGAATAACAGACAATAGACAACTGAAAACAGAGCAACATTTTTTTCTGGCCGTTTGTTGACGTATGTGCAAATGCACTGAAGCCCACTTTATACTTCTGCGTCAAATGATCGCAGCACCCCATGGAGCATACCTTGCACGCAGCCGTGGATTTATACTTCTGCATTCTTTGCAAAACACTTCCAAAATACTAGCAGGAAGTGGGGCTTTTATGTTCCTCTGTCTCCACAGGTGTTTGAGTTTACATCAACTGCAGAAGTAGCTCAAACTCACACTCACTAAAGGAAGAAAGAGACAGGAACTGACAAATGCGCAACAACTTTAATCATAAAGTAAAAGAACAAAAGTGTCTAACTGGAGCTGCTCCAGGGAACTTGACACATGTTAAACACTCATCTCACTGGCCTACCTCCACTCCCACAGCCCTGCCCACACTCATCACCACAACCAAGATGACCAATAATAATACACAACGCCTAGGCGCAACTGTGCAAAGGCTACAGTCTACACAGTCTACTGTGCAAAGGCTACACATCTACCACTAGGGCTGGGCCGATAAACGATATTATATCAAATCGCGATACAATTTATGTTAATAACAATGATAAGCTCTGACTTTTTACTCTATATTGATCTAAGAGCCAATCACACAGCAGAAATGTGTAACAATGGGAATCTAGAAGTGTGTTGATATTAGAGATGTACAGACTTTTCGGCTACTGAAAATGTATCGGCCAAAAATGTTATGCCAATTAATGGACCCTCTAATTTTTGCGGCTTCAGTCATTGTCGGGGTACTCTTTTAAATCTGAAAGCATTAACAACTTGCATCGAAATATACATAGCTTTTGTTCAATATGGAAAATAATTATATTTATAAAGAAAATATGTATTGAAATTGCATTTTTTCCATATCGTACAGCCCTACCTACCACGTGCAGTTGACGCAGAAATATAAATTGAGATCATTAATCAGAATCATCCCTGTGAGCGTAAATTAAAGAGGTTGCCATTTCTTGAACAATCACAGTTAATAACCATTTTGGCAAAAATGTGTATCCTCCTGCTTCCTCATGCTCACATTTCATGCATATGTCATCAAGCAAACAGAAGCTCATGGTCATTACACTTGTGTGTGCATTGAGGACTGTTAATCCAGGCTGTGGATAAATGCTAATAATATTGTAAATAATATTCAATTTCTTGCACAGCTCAACTGTTTTACTTCATATGCCCTCAAGGTATAATCAAGAGCCACAGGGAATTGATTAAGATCTGTTTGTATGCATTTATTTTTATTCAAAAAAATGGATGACAATTGACTTCTGTTACATGAATCACCAAGTACAACAGATTCAGATAAAATGGTGTGAGCGTGAGTAAATTAACTGTAAATTTCACATTTTAAGTTAACTAACCCTGGTTATACGTTGAATTCAGGAACCTTTGCTTGTTAGCGACACAGATAAGCATCAAGTGAAATGCAGCCAGCAACTTTAAGTCCAT
Organism: Danio tinwini; assembly: GCA_903798205.1. Taxonomy (NCBI): domain Eukaryota; kingdom Metazoa; phylum Chordata; class Actinopteri; order Cypriniformes; family Danionidae; genus Danio; species Danio tinwini. The sequence continues at coordinate 16,234,889 of CAIGQZ010035027.1, forward strand.
GCTTAAAATCATCTTGACATATTCTAGTGTTAAGCTCATTTAGTGTTGTCACAATACTGGAATTCAGTACCAATCTATACTGGAACTTTAAAAACATCCATTTCCCAGTAAAATCTGAGTGCTGTTGAGCATGTCCTTAACCCTCCTGTCATGTTCACATCCAGTCCCTTACTTTAGTGTTCCCGGTCAAAATTGACCGGTCTGTTTTAACTGCTCTTATGTTATCACAAAAAAAAACATTTTTCACCATCAAACTTTTATTTAACATTCTTCAGCTGTGAACAATATCCCAAAATAGTATTTAACATGAATTTATAGAATTTGATATAAAATAACTGCAGTGAAAATACAAATAGGCACTGAAACTGTATTACAAAACGAACAATAGATGAGAGATGTCAAAAAACTTTGTTTCGTTACTAATAGACTTAAAATAACTATCACAGGGTCTGACCAAAGAAATTTAAATTCAATTCATCTGAATGATTTATCAACCAGCAAAGCACAAACAAAATGGTCCTTCAATTAGACTTTATTAGTGTACTAATATAGGGAATATTGACTGAGGGTATAGACTGTGAGCATGGACACAGAACTTATACTTTGGTCATTTTTGAGCGAGATGCTAATGGTCTAATCCAATAAAATAATTGATGCTAAGCTAAGCTAAAAGTGCTCCTGAACTGAAATAAAGGTGTGCGAGCTGCACTGGGGTGGTACCTTTTCAAAAGGTACACGTTTATAGGGTCCATATTGGTACCTTAAAAGTATATATATTAGTACCAAAAATTAGTAACACTTTTGTACTTTATAGGTACTAATATGTACCCTTGAGGTAATAATATGGACCTTGTAGGTACAAATTTGTACCTTTTGATTTCTGAGAGTGTGGTACACTCAGAGATAGGCTGAACAAAGAAAGAAAGAAAGAAAGAAAGAGAAAGAAAGGAAGGAAGGAAGGAAGGAAGGAAGGAAGGAAAGAAAGAAACAAAGAAAGAAAGAAACAAAGAAAGAAAGAAACAAAGAAAGAAAGAAACATACAGATGGGTTCACATAATTGTTTTATCAGGAAGTTGATTCACGTTGGAGGATCCAACGCTGTCCCATGGCAATTCATAACTTATTGATTTAGTGGCTAATCCGTATGAATTCGTATGATCTCATACATACAATTTAGTACGATTTGCTTATCCCCAATGACAGTTGGGTTTAGGGGTGGGGTTGGGGGCCACGCCTCCTTTTAAAAATCTTACATTTTCGTACGACTGAACTTACGAATGTACGAATTAGCCGCTAAACTGACAAAACGTAAAATAGTTACGTTTCCTTGTGAGATCAGGCTGAAAGATTGGCACATACGCGCAGAAAAGAGATGTGTACCTGCAAAAGACATTGTTCAATCTTAAATGTGTGTGAGTGAGTGAGTGAGTGAGTGAGTGAGTGAGTGAGTGAGAAGGTGAGCGAGTGAGTGAGTGAGTGAGTGAGTGAGTGAGTGAGTGAATAAATCATTACGTATCGCACCACAATTTCCCTTAAGTTGAAATGCCTCCATTATAAGTCCAAAGTCATGCTTCGTTGTGCCTTCTCACCAACAGAAAGGTAACGTTGGAAATGATAATAAAAGGACAAGATGATGTCAGGTAATATGACTCCAATATGATTAGGCAGATTACTGGCACTGAGACTATAAACGAAAAGCTGCAGACTCATAAATCAGACACACAACCCGGGCAAGGCCAGAGTTTAGATCGATACAGGAGACCTCTATCTTTGTAATAACTTCACCGCAGTTCGCATACAGACTTTTGCCCTCCAGTTGTCCATTAGGAATAACGTTTAGCCTCTGACTCTCTCATACAATAGGCTTCATTTACTATTCACTAAGCTTACTGGAAAAATGCAACATCACAATGACTCATTAATACCAAAACGCTAATCATGTGAAAACACAAAGGACATAATAATGAAATCATTTGCATTAGGTGCTAATGGAATGCATTTCTAGTGCAAATGAAAACAATCTACCATATTTGCTCTCATTGCCTCATGGGAAAAAAACTGCTCAGTACTATTTTCATTGGTACATCAGACACAATTAGTGAAGCATGCATAGTGTTACAGTCATCAAAATCAATGCTCTCACAGGAACAACAAGCTGTTAAATCTCACAGATAGAACACCTGCTTATGCTAAAATGTGCAACAGGCCCAATAATAATAGTGTAATAAAAATCAACTATTAGCACCAGTTGACTACATAATCATGACAAGCCACTGGTTTGAATTCTGTATTTAGTATATATGTCATTGCCATAGTGAGCGGAGCGAATGAGAGCAAGAGTGTGTGTGTCGGTTCACTTTGCTCTTTCCTTAGGTTGTCCCCCAGGAGTCTGCAATGAAACTGGAGTTCTTCGAATAAAAAAAAAATCCACCACAGGCAGATGGAGGCGAACTCAGGCCTGGAGGGAGAATAAACTCATAAACTCCCTGCAAAGTGCATAATTGAGAAAAGAAGCACTAATGCAGCCCAAGCTAGATCTTCTAATCTGCTGGAGTATTGGTCCGGAGCTCTCTTTCTTGTTCGGTTGAATAGGCTTCTTTCTTATTGTGGGAGAGTTGCTTTGAGGGGAATTTGTCATAGGAAAGTTTGACAGCCCACTTTCACTGCCTGACACATTAATATTTAACTGTGGCAAGCCTTTGTATTGTGGAGCTCCAAAAGAGTAAATGACAAATGTTGCATCAGGATACAGACAAAGAGCTTGTGATGTCTCTCTCTAGTGAGAAAGGAGTTTTTGGACTGATTTGTTGTAGGGCTGCAAATAGAAAACTATACTATTTAACTGCATATTACTTTTCTTAATTAGTTAACGTGTGAGTCAGATATGAAAGTTATAACATACAGTAGGGCTGCACAATATATTGTTTCAGCATCGATATCGCAATAGTCACATCGCAGGATATGCAATGTTGAGTTTGTATTATAATTTATCATTTGCACGCGTTTTTTAATTCCTGTAATCGTATAATGACGATAAAAGCATTCAGGTATAAGAAATTGTACCATTTGTGACCTTTACGATGATTAATTTTATTGCGTTATTTTTATTTTTATCAATTACTGTACTTAAATACTGTTAGACTCAAGACATGATAAAACACTTTATTTGTATTGTATCTTTTTCTTGATTACATTTATAGATCGTTATTAGGGATGCTCAAAATAACTAATTAACCGTTAACCGAAAGGGTGCATTTGTAACCGATTAATGGTATCAGTTAAACAATAAAATTATTATTTTATATATTTTTAAAGTTTGGCTGCATAAGGGGCTGATCATCAAATTTGCTTTTTGCGTTGAGAAGGGCATTTTTAAAATAGTTAATTAACTGTTTTGCGCGCTGCTTATGCGCCCTGTGTGCCTCACGTTATGCTGTTGCACGCTGTGTGCTTGCAGTTGAAATAAAACTCAACCCTGAGCGGAATAGCGCGTTACGTCAGTCGCATCTTTTTCATTCTTCAATCAAATGAAAGCAGACCAGGGTTTCTGTTGAGGTGCCTGCAGTATTTGTGTTGTCAGGACGACGGATATTTTTTTAATGATGGAGGAGAAAGTTGTGGTCGCAGTTTCAAGTTAGCCAGAGCTGTAGGCATATTACTTTACAAATCATGGATATCACAATGTTATTCTGTATATTACAATTTTAACAACATGGACAGCAACACTCGCGCACAATAGACCAGCTGATTCAGTCGTTTCCTATTGTGACATAAAAAAAGAGCCTCGCATTTTTGGAACGGAAAAGCGCGTTCGCTGTGATCGGCCCCTGATGTGCAACAAATATTGGTTAACTTACGGGATGGTAACACGTGCAACCACACGTGCCAACAGAAGTATTTTGTCAAAGAAGCAAAATGAAAGAAGAATATTTCTAGTCACAGTTTGACAGACGAGTTGACACAAACCAGCGCTGATGCTGATTGCGAGTGAGACGAAGAAAATAAGTCATTATAACAATCTTTAAACTAATGACATGTATTATAATGTTAAAAGGGGTTTTGTGACATAATAACAATGAAGCATTAATCAAATGCATATTTCTCAGTGGAGCGATTGATTTAATAGCCTGACATTTTTATATGACAGACGAAAAAACATGATTGGAAAAATCAGCAAATGCCGGTTCTTAAAGAGGATTCCGTCAGTGTTTTTGTTTTGTAATCTAAATTGGTCATTTAGGTGAAAATTTCTAGGGCAGGCCTGTTTATTTCATTATTTTACTTAATTTATTATTTTTTTCTATGTTGTCAGAAACTGCAGGTGCGTGAAGATGTTCTGTTATGTTCTGTATGGCTGTTCGCATGTTAAAATAAATCAGTATTTTAAAATATTTAATGTGTCACAAAATAGAAAACTCAATTAATTTATTAAATAATATTTTTATATTTATCTGTTAACGGTTAATATTCGTTTAACGAGCTGCGGTTGTCGGTAGGTAAAATAAACCGAAATGAGCATCCCTAATTGTTATGCATAAAAATATTCACAACAAATACAGAAATGTACTGCAAATAGCACAGACCTCAACAAAAACATGTTGGGGGACCCCAAAAGTATTTAGATTGTTTATTAGATTTTATGGAGATGCAAATAGTTAACATTAATTCAGCTATCATTGACTAAAAACATGCACGAAAAAATACTCACAACACATGCAAATACAAAAATGCACTGCAAGTAGCACAGACATCAACGAAATAGTGTTGGGGGACCCCAAAAATTTTATAGATTAGATTTTATGGAGATGCACACCCCTGTGCTGTATTACACATTTTTTCCAAATAGAGATATGAAGTCATCTGGTAAAATTGTATTCACATCGCAATATATGACGCAAAATAAAATGCAATGCTAGAATTTTCCAATATCGTGCAGCCTTAATACAGTGTAATTAAAAATATTATTTAATTTTAGTATTATTAATAAGGGATAGTCCACCCAAAATTGACACACTATTTACTCACTAGGCCTCAAGTAGCTCCAAATCTTTATGAGTTTCTTTATTCTGTAAAGATATTTTGAAGAAAGCTGTAACTAAGCCTGTAACAATAAGGATTTTTTGTTGTGTGATATATTGTCACAGAAATTATTGCAATAAGCGT
>CAIGQZ010035027.1:16251059-16267772 GCA_903798205.1 Danio tinwini
ATTTTTGGGTGAACTACCCCTTCAAGTTCAGACACGCAGTAATAAATAACAGTAACACGGAGCAACACTGACCACTAGTGGTTCATAATAGTAGTCTAGCACCTGTCGCTGCGGAAAAAAAGAAAAGATCGAACTCGACGTGCTGCATATTTTACATGCGTATTCTTCATAGACTTAACACTCAACAGGTGGCGCTATAGTACTTCAATAATCATGTGTGATGTTTCTGATTTAACTATAAGCTACTTTTACGATTAAAAAGTATTCATATACGAATTTATATACACATAAAGTGTAAATAAAGTTCACTCACTATAGATTACTAAGGGTAAAATCTTTTGTTAGGTATCCAGAGCAAAAATCACGTAGTTTTGTTTTTATTTTCTTTTTTTTAAACTAAAAAAAACTCTTAAACTTAAAAAAAACTGTTTGGATTCATAGTAATAAATAATGAATAGAAGAAGTGTGCTAATTGCGGTTGTGCGTCTGTACGCGCGTTCAGAGCGTCTCTCCATCCAGCCCACTCATTTAAGCTCAAATGTCACGTCATTCCTGCTTTTTCTCAAACCTCTTTCATGCCGAGGACCAGGCACCTGCCCTCATCTGGACTTTACTTCTACAAAACCTCGTCCCGTTATTTCACCTGGAGGGCAGTGCAAATGGAGCTGTGTTTGATGGCTTGCCGTTTTTAAAGAGGACAAAAAAATCTAAAGTTGCTTATGTTTGAAGGGATTATTTCGTACACATTTGACTGACGATGACTGAGATGAAAATTTGGTGCGTTTTGCTCATGGCATTCACTCTCACTTCAGCCGCTCCGAAATCACACCAGCGGCTTGAGGAGAAGACAAAGGACAACAACGACACTCTGCAGGTTGAAAGAGATAATCAAGAACATTTATTAAGTCAGGTAAGATACAATTCAACCAGCGCTCGATGTGATAATCTATTGAGATGCTTTTTATGTCTATCTGCAAACACTTTATGATAACTTTCATTAATAAGCTATTAACAATTTCTACAAATCTGGGGCGTTGCGTTCTCTAGGGAACAATGCAAGTAGCCTAACCACCACAGAAAACAAATGGATGCTGGAGTGATTGTATAGGACAAATAAGTACTGACCTCTGATCAGTGCAGTTATAAGAAGAAAAAAAGAAGTTGTGCAGTCCAAATTACAAAATGCAAATTGTATTTAATAATATCTTAGATGACATATTTTAGGTAATGTAACCTGGCTACATGTTTACTTACTTTTAGATTACTTTCACAATTACAAATAATTTTTGTCAAAATAAACCATCTGAATCTTGATTAAATGTATTTTATTTGTTTACTGTAAAATAAATACAAAATCAAAATAATGTGGCATTTACATGTACTCCAGAGAGCCTCTTTCATTCACATGAAACAAATTGTCAAAGATTATATGTTCATGATAATAATGAGAGATATTCTGTATGTTCAAATATACGTTAAAGCGCACCTATGATAAAAGTCAACTTTTGATAGCTCTTGATAAACCCATCAAGTCTCTTTTTTAATATTTCCTGATGTTAAAATAGGACCCAAATCCCAGTGATTTTGAGGCCCACCGCAACATGACATTGGAGTGTGTTTTTTCCCCACCCACCAAATTGATTGACAGACGCCATGTTTTCTATAATAATATGTATACACCACATGTCCACAGAACATTTTGTTTGCAAATAAACTTGGATAAAAATATTTGAAACAACTCTCTGTAATTTTTTAAAAGTTTTATAAGTTAAACATTTTTTTTAGAACTGAGCATCTTTGTAATAAAGACAGTAAAATCGCTATGTAACTCTTAACTGCTATAATCACCACGGACGCATGGTGTCAGTAAACGCGCATATGTGCGTTTGTGTGTGTACTGCAAATGGCATTTGTGTGAGACTCATCGTTTCAGAAAGGCTTGAGTAAACTCCACCATAAATACATGAAATTAACTTACTTGGTATTTTTGACCAATGAGCTGTGTTTCAGCTTCATCCGAGTCTCTGTCACTGTGCTGTTTATCTGACATAATGCACGTAGAAGCGGTAGGTGGGGAGAAGCAACTCATTTGGATTTAAAGCCACAGACTACAAAACAGCCACAATGTACTCAGACACAAAAATGGTCAGATTCTGGAGGCTATAATAAATAATCTGATGGGTATTTTAAGCTGAAACTTTACATACACTTTCTGCAGACACCAAAGGCTTATCTTACATCTTGTAAAAGGGGTAAAATAGGTGCCAAATTGGAGCTTGCCCAAACATATCATTTTGATCAGATGCTTTCACTGCTGTTTTCTCACAGTGTAATTTTTCTTGTATTATTCTATTTTGTAAATAATGAGCACGCACAATACATTTCTAGCTGCAGTTCACCTAATGGGCAACATAAACAATGTTAATGTCTTTAAAAACAAAGGTTTCTGATTCTGCATAGAGCCCTTATAAATGAATGTTTGTTAATGTTATTAATGAAAGTTATTAAAATGTTCCAATAAAATGAATAGACTACACTCTTAAAATTAAAGGTTTGGGAGGGAAGAATCATTGATGGGAGGGAATAAACATTCTTGCCCCCCACCCCTAAAATAGTATTTAACAGCATTATAATAACCTTTTTTTTAAGAAAACATAAAAAAATGACACTTTTTATTTATGAATATTAACTTTTCTTTTTAAGAGTGTATTCAACATTGATCATTGAATTAATTCTCATTCATAAACAAATAACAAGAGTTGAAAATGTAAACAAAGTGCAGTGATTTTGCTTGCTTGCTGGGTTTTCTTTGTAGCTGCTGGGTGATTATGACAAAGTGAAAGCGCTTTCGGAAGGCTCTGACTGTGGCTGTAAATGTGTTGTCAGACCTCTGAGCGCCAGCGCATGCCAGCGGATCCGGGAGGGTCACGCTACACCTCAGGACTTCTACACGGTGGAGACCATTACATCAGGACCTCACTGTAAATGCGCATGCATTGCACCTCCATCTGCTTTAAACCCCTGTGAGGGTGACTTCCGATTAAAGAAGTTGCTTCAAGCTGGAAAAGATAATATCAAGGTGACCAGAGCATCTGCAGTTTGGATCTTATAGACCAGAATAAGGCAGGATATAAATGCATTTAATGTCCTACTATTAAATAAAACCAGCTCTAGCCATGATGGAATTTACTTCATCGTTACAGCTGTCAACTATACTGGAAATGCTGGAGGGTTCTTTCTATGGCATGGACCTATTGAAATTGCACTCAGTCACTACAAAACTTCTCGATCGCATGGACACAATAGAAAAAGTAAGTTTAACTTGTTATTCTATTTTATTATTTAGACATCCATGATATATCGGTGGACATCGGCATCGGTTGATAAATGCTTATTTTTAATTGAACCATTATTGGGTCTATTTAATTTGGTGCATTTGCATCATATAACTTATTGCACACTAGGGCTTCACAACAATATTGGAAAAATCAGACATTGCGATGATTTATTTTGCTGCGATTTATATTGCGATATGAATACAATTTGGGCAGATGACTTGAATAGCTCTATTTGAGATAAAATCAATAACTATGATTGGAATAATTTTGTAAAAGAGTGAATCAAAGAAATTGCAACAATAAATAAATTAGATAGAGCAAAGATAAAAGTGAAATAAGTAGTCAGATATTCCAGTACAGTGATAAGATGCGATATTATCATGATATTTTTCCCCCGTTAATGATAGATCACGATACCAGCGATATATTAAAAGAAAACCATCCATAATATATCATGATATTTGTAAATGAAGGGTAAATGCATAAAAAAGTTATAAAATGTATTTCTTTTATTAACAGCACATAAATTTCCTAGAATTGCAACATTGATATATGTTTGATCTGCCATTACGAGAAGCACCACCTCATGCATATCGCTATTTTGTCCTGCTCCTATTATTGAATAACCAAATGTAATGTAAAATGTAAACATTGTACATTCCTCATTGCTGATCAACTATAACTATCACAACTTCACACTGCAGATGCTGCGATGTGACTATTGCGAATGCACACATTGCGACATCGATGCTGAAACCATATATTGTACAGCCCTATTGCACACAGCAGATGCGCACTTTAGAAATGTTTTCACTATAGAGGGAAGACGTGTCTGCGGAGTGGCAGATTATCACTGTTAAAAAAAGGGGACGTCAGTATTACAATATGTAAATGATTTTGATGTATGTTACATGTTCATGTAAATAAAATGTTTCCTGACAGTTGTTTTGTTTCATTTTAAACTTACGAACTTAACAAAAATCTACTGGGTTTGCCTTATCAGATTCATAAAAATGCATATCAATATTTACATTTATTGACCAATATATCGGTTATCGGCCTCCAAAAAATAAAGATATATCGGTTACCGGTTTTGACAATAATTTTCATATTAGTGCATCCCTAGTAAAACTGATGTATTTTATTATTGACAGATGGTCCTAAACAACCAGACTGAGGAGAAGTTGAACACAAAAAGCACCTCTCCGAATCCACAGCTGCCTACATCCTCACCTAAAACTCTGCCCTCAGTCATTCAGGAGAAGAGGACGAGTCTGGGGGAGCAGAATGACGAAGCAGCTGCTTTTCAGCACATGGAGGTGGGAGGTGCCGTTTAAAACAAATGTCGCATTACATAATTGTCATGTCCAATACGTAACAATGGAATAATCCAAACATTATGCTAAGCCACAGAGTGAAGTGGACCACCCGTTGCAGATGTATATTTATTTACTCAAGAGCGTTGACACAAGAGTAACCTCATCCTGTGATTTGAAACTTTCACTAACTTATCCTGCTGTCAGCTCTTACATAAGTTGGCGTGAAAAGAGCCAAATGACTTGGACTATCAAAGATCCATAACAGATGATCTATGTAATAATCTGTTAGAGAGGAAAAACAAAATGTCTTTCACTTTGAATTGAAATTGAAGAATGTGTTTTGAAGAATAGCCAAAGTCTTTTGTGTTTGGAATGATATTAGGGTAAATAAATAGACAGAAAAGCCTTAATTAAATTTGTTTTTGGTGAATGGTCTCTTTAAATGGCTGCAGTATTACAATGTCCTCAAATGTGCTCAACAGAGTAAATATGAGGAAAAGTTTGTTGGGGATATTCTGAACAGTGGATCAGACCTGAACAAAGCCGCCACAGCATTGCAAGAACAAGAGCAACAAGGCAGGAAGAAGCCACCCAAAATAACTGTGAGGGGCATCACATACTATAGGTCTGACCCAGTGGATGACATGGACTCCGAGAAGAACTGTAAGTATAACTTTGTGGTTTTAACATTTACATGTAAACAGTGTTGACAGGAGTACTGAAAATACTCAATTAAAAGTACCATTACTTACTCAAAAATGTAGCGCAAGTAGAGTAAAAGTATCTGTTGTAAATATTACTCAAGGTATGAGTAAAAAGTAGCTCTTTTAAAAGTACTCAAGAGTAGAGAGTAGAGAGCATTTGGGCAATTTGTGCGCGTGTGTGAAAACGTAACATTCTCTACTGCATTTAGTGATTGTTTAAGTCTGTTCCAGTCATAATACAGTAAACATCCTCCATCTTCTCATCACGACTCTCAACAGTCTCTGGGTCATTGCATGTAAAGATTTTGGGTATCTTCTTGGTCAATGCTTCCAAATTGTTTACTGCCTTTATGAAGCGCCCATGTCTTGAGGTCGTTCAATACGATGCAATTTACTTTCTATGCACTTTCTAATTTGATTCAACAGGAATCACAGGACTGATTTTTCTTAGCCAATCACTATAGACAAGAACAAAATAAAGTTGTGACTGCAGGTTAAAGGAAAGTAGTGGAAAAGTAAAAGTACTAATCCTGAGCTAAAAATGTAATAAAGGGAAAGTAAAAGTACACATTTTTAAAACTACTTAGTGAATTACAATTCCTAATTAGAGTCATTTGAGTATTTTTTTAATTTATTCATTTATTCAAAGTTTGCAAAAGTGGGTTCAAGACTAATTTAATTTTTCCTTACAGTACAGTAGGCCTCTTAGTAAACATTTTAGAAGCACAAATCGAATACTTTTTAAGTCAAACTGCAATGCAATCATTTAGATTTTCCACATTCTTAAGCGTATTTCTGACAAATGTTATGGTAATAGCTCACAGAAATGACTATGTGGCATGTTATTTAAAGTTCAGTCTAACATTTGAAAGCAGTGGTACTGGTGCCAAGTCTTACAGATGGCGGCACAATAACATTAACAGCATTATAGGTTTGGTCTCTTAAATATGCACATTTGACACTAGCTTGAGTTCGGATGCAGATGTAAATTGGTTTTTTTTAAGTACCGTTGTATCAGCCTCATCTTTTGAATATTTGTAGATCCTAAAACCACAGGTATATCACCTCATTACTAAGCAGGTTTGCTATGAAAAACAGCAGCCTAAAGACATTAATTTTAAAAAACAAATACACACCAAAATCTAAAAACACATTTCTGCTACAAGATGGTTACCATTAGTGTTACCAAACTAAATCTGTGGTAAAAGTTAGTGATTTGTGTTTTGAAACATGTTCGAACTAGATAGTTGCACAATGTTTCTGTCGCTTTCCATTTCAGTGTTATTGAGGATGACAGTTCTGATATATCTGGCTTTAAACTAGTTGAAATCCACGAGGCATTTGTGGTTTGTACTGTAGAAGTTTGCACTGAACTCAAGCTCTTCTCACTGGATCTTGCATGCACTAATTAGTAGTTATTTGATCTTGGCTGTCCAGTTTAGTAAACTCACTTGCTTTAAGCTCACGCTGTGTTTTCTCTTAAGCTGACCTCATAACAGTCAATGCAGCTTTCGGTTCAAATAAGTAGCTCTATTTTGTTCTGCTTTTGCTGTATTTGGTGTTTGCTTTTCAACAGAAAGGGAATGTTTATTATTGAGAGTGGCATCAGTGCAACCACCAACAAAAATCAGTCGCACAGGCTGGGAAAAAAAGGTTGCAAAATGCGACCCATTATTTGCAGTCTGCAGCCCTGCAGAAAAAGTTGTTTACACTCTTAATAAAGGTTATTTATCTATAGGGTTTTTTAATTAATGAACCTTGATCACCCATAGAACCTTTCCATTGCACATTTTTTATTGTGCAAAAACATACTTTAGCCAATAGTATCTGGATGCAGACTTGGATTTGCAAGCCGAGACTGCATATCTCAGACTTGCAATGTCAGACACAATGCACTCAATGGAGCTACAGTGACGTCACTATGAGGGGTAGGTTAGGAGTGGGGTTAGGTGTGCGTATTAAAAAGCATTGCATGCAGCTCACCTTGCAACTACACCAAGTCTGCATCTAGACCGCTCTCAGTGTAGGCATGGTTTAGACTTGCCTTCAAGATGTGTATTAAGATGGCTTTAAAAGGATAGTTCACTCAAAACTGTCATTTACTCATCCTTTACTTGTCACAAACCTGTTTTATTGTCTTTTTTCTGTTGAACACATATTATTTTGAAAAATATTTGAAACCTGTAACCAATAACTTCCAAAGTTTTTGTTTGTCCTACTATGAAAAACGATGGTTACAGGTTTTAAGCTGTCTTCAAAATATCTTCTTACATCTTCAGCAGAAGAAACAAATTCAAGGTATAGAACCCCTTGAGAATGAATAAATGGTAATTAAATGCTCTTTTTTGGGTGAACTGTGTCCCTTTAAGATGCATTTTCTGCTCTTTTGATCTAAAATTTCTAAATAAGCTCATAACATTTACATATGTATGAAACCATACATTTACCAGCATGTACCACACCACACGTTGAGCTAGACTTTATTGTATGATGAAAAGGGATGGTAAGGGAACAGTGAGATGAAGGGGAAACAGCGTAAGAGGATAAACAGTCAACAGGTAGGTAGGTTGATCGATTCAATGTAGGAGGGAAAAGAGGATTATAAGGATTGTTAATGGTAAGCAAGGAAATAGAGGGAGCGAAGGTGGGTTCGAGAGAACAAGAGGAGTAGTGATTGGATAAGAAGGCAAAGTGAGGGGTGGTCCTGCTGCCGAACCTTTGTTAACAAGTTAACTCCATTAAAGCAGGAGCTTTCATTTCCGTACTGGTTTGTGTTCAATTTATAACTGGTAAGAGAACATTGACCTTTTTACATTTTTCAGAAACACATAGTTTAAATCCCATCTGCCTTGTGTGCTTGTAATGTCTCATAATGTCTCGTAATGTTTGCCAAATCTTGTTCAAAATAATCTCTGGTAGTGCGTGTTGAAAAGCTCAATACATTTCAAATACACTTTACACCAGAATATGTAATTGCTGATCTTAATATGAAGTTTAAAAAAGACTTAGATTTTAGGATCCATTTGTTCTTTTACTGTCACTATGAGTGTCATATCTAAAACATTCTGCTCTTCATTGCAGTAGATGATAATCTGAGTGGTGATAGCCCGATTGATCTCTTTGCCGATGAACAACTTCTTCGACACAAAGCTCGCCACTTTAGGCCAGTCATCAAAGCCTGGTCAGTCCGGCCAAAACCCAAAAGTGAAATTTTAAAAGGCGGAGATACACCAAAAAAAGGTCAAAATTTAATTATGGGACCACTGGACTCGACGGCACTGCCGATTAAAACGCCTACTGAACCAATATCCGTTCAGACTCAAACCAGTCGTTCCACCACAGACAGCTCCACAGGAGATGAGAGAACCACAACAACACCTGCTGCCATGGATAATTTAAAGGTCACCAAACCTCAAACTGTCACTAAAAGAATTGAGGCAAACAAAGTGGAGTCACCAACTCCATCTGTACAACAAGCTCAAAACATGTTGGTCAGGTCATCCAATCTGGGCCACTTAAAAACAAATGAGTCAGTCGCTGCAGCTGTTAAAGTAGAGGCTACAGAGCCAACCATGACAAACCAGACCAATGGGACTGCAGAAAAGGAAACATCTGCATCTTCTGTAACCCAAACTGGAGCGCTTATCAAAGAACATCTGAAAGCCTCAACTCAAAGCACACTTAATACATTAACACCATCACCGACTTCTCATTTGAATGCTTTAACAGTCACAGAAAGCTCAGTGGGAATTAATGCTCACAGAGGAGAAGTTACCACTATTATGATGACAGCAAGCGTCACTGAAAGCAAGACGGATTTAGTTACTGACTTACTCAAACTGAGTCCCAGGGAGACGCTGATGACTACTAGAACCACAAGCCAGCCTGTCAAACGCAGGTACAGTATAAGCTGGGATGAAGAAGAAGAAGAGGCGCTGGTGGTACCAGAGCAGGTGGAAGAAGAGAAACCTGTAAAACCTGTGGTGGAAGGCAGAGTAGGAGAGGAGCCTAAGAAGAAGCCAGGTATAGCTTTATGATGTTCTTTTTTATTTCATGTGTGTGTGTGTGTGTGTGTGTGTGTGTGTGTGTGTGTGTTTGTGTGTATAGAAACTGCTAGAACATTCCACAATTACAAACAAAATGCATGAATAAATACAGATAAATGAATAGATTAAAACCATACAAATTTATGCTTTCACATTTATTTTTAAGTCTTGCTATACTGGGTACATACATACTATAGAAATGCCTGTTTATAGATATAAATAAAAACATTTTATATGCTATAACTAATGCTAAAGGCACTACATATAAGATTCTTTCATTAAAATATCCCAAAATGCAGCATTATTTGTAAATAACAGTGTTATGTGCTTCTTATTGACTTACATTATCCCAAATGTATAGAAGAAAGTCCAAATCCAAAGCCGTTTTAACTAGTGATATGGACTGTATCAAAGTCCCTTTAAGGCAAGTAATTTCTCTTGGTGGCCACTTTTGAAACGGCTCATTCTGTTTGAATTGACATTTTGTTTGAACATCATTCTCCAAAATTGCTTGCCAAGCTTACGATTAAGTTTCATATTAGGAGTCACCAATAAAATTAGATAACAACTGTCTCTTTAGTTTTACTTCTAAACATCTGAATCACACAAAATCTGTCCAAACTCATATCTGGTCCAAGCTCCTCCCCCGGAGAATCATCAGTCTATATCGATCCATGATTGGTTCCTGTACTAGAAGGCAGAGCTTCATTCAATATATTAATCGTTATACTTTTCCCCATTCAAAACTATACGAGTGACTTGCCTTGTGTATTCTATAGTCTTTGACTGTATCCTTTGTTGCCATACTAATGACGTCACAACGATTTCCACTTTGGTCTTAAGGAAAACAGGAAAACACCAAAGACGCTTTAATATGATGTGTTTTTTAGACCACAAAGAGCAGCATTGTAACAGACATGAATGTATCTAATATTCAATTAAAATGTATTTAGTATGATAGAACAGTGCTGCTTTTTTACTTTATGATCACAAGAGGAAGAACCATAAGCAGTCGACCTCGGCATTAATAAAAGTTGACATTAATAAAAGTCGACATTAATATTAATATTAATATTAATGCCGTCGACCTTGGCATTAATATTTTGAGCCGGTGTTAATGCTCATCTCTTATCATCAATTGTTTCAGCTGTCTCATTTCACTTCAACAACTTTTAGCTTTACTCTGCTTCATACTAAGGTGATGATACGTTTTGAATACTTTAGCTCATACTTCAATAGGAGTCGTAAGGCCGTGTCCACACGAACAGGGGTATTTTCAAAACTACGTTTTTTTTCTATGCAGTTTCGTTGTTTGTCCACATGAAAATGAAGTGTCAGGTGACTAAAAATTGAAAACTTTCTTCAAGAATTTAAGAGTCAGTTCATGTTGAATAACCACGACATGTTTAGATATTTTCAAATAAGGCACTATTTTAATTCAGTAGTGCACAAGAGAGGGGACTCAAAATGCTTTAGTGAAAACACTTTTGTCAGCATATAGGGGTAACACTATCAGTAAAGTAGTCTCTCAATTTTATCATTGTTTTCAAAATTACAGATCAGACTCTACCTCATATGTAAGAATTAAATGGGAGAAAAAAGGAAGTAGTAGTATAACAGAAGATGATTGGTTAGAAACATGTAATTCCCAATGGCAAACTACAGGCTCACACCAATGGAGACTATTTGCCTGGAAGAACATAATTCGTTTCTTTATAACTCCTGCACAAAAAAGCCACGATAAAGTGAGAACAGGGTGTTGGAGGCATTGTGGTTCGGAACTAGCTAATCATCATCATATATTCTGGGCATGTCCAATTTTACACCTGTTTTGGAAGGATATACACAAGACATTGGAGGCCATATTGAAGATCGAGATTCAGTTTCAATTTTCGGTTCTACTTGGGAATTTTTGAGTTGCATGAGGTTAGAGACATGTATTTATGGAGAATATTTCTGGTCGCTGCCAAGAAGACTATTACACGTAAATGGCTTGTGCTTACCCCTCCCACTTTACAAGAATGGAAAGCAATTGTTGTAGAAATCTGGAAGATGGAAACTTTCACTTACTCTCTAAAACAAAACAAAAAAACAGAAAGGGGCAATTCTATGGAGCAAGGGGAAAGAATTTTTGGACTTTGATATTAATCAGTGCTGATGTATATATGTATGTACACGTGTATGTGTATACAGTATTGTATGAAACCATGCAAGACCACTCTTACAATGTTCTTTATCCTGCTGTTTTTGTTCAATGTTTATATTTTATTTTTTCTTATTTTTTTTCTCCTCTTTAAATGGTACTGTAAACTCTCGGATATTGTATGTTACAGTATTATATTTCTGAAAAGTCCAGCCAGGGTATAGATTTTCCAAAACTCAGAGTACATCTGGTTGTGTGGATGTTTCAACTAGAGTTTTCGCCTTATGACGTCAGCCTGTGTGATGTTTTTTTCCTTTCAGATTGGTTAACAAGGCTGGGCTCACACCAAATGCAGAAAATACAAATGTGACAAAATTCCACACATTAGCGGCAAACATGGGATTGTAGCTGTCGGGAACTGGGACATGGGAACTGTTTCATCGTGTGTGGTGTTCTGTATGCAACCGACAGCTACAATCAGCAGGACACGAATTTGTCGTACGTTTTCGACACCCACACCAACACTCAGGTGGTCCCTCATCTGCCTTTTAGCAACAACTATACCTACGTCACACAGATCGATTACAATCCAAAAGAGCGGGTGTTGTACGCTTGGGATAATGGACATCAGGTCACTTATAATGTTCAGTTTGCATATGTAGACCCGCTGTAGACTCTGACCGCACAGCAAACATGTCCTTCGCATGAAATAGAAGAAACCGTAAACTAGAGCTGCGCGATTAAACATTAAAATATTCTGATCTTGACTTAAACATCACACTGTTCACATAATAAGACAAGATTATAGTTCGGATATAAGAAAAGATTTATATGGTCACGATAAATTATGTAAATCAAATGAAGACTGCATGAATTACATCTTCACGCCAGTAGGTGGCGACAGTTTGTTTTGATGATTTGTTCGAAAGTGCTGATTCATTTAGTAATAGAATGTCATCTTTATCAGTAAGTCATTAAATCACTGATTCTAGAGATGAAAAATGCTAATTTGATTAATTCAGTAATTAAATGAATAGTCTTTACACAGGAGAGTCGTTGAATCATTCATTCATGTGACAAAATTCCACACATTCATGGCAAAGGCATTGCATATTTTATGTTGTTCGGCTGCAGGTTGGTAATCCACCTCTGTTCTTATGTTTACATAGATTTGTATACAATTTACTTGGGCAAATACTTAATTCCCTGTTTGGTGTGAACCCAGCATAAAAGTGTCATTGTCGCCACCTGTTGGTTCACGCTTTATAGTACGTTTTCATGTGGACAGAGATAAAAAAAAAATAATAATAAGAGCGGGAAAACCCCTTTTATAAAAATACTCACATTCATGTGGACATAGCCTAGGTTTTTGTTGTGAATATGTGCCCTCTAGTGGCAAAAATTACGTACTGTGCTTTTAGGTACTTCTAAGAATATATAGTTATCTTTCAGGCAAAAAAAATTTACTGAAACACCAAAGTAATTGTGAAATCGGGCGTAGCTGACATTTTAAAAGTGTGTGTGTGTGTGTGGGTTGGGGCGGGGGGGGGGGGGGGGGGGGGGTTGGCAGCTGAATGAGATCCAAAAGTTTACTTTCATATAATTATTAATCACCTAATCACCTATTTCACCTGAAATCACCTGAGAGGGACGTATCCCCCCAGTTGCTACACCCTTGTGTGAAATGCTCTGGTTTTATTTGCAGGAATGTGCAAGGACACCTTAGCCACAATCTCTGAGCCCATCACACACAATACATACGGCCGTAATGAAGGCGCTTGGATGAAGGACCCACTGGATCAAGACGACAAGATCTACGTCACAAACTATTATTATGGCAACAACCTGCTGGAGTTCCGCAACATGGACGTCTTCAAACAAGGTATCGATTCTCACTTTACTTTGCATACACAAGCATAACACCAACAAGCAATTTTACTCATTTCAATTTCTTACTTTACTTCAAGGCCGCGTCACCAATTCCTACAAGCTGCCTTACAACTGGATCGGCACTGGCCACGTGGTCTACAAAGGTGCTTTTTATTATAACCGTGCTTTCTCTCGGGACATTATCAAGTACGACCTGCGGTTACGTTATGTGGCGGCCTGGACAATGCTTCATGACGCAGTGTTCGAAAACGATGATGTATCAGCATGGAGATGGAGAGGAAACTCGGACATGGACCTGGCCATCGATGAAAGTGGGCTTTGGGTGATTTACCCAGCGCTGGACGATGAAGGCTTTTTGCAGGAAGTGATCGTTTTGAGCCGCCTGAATCCCATTGATTTGAGCATGAAACGCGAAACCACATGGAGGACCGGACTGCGAAGAAATCGATATGGGAACTGTTTCATCGTGTGTGGTGTTCTGTATGCAACCGACAGCTACAATCAGCAGGACACAAATTTGTCGTACGCTTTCGACACCCACACCAACACTCAGGTGGTCCCTCATCTGCCTTTTAGCAACAACTATACCTATGTCACACAGATCGATTACAATCCAAAAGAGCGGGTGTTGTATGCTTGGGATAATGGACATCAGGTCACTTATAATGTTCAGTTTGCATATGTAGACCCGCTGTAGACTCTGACCGCATAGCAAACATGTCCTTCGCATGAAATAGAAGAAACCGTAAACTAGAGCTGCGCGATTAAACATTAAAATATTCTGATCTTGAATTAAACATCACACTGTTCACATAATAAGACAAGATTATAGTTCGGATATAAGCAAAGATTTATATGGTCACGATAAATGATGTAAATCAAATGAAGACTGCATGAATTACATCTTCACGCCAGTAGGTGGCGACAATTTGTTTTGATGATTTGTTCGAAAGTGCTGATTCATTTAGTAATAGAATGTCATCTTTATCAGTAAGTCATTAAATCACTGATTCTAGAGATGAAAAATGCTAATTTGATTAATTCAGTAATTAAATGAATAGTCTTTACACGAGAGAGTCGTTGAATCATTCATTCAAGATGTTAATTGAAAAACATTTGAGATTCACTCGAAACCCTCATTTATCCAGTAATGAAGTAAGCTTTTATGAGTGAACTCATGCTCATTCAAGAGATTTGATCAAAAACGCTAATTCATCCAGTGATGAAATGTGTATTGATGAGCATTTTTGATTCATCATATTAAGATTTGATTAAAGATGTTGGCTGCAACCGAAATCGGCTACTATTCAGTAGGTACTGCATTTGAATTTAATACTCGACTGTTAGAAAAGTATGTTCTATATAGTATGAATGAAAGTAGTATGAATGGTACTCTACGTATTTGGATGTATTTCATCCACCATTTTGTCATCATCACGTGACCTTCCCACACCAGTTGCGTTGCTTCATGAATTCTCTCGCTGTGCATGATGGGGTAGCGTAGCGTGCATCTGATGTGCACTTCAGAATCTTGCAGGAAGTAGTAGGTCATATGGGTACTTCTCGTGTATACTGTTTTTCGAATTCTATGAATTCGGACATAATACTCGGCTCGCATACTGTTTCTAGCATACTAGTATGGAAGTATGAGATATCGGACACAACCACTAATTAGTTTATTAATGAAACAAATCAAGTCGTCAAAATATTCATTAAAAATGTTAATTCGTTCAATAATGAGTGACTCATTGACTCGTTCATTCAAGAGATTTGTTTAAACACATTTAATTCACTAAAGAAACAAATGTTGCTAATATGAGTGAGTCATTGAATCATTCATTCCAAGAGATTTGTCAAAAATACTGATTTGCTTAACAA
Organism: Danio tinwini; assembly: GCA_903798205.1. Classification (NCBI taxonomy): domain Eukaryota; kingdom Metazoa; phylum Chordata; class Actinopteri; order Cypriniformes; family Danionidae; genus Danio; species Danio tinwini. The sequence continues at coordinate 16,266,378 of CAIGQZ010035027.1, forward strand.
TGAAGTGGGTGAAGGGACTGAATCGTTCATTCAACAGATTTGTTCTAAGGCACCAATTCCAAGGAAATATCAAATTATTCATTTAACCAAATATTTTTTTCAAACATCATTCAAATTAATTTAATAATAAAAAAAAGGCTCCAGCAAATAATTCAGTTATTTTTTTGTTCATCATCTATAGTAAACTGCTTGCCATTTTTGTTTAGTGGTCTATTCAGGATTGTGGAAAAATCTCATTCTTAATTCATCTACAATCATACAGCTCTACCATTAATGTGGATTGTGGATCAGTTCACTCAGCTTTTCTTAATGTATGTAGTTTAAAAAAGTACTTATAAATATGAAGTTGTTTTCAAAGTGTAAAAAATGGACACACATACTTACATTTATGGTGAAAACAAAGAAAAGGATCAATGTTCTTTACGTTTCTAAGCACCCAAATGCTGCAGCTTTGCAGTTTGCATAAATTTTTTTTTATTAAGATTTTGACGCTTGCTTTTGCACAATGAAAACGGACCTCTTCATGTTTATAGCTGTACCTCTTGTCCGGCTGGCAAAATAAGGACATTTTGAAGTGCTGTATTCTTAAATCTAACAGAATACATTGTATATACTGTAAGATAAAAGCTAAAACATGGGATTGATGAATGTAAAAAGGAACAGTTTGTATTTTCATACACATATCTCTCTCTTTTTTTTTTTTTTTACCAACTGCATATAAAAAAAAAGTTTTCAATTAACATTTTAGTAAAACATGTAGTCAGTGTTTTAGACAGTTTAATAGTATTTGATTTCATAGGTACATTTGATGCATATTAACAAATATTTTGGTATTGTTTGTACATTTTTTGCATATTTTATTTCAATTTGATTTCAAACTCGTTTAGCACTCTGTCAGACCCAGAAAACAGCTGCAATAAAATGAGTTGAAACATGATTTACTTGTATGGTTTTCCTTGTCAAGCGGGATGAATTCTGAGCAGTCATTTACTGTACATAAGAGCAAAGTGCTACACTGATCCTCCGCGCTAAATCTGGACAAACAAAACACATCTACGTTTAACCCGAAAACATTGTTTACCCCTGACTTTAAAATGACCCATAATCAGCAGTCAAGCCCCACATTTACACAAACCTTCAATTTCACAGCACAAATTCAGGCTGACATAAGACACTGTCTGTATTTTTATGACAAAAAAATGCACACAATTCACCCACAACTTTTGACTCCAGTGTTTATTTCTTTGATTTGTTACAAAATCACTTTTATCACTTTCACTGAGAATGAGCAAACAAAAGGGTTGTTCCAAAAAAGGCAGAAATTATATATAATTATATATTTTAAAGTCAGGGGTAAACAATGATATATATATATATATATATATATAATAAATA
>CAIGQZ010035027.1:16271508-16306942 GCA_903798205.1 Danio tinwini
CAAATTAATAAAACACGCTGCATTTTCTCACGAGGCAAATTAATAAATCACGCTGCATTTTCTCACAATGCAAGACAAATTAATAAAACACGTTGCATTTTCTCACGAGGCAAATTAATATAACATGCTGCATTTTCTCACAATGCAAGACAAATTAATAAAGCACGCTGCATTTCTCACGAGGCAATTTAATAAAACACGTTGCATTTTATCACAATGCAAAACATATTTAGTAACTGTGCTGCATTTTCACACAACACAAACAAATTACTAACAACACTTGCAAAAAGCACAGAACACAATGGAAATGTTTCAAAGGAACCCTAAAATGTGACGGATCCGGCTAATAAAATACAAAAGACAAGGGAATCACAATGTTAAAATTAACAAACAAAAACTCACCTTTCAAAGATCACTTACAACTCCACTGAGCAATAGCAAAGTCCATTTAAGGCAATGTATTCTATAGTCTTTGGCAATAGTCACAACACAGCTGAGCGTTTTATTAATTTGTTTACGATGTGTAAAAATGCAGCGCGTTTTTAAAAAATGATTTGCGTTGTGAGAAAATATAGTGCTTTTTATTCATTTGTTTGCATTGTGTAAAAACGCAGCGCGTTTTCATAAATTGTTTGCTTTGTGTGAAAATGCAGCATGAGTTTTTTGTGAATGCATTGTGAGGATTTGCAGCACTTCAAACAGATGAAAACCTTTTCTTAATTTGCCGCCGTTTTTTGTAATTGCAAGTTTTCTTAAATTATCGCACATTTTTAAAAAAATATAACTTACTTGCGTCTTAGAACACTTGAATGATTTGCGCGTTCTGCTGATGTTTTCTGTCAAGGATGGTCTTCACTTTTTTCATATATATAACATTAAAAAAATATTCAGAGCTCATCCTCCACCCAAACATACCTGTCACTTTCCGACAATTTATCACATGATCTGTTGAAGCAAATCCACATGACTTTTTTTGATGCAGATGCGGGAATTTATTCAGTAATTGTTTCCCATAGTAATTTATGCACATTTTTTCTTATAGGATAAAAAGTTTATCCTACTCTGTTGTGGCCATAATTTATGCCCCTTTTCAAAATTAATTCAATATTCCAAAATGTGCATAAAATAGGTGGATGGAAACGTAGCTAGTGACAGAATTGGCAGTTTTGCATGAATTATACCTTTGAAAATTAACCCATTTAAATTCCACCAATGATCAGTTACAGCAAAAAAATATTCACTATTCTCCAAAAAAAAAAAAGACATCAACAAATCTGATGGCTTGAAGATGAGAAAATTAACAAAAATGTGGGGTATGCTATTCCTTTAAATTGAACTATTAAATGGTTCCTGTTTTGTAGTACTTTCAATCAGATCTATAAAACATTAATGATCATTAATACATTAGTAATTCCTATGACTATCCCATTTGTAAATTTCCCAGGAATTTTGCTATTGATAAATCTGGGTGTAACTGACAGGGTGGGCTGCTCTTTCATCCTCACCCTTTATTTCCTGAATGGAGGTCAGGCTGTGACTTCTCTGCCCGTGTTTTGACAGACTCATAAAAGTGCTCAAACACAAACAATGAGGGTTTTTTTTTGTAAGGAGGCACTGAAGGTAAGAGGATTTACACTCTCTGCAGATCTAAGGACAACTCTCCATACCTGAGAAGTGGAGCGAGAGTCTTACATACATGCACAGCCTAGGGACATCGGGAAAGTACCTTTTACAGCAGACATTTGTGATTCGCTCCAGCGCTGATAAAAACTTTATAGGAAAGAGCAGCACGGTAGGTCAATCTAAAGCTCTTTTCCAGCCATTACTGGTGAATGCATTTGCGAATGCTACACTTTTTTTCAACCACACACACAACCATGATCTCAGAACTGGTGATTCTCTCTTCTTCTCTGACAGTGCCTGAAACCAAAATCTTCCCCATTCATCTCTGATACTACCACAATGTTATGCGATAGTTAAAATGTCAAAGAATTTTTATTTTTTCAGGTGCTAAAAAAAAAAAAACCCTCAGCACTGCTGCAGAAATCATCACAGATTATGGGTTACAGCAATCATCTCAAATCACCCAACTGTATTTCACTAAAAGCATTAAAATGACTCTGAACTGCTGAGCTGTACACGTCATCACATTTTAAAAAAATATCAGCTTTTCCATCCTATATATTTTAAGGTTGTCACAAATGCCTTTTTTCCCACTCGCAGAGAGCGCTTTTGCTTAAGCGAAATCCCTTTGAATATGTCTGGTATTGTGCTTGACTTTAAAATACTATGACTCGAGGGTAAAGTCCTGATGGGAGTGTGTTTGTGAGTCTTTGAGCTTCCAGCCAGACTCACTCTCCACCATATCAGCAGTGACTTCACCCAAAAAGCCTGATATTTACAGCATAAACGATACAGTTTGGCCAAAAATAAAGATTTTGACAGATTAATAGAGTATTGCTCTGATTAGATCACTGGGTCAATGAGTTCTGAACTGATTTATTATGAACTGCAGTCACATTGGTTTTTAAACTAACCGCTCACCGGAGGGAGAAGAATATAAATAAATAAAGATCTTTTTAAGACTTTCTAAGTGCACATGTATGCACACACGCGCACACACACGCACGGCTTTAAAAGAAGTTTAAGTGATGTGTAAAAAAATGAATGTAAGTGATGCTTAACAAAAATAAATAAATAAAAAAGTTAATCACATAACTACACAACAGCTTTTTAGACATCCCACTTTTTTGGTAGGTAAATTACTCTACATTTAATAATAATCTTCCCTAGCGAGCTGTTAATGAGCGAAACAATAAGTTAATTCCAGAAATCAAATCTATATAAGATTCATCTACTAAACTGTGATAATAAGTTGCGATATATATGATATTTTGAGATATACTTGAATAACTTTTTTGCAAAGACTTTAGATTGATTGGGATGATTTTATCGGGGACTGAAATATAAATAAATATTTTTGTGTAATTTATTATATACATATAATAAACAAAATGCAGTCATAAATGAGCACAATGGAGCAAATACTCAAGTGAAACAGTGATTTACGATTTTCTGTAACAAAGTCTAACAGTAATCAGCTACAAAAATTGAATAATCAAATGCAAATGAACAATGCATATAAATTGTTCGATAAAATTAATCTTTATTAAACTTTTTTATGCTCTATTAAAATGCTTTTAACTCTCTCAAAATGCTTTCACAGGCTTTAAAAATACATGCAGATGATTAACTTTCACTCTTTTATGCTTAAATTCTGCAGAGTCTTCACAAATCTCATGTGTTTTGACCTGTGGTTTCTGGTCATCTATAATCCCAACTCAACATTGCATATCTTGATGTGACTATTGTGGACACACACATTGCAATATCGATGCTCAAACGATATACTGTGCATATAAATATATATTTTAATAGCATTCTTTGCTTAAAATATAGTCCTTTTTTTTGGAAAATTCCCTTTAAAAGAGGTGTTTTACTATGAACTGTGGTTTTATGACAAAAAAATCCATATTAACAAACTCGAGGGTATTTAAATAACTAGCTTAATTTCTGGCTGAACATTTCTTTCCTGAATCAGCACTGAATTAAGCTTCTAACTATAAAGCATTGGCTGTAAACGAAGCCAATTGGCTGGATAGAAACTGACCACCTTGAAAACACTGATGAATAACAGAAAGGTATTTTTTCATTGCTGCACCACATATGGTGGAAAACACCCGGACCCGAACACATAATCCGGAACAGAATCAGCTGGGGGTGTTTTCACAAAGCAGACTTCTGTTCAGAGTTGCCCAAAAAGAGGTTGCTGTCTTAATGAAACCATGTGAAAGCCAACTTTGAACACACATTTCTAAATCAACACAGGATGGAGCTAGAAAAAAAAAAAAAAAAGATTGAGAGCACACCATGCTTAGATGTCCTCTCAAGAGGGAATACTTAAGATCTGGGTTACATAAACAATTGGAGTCTATGATCTTCAAGATATGTCAGGTTTCTTATGCTCTGAGCAAAACTAATCGCAGCCGGTGAGCGTCAATTATAAGATCAAGCTTTTCCCAGACATCACATTCTCACACAAACTCACACACACAGCAACAGAAATGTTTACTCTTCTTGTCATTGAACAATATGGAGCAAATTCTCTCAGTGTTGACAGTAATGCCCTCAGTTTTTTGCATCTCACGAGCATGAACGCTAAAAGGGAGATGAAAATAAACAAACTGAAAATAAAAGCTATTTGTTCTAATATGCGCACATAGTTTGTAAAGCACTCACATGGAGGAACTAACACAATCACAGTAGGAATGGCTATGCTTCTATCAGTCTTCTCTTTCAAAAGCCTTACTCTTAGGTTTTTCGCAATAGCCTGTCCACCCTACAAGGTCACCATATCACATTTCCCAAGTTCAGCACAAGACTAATCCAATCTGATACTGTGACCACAGCCGAAAAATGCAAGGAGAGAAATTTAATAATGAGAAGGTAATAAATAAATGGTAATAAATATGAGTAAACATCAAATTTCAAGAGTGTTCTCTTTGACTATTTATATGTGACCCTAGACCACAAAACCAGTCTTCGGTTGCATGGAAATAGCCAAAAATACGTTGTATGGGTCAAAATTATAGGCTGTTTCTCAATTCCACGAACGCAGAGAACGGACTTGCGTTATTGTCAAGACCGGTCTTGCCAGGTCACCTCAAAGAGAAAAAACTCAGGAGACCACGAGAACACAGAACGTGTCCTGTGAGATGCTGCATTCTTCCTGATGGTCACATGACATTCACATGTTTTTAACGGAAAATTATTTAAACATTACAGCAATCATACAATGATTTATTGTTTTTTTCCCCTTTTCAATATGCATATCATGCACAAAAGCCTTACAAAATGTACTTTGCACAATACAAATAAAAAAGATTTTAAAACGAATTTCAGCAAATAAACACCCTTAATTTGTTTATGTCTTTATTAAGACAACTTATTTTTATTAAGATAAGTTATATGAACTTTAATAACAAATCTATATAAAGCTGCGCGTCCCACCTCCTTTATAGTCCAATTACCATGTTTGTAAACATTCAGGATGCTTACGCAGGGAGGTGGCAGAAAGCATTTACAGCGGGATTTACTAGCGGGAGCACTAGCATTTACAGCGAGGGAATGACATCCGATGCGGTACAGAGTTTGTTGTTGTCTTAGAAATAAGATATGTTGATTACATATTATACATATTATTTACATAATGCTTTCAGCGTATTATAACAGCTTGTCACCCAGTGATAAGCACAGTGGTTTGGCAAAATTAACATGAAAGTGAGCAGCATTCGTCTGACAGGTCCATTTGCGATAGCAATATCTTATTCAGGACATTGAATAAGACGAAATGACCCAGCATCCAGCCCCAAATATACAATCTTATTGAAGCTTTAAGGGATTTTACAAGAGAAGTTAAAGGCATACAAGTGTTTGGAGGCCAACGATTTTGTTCTGTGTGGTCATGTGCAAGAAATAATGTTCCCTGATCACCAGATTCAAAACTATGTAGTGCTAAAAACCGAGGTTCTGCCGAGCCAAAGACAAGGAAAAAAAAGACGGAGCTAACATTATACAAGGCCTGGGTACTCATCAACAGCAAAACTGCATTCTGACAGCGAATTACACCTGTATGGCAGACCCAGGGTATGTGAACTTACACATAAAGGTAAAGTTGGTTTTATATTCGCACATTCAGACTTTTCCCTTAATAATATAATTTCATAAAAGTATTATTTGCAAACTCTAAATAGCAAAATCATATTAGCAGCCAATGACTATTAAAGTACAACATTGTTCACAGTCAAATAAACAGTGTTCATGTTGTTTTCAAGTCACACTTGCAGGTTATATCAGACCGAATAATCAAAATGTCGTGGTAAACAATATAGGGAGTGTCACAAGTTGTCACTGAATGAATGTGTGAATATTAAAAAAAAAAAGCTATAATAACTTACACTTTCACATTTCATTCTTAGCATTCAGTGTCCGCAGTTTTATTAACCTTATGTAACTTTTGCCGAAATCATTGCTGCAATCAAAAACGAGTAATGTATATGATTAAGCATAACGTGAACTTACCTGATATAACATGAGAACTGCAGAGTTGAGCATTTCTAATTAGGTCGTTGATTCATTCAGCTCCCTTTTAGCCAAAGATTTGGTATCATACCGCACAACGCAACACGTTTGCTATTGCAGCCGGTCTTTTTTTGCAACCGGGGACCCGTGTGACGTCATGTGTGACGTAGGTCGAGTTTGGTGCTTAAGTCTGCATCGGTGCACCTTTGATACCAAGAACACATCCGGGAACTTTCACGTGCCCTCTGTTCTTGTGGTCTTGAGTTTTGGAACTGAACTTTGGCAGTTGAAAATGTTGTTACACGAGAACACAAGGACGCAAGAACACACATTGAGAAACAGCCATAGATTTCCCTTTTATGCCAAAAATCATTCAATGTTAAGTAAAGATTATGTTCCATGAAGATATTGTCAATTTCCTAACATAAATAAATAAAAAATTAATTGATCAAAAATATGCATTGCTAAGAACTTTTATTGACAACTTTATAGGTTATTGTCTTAGTATTTCCAGATATTTTTAAATAGTTGCATCTTGACCAAATTTCGTCCAATCCTAACAAAGTATACATCAATGTAAAACTTATTTTATCAAAGTTCATATAATACATAAATATCAATTTCCAAAAATATACACTGCCTTATTATGGGTTTGTGTTCCAGGATCACATATTATATTGAGATCATTTGAGTTTAGTGACATAACATGTTACCTTGCTGGAAGTAGCCGTCACAATATGGCTAACACTTTAGTCAAAGTTATGAACATAGTCAGAGACAATATAGGCTGTGGTGTTTAAACAGTGCTCTCAGGGGCCCAAAGTGTACAGAGAAAACATTACACAACCACCAGCAGCAGCCTGAACTATTGTAACAAAGCAGAAAGGATCCATGCTACCATGTTTACACCAAATTCTGACTGCCCATCTTTGTTGCAGACAAACTTTTTCCAATCTTCTATTGTCAAAATTTGATGAACCTGAATGAATTTACATTAAGCACACACACACACTCACATATATGGTTTACAAGGAATCTCGATATGCATAATGCATTTTGTACTGTAAAAAAAACACTTGTATAAAAAAAACAACCCTACCCCTAAAACCAACCTTTGAGTTGAGAGAATTGAAATTTTTGAAAGTCAAAAGATCCCATTAAGTATGGTTGTTAAGGCTTTTAATTATGAGAACACAAGGCATGTCCTCGTAAACCATCGTAATAGTGTACACCTAGGTCAATCATTAAACAATTTCAAGTCCTTGTAAACCAAATAAACAAGTACCCACACACAGAGTTCTTCTATAATGTATAATACATACATACAGAAATTCTATGCAATATAATATGAATTAAACACCCTGCATAAAATCAATCAGATGCCAAAACCCAAAGATATCTCCTGCAGGGCTCAATAATATTTCATTAACTGTAGAGCTGTTATTTGCTGGTCTCCTATTGGGGATCAGAGTGAATCATTCTCGCCCAGCGGTTGCGCAGTAATCAGAGGCTGGAGGCCTGCTGTGAGCGGGACAACAATCTGACTGTGATCCCATCAGCACACAGGCAAAAACAATGATCTGAGATGAGGGAGGTTATGGGTAGGCTAACTTGAATGTATTGTATCTATAGAATGTATTGAAATATTAAATTAATATTTATGTTCTCAGTCCAAAAAAAAACATTTCTGTGTTTAAACACTCTTAGGTCCCTGCATAAAAAAGCAGTTCTCTCAATTTTTTATCAAGTGCCACTTCAAAAGTAAATTTACATGGCATATTTTAAAATACAGTACTCACTGTATGACATTGTTACGTTCCTGTGTTGTATGATCATGATTTTTTTTTCCCTTTCGCTAGTTTCTCGCCCTCTCTCTTCTCCCGCTTTCAATCCTACAGTGGTTCCTATTGGCTCAAGCTGGCCAGCTGTTTGCAGTGTCCCCCTTTGACATCATCACACTGTCTCCAATCTAGCCGCTGCCACAGTGGCATAAAAACGTGGTGACAGGACGCTAGTTGCGAGGCCTGGGACGCTTTGATTTTCTGTGTTGTGTTGTGTGTTAGTAAATCATTGCAATCCGTTCAGTGTGTGTTACAATTTGGTATATGTCCACTTTTTATTGTCTAATCTCCATTTGTCCACCGTCAGTTTTACGTGCATGAGGTTAGAGAGTGGGACAGGTAAGAATGTCGAACGACATACATTGTGCACACGTAGGCTTTAAATATCACTTTTGTTAGAGACACTAGGTAAGGGGCGTACTCCACCCACTGTACTTTTGTTTTTCTCTTATCTTAGTGTAGGTAAGGTAGTGTGTCAGAGCCGCAAAGATTTTCTTTTCTATATTCTACATATATTTTTTTTGTTTTTTGGGGGGGTAAAAGTTGGGCCAATAGAATAGGTTGTGTTGTTTTGTTTAAACATTTTGTCCCCAGTTTGTTGTCTGTGATTTTCAATATATTTTTGTAAATATCTATTGTTCTTTCTATATACACATTGTTGCACTTATCTCTATCTTTATGTAAATAAAGCTCACTTTTATTGCATTTAGTTAGTCCTGGTATTTTGTCCCTCACTTGTTGATTGTGTGTTTGCTTATGTGCTTCACCCAAAATTAATGTTACTCTCCTCCCCCTTAACTAACCATCTTTAAGATTATAACTGATGTACTACAAAAAACAAAACAAAAATAGGTCACATTTTATTTTGATGGTCCGCTTGTTGAATTAAAGTTACATTGCATCTACATATCAACTAATTCTTAGTAGATTATAAGTAGACTGTTAGGTTGGGGTTAGGGTTAATGTAAGTTGATATGTGCTTGCAAAGTTTCTTATAGTCAGTTAAATGTCTGTTGAAAGAGCAGTATCAACAAGCAGTCTACTATAACTCAAATGGACCATCAAAATAAAGTGCTACCAAAAGTAAAACAGTGAGACAAAATTGCCACAAATTGATATCTGATGCATATGTACACAGACCAACAATTAAAAACTGCCCAGACACATTGCTAAAAACAACCTGTTTAAAAAGCCAACCATGTCATACTTTTTAGGGGCAATTTTTTTCATGAAGCACAAGCAAAAAAAATACAACGCAGCCACTGTGATGGCTTCAGGATGAAACGAGGCAAGATGACAGTTTATTAGAAAAATAAGATGATTTACTATTTATTTTTTCCTTACCATTATAATTCATAGCTGGCAGGACCACTGACATCTTGGGGCGACTGCCTTTGTTGTGGTTAGTGGCGGGAAGGAGGAGGTGATCCTGTAAGCAAAGGAGGAACTGCCATCAGCCACAAAAACACATGCTTCAGGTTTTTATTTTTATTTTCCGAGGACAAAAACTGCATCGGTCACCGTTCAAGATGATTGGCATCAAACTTTTTGCTGAGAAAAATCTGGTGTGAGAAACGATGTGACGAGGAAAGCATATATATCCAGAGTATGTCATTTACATTTAGTCATTTAGCAGATGTTTTTGTCCAAAGCGACTTACACTTGAGGAGGCATTTAGCGATTCAACAAGAAGAGGCAATACACACAAGAAATGCTAATTATACAAAGGAACTGTAAGTGCTCAGAGAATTAGGTGCTAGAATAAGGGGTAGTGCTTTTTTTTTAGAGAAAAGACACTCAGAATTGCATAATGTTTTGAGGTTATTGTGCGGTGTGCTGGGTAAATATGTACATTTAAGTGCATATACTAATATTAACAACATTTATAATTTAAAATACACTAGTGTTGGTGTTAGGAAAATTGCTTTGTTTTGAAAAGTCTCATATACTCACCAATGCTGCATTTATTTGATCAAAATACAATAAATAAAAACAAAATGAATAAATAAATAAAATAAAATGTAATGCAATGATTTAATCTAAATAATATTAAAACTATTAATTTATATTTATTATTTTTTACATTAATTCCTGCAGTGGCAAAGCTACCAGTATTAAGCAGTTTTTTGCATTAAACAACTCCTACAGTGCATCTGGAAAGTATTCATAGCGCTTCACTTTTTCCACATTTTTTTATGTTACAGCCTTATTCCAAAATAAATAAATTCATTTATTTGCTCAACATTCTACACACAATACCCCATAATGACAATGTGAAAAATTTTTTTTTTAAATTGTTGCAAATTTATTTAAATAAAAAAAACTGAAAAAAAAAAAAATCACATGTACATAAGTATTCACAGCCTTTGCTCAATGCTTTGTTGATGCACCATTGGCTGCAATTACAGCCTCAAGTCTTTTTGAATATGATGCCACAAGCTTGACACGTCTTCGGGAATATTTTTGCCTATTCCTCTTTGCAGTACCTCTCAAGCTCTATCAGGTTGGATGGGAAGCAACGGTGTACAGCCATTTTTAGATCACTCCAGAGATGTTCAATAGGATTTAGGTTTGGGCTCTGGCTGGGCCACTCAAGGACATTCACCGAGTTGTTGTGAAGCCACTCCATTGATATTTGGTAGTGTGCTTTTGGGTCATTGTCCTGCTGAAAGATGAACTGTAACCCCAGTCTGAGGTTAAGAGCACTCTGAAGAAGGTTTTCATTCAGGATGTCTCTGTACATTGCTGCATTCATCTTTCCCTCTATCCTGACTAGTCTTTCAGTTCCTGCTGCTGAAAAACATACCCACAGCATGATGCTGCCACCACCATGCTTCACTGTAGGGATGGTATTAGCCTGGTGATAAGCGGATCCTGGTTTTCTCCAAACGTAATGCTTGGCATTCACTCCAAAGAGTTCAATTTTAGTCTCATCAGACCAGAGAATTTTGTTTCTTATGGTCTGAGAGTCCTTCAGATGCCTTTTGGCAAATTCCAGGCGGGGAGTGGCTTCCGTCTGGCCACTCTACCATACAGGCCTGATTGGTAGATTGCTGCACAGATGGTTGTCCTTCCGTAAGGTTCTCCTCTCTCCACAGAAAAATGCTGGAGCTCAGACAGATTGACCATAGTGTTATTGATCACCTCCCTGACTAAAGCCCTTCTCCCCCGATCACTCAGCTTAGATGGCCGGCCAGCTCTACGGATAATGGAGGCCACTGTGCTCATTGGAACTTTAGAGCAGCAGACATTTTTCTGTAACCTTCCCCAGCCTTGTGCCTCGAGACAATCCCGTCACGGAGGTCTACAGACAATTCCTTTGTCTTCATGCTTGGTTTGTGCTTTGACATGTCAACCCTGGGACCTTATATGGACAGGTGTATGCCTTTTCAAATCATGTCCAATCAACAGAATTTACCACAGGTGAACTCCAATGAAGCTGCTGAAACATCTCAAGAATGATCAGTGGAAACAGAATGTACCTGAGCTCAATTTAGAGCTTCACGGCAAAGGCTGTAAATAATTATGTACATGTGATTTTTCAGGTTTTTTATTTTTTTTAAATTTGCAACAATTTAAAAAAATATATTTTTTCACATTGTCATTATGGGGTATTGTGTGAAGAATTTTGAGTAAAAAAAATTAATTTAATCCATTTTAGAATAAGACTGTATTATACTTAAAAATGAAGTGCTATGAATACTTTCTGGATGCACTGTATAGCTTTCATTAACAGATTAAACAAATATGTAGTTTCAGTTTAATTGAATAAATTTTTTTTGATGATGATGATGATGTAATTTGTTTTTAAAATGATCTAATATTTGAATAGAAGTCTATATACACTTCACAACATTTGCAATGCTGTCAGTTTTTTTTTTCAGTGTAATCAAACTGAAATTTGAAGACCTGGAGTGTCATATAACACTTCTATAATAAGGTCAAACATTTGTGTACATTAGTCAAACACAACCTCAAGCAATGAGGGAGATTCTCCTGTCAGGACACACACCTGTTGAAGACAGAAACCATGCGGACAGGAAAGGTTGTAATAACACTCATGTCTATGTGATGGATTGGACATGGGTCATAAATGTAGACTTCAGCAAATGTGTTTTTGTTTAACACCATCTGTCGTCGCTGTGCTAAAGATGTGCAGAAACATTCACTAAATAGTCCACCCAAATACAACAAAATCCAGTCAATCCATACTTGTTTTCATGTTATACTTTAGTTTCTTCAATGGTTTACGATTCTCAAAATCAGTTCTCATTTATTGCATCTTACTTTTCATTGAGAAGAGTATTGAGGGTGAATAAAAAAAGTTAAAACATTCACTTTTGGGTGAACTACACAAAACATTATGTGCTTGACAACACCAAACACATCATAAAATTTACACAGATGATTACATGTGTGTATTGGATGTTTTTTAAAAAGGGGAGAGCTACACCATGTCCCAACCCTCTCTTCGTGTTTCGGCTGAGATTACGTCAAACATTGAATAAAAATGCACATTTCAAAGCACTTCAAAGGACCTTTAAACCCAAACAACAGTTTTCAAAAGCAAAAATAAGAGAAAAGTGCACTGCAACTACATTGTTTTATGTTGATTTTACATGTCTCTTGTGCTTTACCGGGCACAAATCACATCACAAGTACAAAACCGCACAAAGTGAGCTACCATGAAAATCAACCATGCCAGGTAAGTTAGATACAGGAGACAAATATATTCAATTAAAAATCATTGACACCATTAAGTTGTTTTTGTGGTATTTGTTTGGTCTTGTGCAAAATCATATATATAGCACCAAAAGTTGGTGTCATGCTGCCAAGAAAGTACAATTTTGCACATAAAAAGCAGAACATATTTCACAATGAGTCTGTGCTGTTTTTCTTCTTTCAAATTGGTTTAACTAAGTGAAAAAATAAGATAGAAATAAGATGTAGGTGTGTTGACAAAGCAAGGAAAAATCCTTACATTTGTAAGCGACTTACAAGATATAGCGAGGAAAATAAGTATTGAACACGTCACCATTTTTTCCTAAAAACATATTTCTAAAGGTGCCGTTGAATTGAATTTTTCCCCAGATGTTGGTAACAACCAAAGGAATCCATATATGCAAAGAAAACCAATCTATTTCATTTACAAATGAAGTTATGAGTAGTAAAATGAAATAGCACAGGAAAAAGTACTGAACACATAAAGAGAGCTGTAGAAAGGCAGTGAAAGCCCAGACAGCAGCTGAAATCTCTCAGTAGTTAGAAACCAACCCTCTGCCCTTCATCATTGTAAATCAATATTAGTTGTTTCAGTCTAACTTCTACATTATCAGGATGATGAAGATGAAACCAGGGTGGACATTTCAGCAAGACAATGATCCAAAAAACTCAAATGCTTTCAGAGAAGGAAAATCAAGCTGTAGAATGGCCCAGCCAATCACCTGACTTGAATACTATATAAAATACAAATTAAAGATCAGATTTGATAGACGAGAGCCACAGAACCATTAAGATTTTTACACACTGTTTAAGTTTGAAAAACTCACACCTAAAGTCACCAATTCAGGTGACTTCATTCTCCATATGAGGCATCTTTAATCTGCCATTACTAAAAAAAAACATTATATATAAGGTATTAAATAAGTTTCAGCAACTCAGTAATATTATACTTAATTTTATATTAAGTATAATACAGTATAATATACTTAATGTTTTAGTTTTATTTTTATGCTTGTATTGTTTGGGTTTTTACCAAAATCTGGTTCAATTCCATATGAAAAGCTCCTTTAGAAATATTATTTCCAGCAAAAAAAACATGAAGTGTTCAATACTTATTTTCCCACTGTATGTAGAAACATGGCAAAAATGCAATTTGACAGATCAGGATTTGAACGTTTTTTAGGATTATAAATGGTGGTGACCTTTTAAGGAGATTTCTGGAGGAGATGAGTCAATATTAGGAAAGTCTGACTTCCCAAAAGAGCGAACAAACCTAATAAAAATTTTTTTTACCAAAACAAAGAAAACAGGGCAGTTGCTCACTATGACTAAACCGGTCAAACATTTTTTGGCTCAAGTCAACTACGATGAGAACAAGTTTTAGAGCGGAGAATAATGAACATTAAAATCAATGACAAGTTTGATTTTTAAGTCTTTAAATCAAAAGTTTAAAAAGTTTCTGGCAGAACGGTCTTTAGCGTCCACAAAAACATATTTATTTTGTGATTATGAGTCATTGACAGGATGAGTCATTTCTTTGTTTTGGTTTCATAAAGGAGAAAAGTGGAGACCTGTTTGCCATTAAAAGAAAAAAATCCCTAGGATGAACTGATGAGTGATAACCAAGTACTGTCGAATCCCACGCAAACTGGTTAAAGATTTTGTTTCTTGAATTTTGTTCTTTTGCTTTGAGGCATTGGGATTTGTCTTAATGTGATTGCATTGTCTTTTGTAACAAAAGATTACTTCAAAAATGTTGGCCAACATCATTTACTTCTTCTCAGTAAATAATCAAAAGAAGGAACTGAGAGAGTATGAAGTCAACTTTAAACATAGAAATAAAGGAATAAACTGATGAAAGATGACAAGCAATTAGACTGAAAATAAAAAAACAAGATTACTACAAATGCAGTTGGACTCTAAAATTACACCCAGATGGAAATCTTCTATGTGTAAAAAAAAAAAAAAATTTGAATAAGATTTTTCACCTATTCTAAAGACGAAAACTAGCAGGAAAATGTGTTTAAATTGTATAATGTTTACTTAAACTGTATGTGTGAATTAAAACAGCAAAAAAATGCACAAGCAAGAAATGTCAACAATGCATAAAGGAAAGGATCTACTGTAATCCAACTGATCCAAACAGCATCAAACTAAATTCTTCAATTCGATGAGAAATATGATGACTCTTTTTAAAAACATTGGGGTAAATGCATTGAGTTACTGTTCTGTTGAACTGCAGATGGAAAAATTTTACACTGTTTTTTTGTGGCTCAGTGGTTAGCACTGTCGCCTCACAGCAAGAAGGTCGCTGGTTCGAGTCCCCGCTGGTCTAGTTTCTGTGTGGAGTTTGCATGCTCTCTGCGTGTTGGCATGGGTTTCCTCCGGGTGCTCTTGTTTCCTTCACAGTCCAAAGACATGCACTATAAGTAAGTTGGTTAAACAAAATTTTTCGTAGTGAATGAGTGAATGTATGTGTAAGTGTGTGTGAATGTAAGAGTGTATGGATGTTTCCCAGTACTTGGTTGCGGCTAGAAGGGCATCCTCTGCGTATTACATATGCAGAAACAGTTGGCGGTTCATTCCGCTGTGGCGACCTCTGATAAAAAAGGGACTAAGCCGAAAGAAAATGAATAAATAAAGCATCTCAAACTCACTAAAGCTACAATATTTGATCAAAAATACAGTAAAAATGCAATGTTGTGAAATATTATTACAATAAAAAAGAAAAAAAGAAAAACACTTTTCATTCTCTTTATTTAAACAGATTAAAAACTTATTTAGATTTTAATCTGTTTTACAAGAATATTCTTTTATCATTATTTTACATTTAATCATTATAATCATTCTCTAACCAATATAATTAATCATTATTTATCACTATTTTACATTTAACATCTCCTCTACAAGAATATTTTCAAGTTAAAATGTTTACATAAATCTTTTATCTTTATGATTATTTTTAGCAGTAACAGTAAGTAGTGTTAATGTTAAAAGTAGTTTGTAAATATGATACATTTACAAATATGATGTTTATTATTGGGCGATAGTGGACGCAGTGGCGCAGTAGGTAGTGCTGTCGCCTCACAGCAAGAATGTCGCTGGGTCGCAGGTTCGAACCTCGGCTGGGCTGGGTCAGTTGGGGTTTCATGTTCTTGCTGCGTTCGCGTGGGTTTTCTCCGGGTGCTCCGGTTTCCCCCACAGTCCAAAGACATGCGGTACAGGTGAATTGGGTAGGCTAAATTGTCCGTAGTGTATGAGTGTGAATGAGTGTGTTTCCCAGAGATGGGTTGCGGCTGGAAGGGCATCCGCTGCATAAAATCGTGCTGGATAAATTGGCGGATTATTCTGCTGTGGCGACCCCAGATTAATAAAGCGACTAAGCCGACAAGAAAATTAATAAATGAATGTTTATTATTAAGAAAATAATGAATGTATTTACAATAAATGAATGGATTTATTAATTTCTGTGACCTTACTGTTGTTTTAAAAGGTATCTTTCAGACTCTAGTGCATAAAAAATTATTTACTTATCATTACCCTTGATAACTCACACATATAAAGGTCATAGCTTAAACCAAATATGTTAAAAAATAATGAGACCTGTTCATTTGTAGTAAGGACATGTCACAAGAACCACAGTGTTTCATTTCAACCAAAAACGATAAAGACCTTTCAAGATTAAACACATGTTAGATGATTCCCTGCCAGGTCATGTGCTCTACTAAGGTGAAACAGTCTCAAGTGTCCCTTTATGATTCTGTGTGGCCTCTAAAAAGCAATCAACCACATCCATGTGCGGCCAACAGAGCGATAGAAAGCAGACCGATGTACACACAAATAGGCAAACAGATGGATGGACTTACCCGGCGGAAAGAGATCACGTAGAAAGTGTCCCCTCTTCGGTTAAGCTCATCAAAGAAGTCATTGTAGGTTCGGTGAGGAGCGTAATACACCTGCAGTTCACTGCCAGGATTTCTGCATAAAGGACACACACGCGTAAAACACTAATTCAAACACACACACTGACAGGGATGTCCCGATCAGGTTTTTTGCCCTCGAGTCAATTGATTTTGAGTATCTACTGATACCAAAACCCAATCCAATACTTCTATAATACATAAAAGTAAAAACTATAAAGAAGAGCGAAAAACAGATCCAGGATGTTCCTTATTTTTTATTTAATTGACCTTATTTTAACATTCAGCAACTCTGTTAACAAACAGAGCACTTTTCTGAGGTAGCTTGAACAATCAAGTAATAAATAACATCACCTCTTCATACTTGGACTTCAATGCAACAGTAAATTTATTAAAAAAAATTAATAGCACCTCAACTTAAAATACCCGCAGGCAATCCCATGTTTACATATCTCACGGTTTGCTATAGCAATGCTGTCGTTATCAACTTTATAATACCTCCAGAACACAAACATACTCGCGATTTCCGCTTCAAGCTGCTTCTGTGTTCTACTTTGCCGGTGTTTAACCAATATCATCAACAAAGTGATGTCCGGCCGCACGCGTTGCTGTTTCTGTGTGAAGTCTGTGTCACAGCATAACTATTGATGTGTTAAAAAATAATAATGATGAGAAAAATAATGAGGATCTGGACATCCCTACAAACTGACTTTTCTTGCTAGTCTTTGACATGCACTGTGTAGGAAATTATATGAAGAGTTCAGATGCAAAAACCTCTAAGTGCCATCTGAAATTTTCATCTAAAGTTAGCATTTTTCTCAGGCTCCTATGTCTAGGTTCAGTAATTGGCAAAGAATAGGTTATTTTCATCTCTAAGGGGCTAAGAAAAAACGCTCATTGTAGAAGAAAATTCCAGATGGCACTTTGCATCTAAATTTTTCATATACAGTACATATTGCTTTCAGTTCTAGATGTTTCTGGTTTATTTGGCATATGTGTGTTATGTAACAGAGAGCAAGCAAAAAGTGTAATTACAGTTCCCAAAAATTTCCTGTGTGAATGTGGCCTTTTCCCTTTTGTCATTGTGATGCAATGGAATGACAGCAATGCTGATTACTCCAGAGGGAAAGTGAGTTACCCCAAAAACAACATAAAAAATGGGGGAAAAAGGTTTTAGATGCATCTTAAATGTTTTACTTTTCAATAATCAGGATGAGTTTTTACTGGCAGTCATCATCATTTTAGATAATTGGATAATTGGAAAACATATTGAATAATTTTATATGTATGGAATTCATATAACCAAAAAAGCAAATTAAAAGCAAATACTTTATGGTGGTCTACCCTCCTAAAACACCAGCATTGGCTTGTGAGGTGAATTTTCTTATAGATTTTACCCTGTAGAACTATTAAGTAAATACCGTTTTCACTGCTGGAAAAACATGACTGCATGACATGCAACAATAGCTTAAAACAATGCTTGAATGGTAATTTGGCAATCAGATGAAGTTTAACATCAGGCAGAACATTATTATTTGAAATATTATTGTATTATTGTGGACAATATGCCCAGCAAGAAAGAAATCCAATTACAAGTGTCATACTTTGAAATTCCCCTCTAGCATGATGGCCGGAGACTTGATGACAGCTTTGAAAAACATACCACCTCAACAGCATCCAAATGTTCTGCCAAATCTACCACCTACTTTTGGCTGCAAATGAATTGGGCTGCAAACTTCACTGTGATGTATTGTAATAATAAAATTCAAATTGTCCTTGTATGGTTTCTTAGAATGTACATAAGGATGAATAAGTGAATAAGGATGTAACGATTAACCGATTTCACTATTAATCGCGCTTTAATTCATCACAGTTAATTAAGGGTAAAGGCTTCTCAACAACGCGTTTCTTCACGGAACAAAACAAAGTTATGCCAACTGTGCACTAGTTTAAAGTTTTCACGCACACTGGATTAACTATAGCTGAGGTGTTTAACTAAGAGCCGTTCACATGTTGCGTGTTTTGCATGCGCAAGTTTGTTATTTCTTTTCTTGCGCACATCTTGGGAATGACGTACACGCGGTGTGCACAAGGCACAATTCGCTCACACTTACCAGGCACACCTAGTTGAAAGCATGGCACGATCACATCACGAGTCACGTGACAAGAACTGACCGGTTAGCTTCATACTTTGTATGGAATATACACATTTCTTCTCCAAAGAGAAAAAAAAATACAAAATTAAAATACCAAACAAGTTCATAATATAGTTGATCAAAAGTTATTATTTGTTTTAATTTTCTTATACTTGTCTCTTTTGTTCCTGTCTATGCAAAGCACTTTGAATTGCCACTGTGTATAAAATGTGCTACTGTATATAAATAAACTTGCCTTGCCTATTTGTTCTCTATAAAAGAGAAATACTTAGCTAATATGATGCTTAGATTTGCATTAGACAAATGCTATTTTTTATTAATTCCTTTTTATTTTTATTTATTTATTTATTGTTCTGTCATTTATTTTCATTGTAAAATATTTATTCATGTTTAAATGGCAAAAACGTTTTTCACATATTTTTAAGTCCAAAGAAAAATGGACTGTTGTTTGTTTTTTATTATTATTTTGTGCTGTATTAATTAGTTACTGAGCAGCAATAAATAACACTTTAAAATATAAGGAGTATTTATGTGATTTTCTAAACTAGTAGTGTTTTGAAATTGAATGCGTAATAATCGTGATAACCGTGAAACCATGATTATTCCTCAGACTATAATCGTACAACCAAAATCTATAATCGTTGCATCCCTATAAGTGAACATTATAACATTTTTATGAAGTTTATACTTACACGAGTGCCTCATGAAAAAGTTGACGCAACATTGAAAACCTAAAGGGATTATTCACTCCAAAATGAAAATTCTGTCATAAATTTACTTTGTCCAAATCTAATTATTTCCTCTGTTAAACACAACAAAAAGATATTTTGAAGAATGTTAGTAACTAGTAGCTTTTGACTTCCATAGTTTTTGTTTCATATGAAGCTCAATGGTAAGTGGCTAATAACATTTGGATTTGTAAAAAATTGAGGCTAAGCAAATGTTTTTTGGTGTAGTATTCCTTTAAATATGATATGATCTTTTTTTCTTTGCCTACTGGCAGAAATGCTTCTTTCAAATGTTTTGTGTTATAAAAATGGCTTTTGTACCCTTTAAAACAAATTCACGGCTATCTTTTAATCCCTTGCACACAAAATCTGTGATAAAATATTTACACCATGTAAAATGAATGTAAAACATAGCTGCCTCGAAGAAAACTTACTTTTCAGAGGATTCTGTGTACTGGATCTGTGACATTATCTGTGGTACATCAGCTTGTTTACTTGACACTTTCTGTTGGACAGAAGAAAATAAAAATGTTGCATTATTTACATTATACAACAATTTCAAGCATATCCGCGTTCCCATATTTATCCCTTTACTGTAGCTCCTGTTAGGTTCATATTGGGCTGGTTTCTGCAGGTTTCATTAAGTCAAATTGAAGACTTTAAGACCATTATGAATGAAATTTCAGATTTACAAAGGGCTAAGTGCTAAGGATTTTCTTCTAATGGCCCAGTTAAAACATAAAACATATCATTATAAGCAAATGTTATTAAAAGGAACATAATTAAACCATATTGGTAAATAAAATGAATAAATAAATTTTTGTTAAAAGTTTTATTAAGATGGATTGTTGGTGATTGGATGTGTGTTGGCCCGATTGGGTAACTTGGCATGGACAGATTAAAATTAAGAGCCGTTTAAAATTATTTAAGACATACAACATAATATGTCAGCAAGTTTAAGACCCCGTGGACACCCTTTCTCTCAGATGGTTTACTTAGGTTCTGTGTGTCACAGAATGAGCCAAACGGCCATCTGTCAGCAAACCCATCCATCTTTAATCAGCCAACATCTCGGCACTCTGCATGATGACAGTATTTACATAGAGGCTCAAGCCTGGTGATGGAAAGCAAACATCGAGGCGTTTGATGGCACCAGACTACACCGTTTTGTTTATTATAATGGGTGTGATTTTGTTTTGTTTTGAGTTGTTGTTGTTGGTAAAAGGTTGTTATTGTTTTGGTGTTAACACAGTTCCTGTTTAAGACCACAGAGAGGCTTTTTAGCGTGCTGGAAACACATGGAAGGCTTCCATATTGAGCAATGGGAACTTATCGGTGGAAAATGGCTATCAGTGGATGTGTATGTTTGCGTCTGTCAGGACATTTTCCTAACATTAAGCAGAACATTCAAACACAGAGCAGCCTTTCAAACAATCAACCTGCGACACACTGTACTACTCCAAATCAAAACAAGTCGTCCATCCAACTGCTCTCGATATTAGTTATCTGATAAAAATAAATGTTAAGGAACTAATGAAAACAAGTATAGTCTGATTATTGTTTTCCTACATGGTTTATAGACAATAACGTTTCACATTAACCCAGAATGGGGCTCAAGGGAAAGTTTCTTTTGCAGTAATATTTGCCACAAAGCAACTGATACAAGGTGTTAATTGTACATTGACGGCATTTAGTGTTGTGAGGAACATTTAGTATATTCTGCCCTACTGTATCCTCTGATTAGATATTTAGGAAGTTACTGCAGGTCAAATTATACAAACTTATGCATCCAATTTGACTTTATTTTTCGGCTGTTTGTAAAAACAAACACCTATTTTACAAGAAAGCAGTCTTTTGAACACTTACAATGTCTATTGGTGGTCTACATCTGCAGTTTCAGACTGTTGAATAAATATTATCCTACATAGACTGACTGAGGCGATTATTCATTCACAATGGTAACGGTTAACCGTTATGAGGGTAATCAAATGTGTATTTATATTATCTATTCTTTAAATATTCATATTATCATTTAAAATACAGATCAGAGCAAACTATTTCTCAGTATTAAAGGGCTGTCCCCCATATGTCTTGTTTTGACATCCTTCAAAGGGGATCAAGAATTAATTAGAGGGGTCAATCCCCCGCCCAATCCCCCCTGTAATCCGCACCCTGAATTGATGTAAAAATATTTAGAACGGCCTTGAATGGAGAATCTGTAATACAAATAACGTTAAAAAAATGTAGTTATACACATTGCTCAGGAGCTCAATGATGATTAACAACCCCCAATTTAAGGTTGACCCTTTCAATTTACTAGCCTACACTACCCATGTTAATCTCGGATCCTTGCATTGACATTCATTTAAGACTCTATTGGTAAAACTTTTACAAAGTTTAGTACAGCTATGAAGTATGTGTACATTTATCTACACAATTCAAAACAATTCTTTGTGTTTTTTTTAGTTGGCAGTAATTGTTTATAACAGCTAGCCTTCTTTCACTCCTTTCGTGTGAATGCTAGTCATGACTCTAAAACTGGACAAGTCGACAAACATGGGAAATAATAACATGCAATGACAAGGTGTTGTTGTCATGGCATTAAGCACTTTATGGCCACTACTCATGAGACAAACAGCAAATACGTTAAACCAGTTTATCTTCTCCCACAATTAAACTTTAACTGATTTACGCCATATTAAAGGGTCACAAAACACCAAAACACATTTTTTGAGATGCTGACAGTCATACTGTATGTGCCCCATGCTGCTAAAAACACTGTTAGGACACACATTTCACTAAAAAGTGAAAATTGGTTGTTTTTGCGTTATTTTGAGCAAATTCGTTCTTCCGGTTTGAAAATAAATTTTGAAGCTACGTCAAGGCGATGAGATCCTTGTGTAAATTCCAGCATGGAGACTGGATGTCTGTACCGGACGGTACAAAGTGACGTCTTTGAGTTTTCAGCATTAATTCATGGGAAAAACTTAGTTCAAACCAATCAGCCCGCTCTATTGTGAATGAGGTGCAACTTAATATGCATGTTACAGCTTCAAAGACTGCTTTTAACTGCTACATTGTTCAGACAGCAGAGAGACACCAAGTTGTGTTGCCAACCGTAATTAAAACAAGTGGAAGAAGAAGAATTGGTCGGAGACATGGGTCGTCTGTGTTGCATTTTAAATGCGCCGCAACGAAGGTTTTGTTTCCATTTTCCCACAATGAGAACACCGCTGTGTGGACCCACATTTGACTGTGGATTACAGTGGTCTGCTACCACATGACAAAATAGGTTTGTAAGGATCATTTTTTTACTCGAGAGCTTTTCGAATATGGAAATGGTGCAATCCAGATTTGCCACTCGTCTCCTTATAAAAAAAGACACGGCTCAAGTTTGTGTTGATTGTCCTGTCTCTACAGATTTGGTAAGTGTGTGATCAGTGTTCTTTGTTTATGTTTATTCAGATAGCAAAGTTAGTTAGTATTGTCAGCAGTTTATAAAGACATACCTTAGTCAAAATGATTTAGTTACCAAGTTTACAGTATGTTAATATCATTACAATATTATGGACTGATAGATCTGCTATAAATGCTGCTCTCAAAATGTAAACACCTTAATCAAACTATTACCGTCATGTAGGATTTTCCCCACATATGATTTTCGGCGCATTTTGTGACAGGATAGTCTATACACACACGGCTGTTTGACGCTATTCTCTGCACCCACAGAGTTTTTTTTCTCCCATTCGCCGTGCGGTATTAAATTCCATTAAAACAACAGTCTTGCAGCAGTCCTCGCATCAAATATCAGTTGTAAAAGTAAAAGTGCCAAACTGCAGTTAAAGTCGACAAATTAAGAATAAAAAACCCAAAATTACATGGGGGTTTCGTGGCCCTTTAAATCCACAGACACTTTTTTAATGGTATACCCTTTTGTTCAAAGTTTCAATAAAATTTTAAACATTCAAGTTTTTATCCAGCACTAAAGACATATTTAAAGTTACAAGAGCTATCTGTTAAAAAAGTTTTAGCAGCACAGCAGTTTATCACGTCAATAATAATAATAAGAAGAAATGTCTTAAACATAAGCAAAAAAATTTTTTTTTGAGATTTATATATCACGTGAAGGATAAATAATAAATAAGCTTTCAAATACTGTATATTTATTAGGATATATATATATATATATATATATATATATATATATATTTGGTCAAGATACAACTACTTAGATATTCCGAATCTGAAATTCTTAGCATTTTTTTTTTTATATATTTTTTTCGGCTTAGTCTTTTTATTTATCAGAGGTCACCACAGTGGAATCAACCGCCAACTTATCCAGCACGTTTTATGCAGCAGATGCCCTTCCAGCCACAACCCAACAATGGGAAACACCCACACACTCTTGCACACAATGTACTTAAATAAGGGGAGAACATGCAAACTCTACACAGAAATGCCAACTAACCCAGCCAGGGCTCCAACTAGCGACCCTTCTTGCGGTGAGGCGATTGTGCCACATACTGTGCCACAGTGCTGCCCAGCAATTTACATTATTAATCAAAAATTAAGTTGATATATTTAAAGTGCAAAATAAAACATGATCTTAAGTTCTAATGATTTTAGAAAAATATACTCAAAATGCTGTTAGTTGTCACATATTAGAATGAAATCTGAACAATCATGTGACTGTCAGTTACAGACCCCAAATTAACATTAGGGTTATATTAACATTATCACACAAATAGTGAAATATGCTAACTTTTATATAGAGCTTTTGAAGCCTGATCACAGCAGGGAGGGTTTATGCACACATTCAAGTCAAGTACAGCTACTGACAGTGGTTTTGAAAATAATCAGACTTGAGACTGGGGGGAAAAAAGAAGGAAATTAGTCTGAGAGAGAAAAGACAGATTGACTGAGCAGAGGGCTGTTTACTTTCCCAAGACTACTGGATTATACTGAGAGTGGGTTAAAAAGAAGTGAAAGAGAGAAGCAGTGTGAAAAGAGAGAAAGAGCAAAGACTAAAGTCTCATCCCTAACATAAACATTCAGAAAGATCTATTTAAAGAAAATAAACAGAATTATGTCCTGGTGGTTGTCAGCAGCCAGTATCCGGGTTGAAGGTATGCAACTCAGTATCTGCACTCAAGACACACTGAGAAAGATGTCATACAAAAGGTCAAAGAGGTTAGACAAGGCTCTTCAGTCAATATACTAGACAATGTCAAGACCTTTAGATGTGTTTCTCTGCCCCTTTGTTCACACGTTCACAGTCAACAATGTCAAAAAGCAAGCAACTTCAACTTGAGAAAGACAACTGAGGCTCTATGTAGGAGAAATGTATACCGTTAAGGTTCTGCCTCTGTGCTGATTGTTGCTCATGCGTCGGGTTTTGGTCCGCTCAACCTCATGCCGATGCACCCATCCTCTCAGCTCATGTGCTATCCTATAGTTACGCAGAGCAGAAACAAATTTCAGATCTCAATGAGTGTCAGGAGCAGGTAGCATGAAGAATTATGTCATTCAAAACAGCATGGTTTTAGGATAAAAATATGTATGGTTAACAACCACATATTTTTGTGGTCTGCATATTTGGAAAATGTAAAATGGAAGAATGATTTTTTTTTGCGAAAAACTACATAATGCTTAAGTACTACAGAATACAGAGTAGCCCGATTCTGGCAAAAAAATTTTTGCTTAAAAATCAAGCTCACGATTTTCTTACAATTCTGTTAATGTAAATTAAAGGTTTATATGAGTAGGCTATTACTACTGTTATTTCTCAAACATTTGGTAAAACAACAATAATATTAGGCCTGTGTGTAGGTCTACTGTTGGTTAAAATTATACATTTTGTATAGGGTGGACTTGAACAGACTTTAAACTTATCCTGTTTGTTAATTCACAGTAAAGTGATGGCATCAGAATACAACGATTCATAATTCAGAAGTTGATTATGTTTGATACTTGGATCGGATATCAGTTCGATACCCCTTATTTTATCTGGATCGGGTATCAGCCAGCTGGTACCGATCCAAATTAGATCTTGCACGTGCACTATATGTATAGAAATTTATAAGCCAACAAAAGCCATGAAGGTAGCCTAATATAAGGCACTAGAAGTTGTCATGCAGGCCTACTATATCCCAAATGTTCTGAAGCCATTCTTTAGTTTATTGTGAAGTACAGATGAATGTTAAAGTGGTTCTATTCATGTTCAGTTCAGCATTTTTACCTGCTTCGCCTGTCAATCATTTTTCATTCATTCACAGCTCAAACTGTGTGTCGCGTTCATGATAACTCATGAAAAACTCTCCAAGTCTATTTGTTCCTGTTAATAAGTAATCAGTGGAGAAATGCATTTAGTTTTGCATTAAATAGGTTTATTTTAACCTGCGGCAAGGTGTCTGGGATCAGCAGATTGCATTCGCAACACTGGAGTAGAAGGGTTATTACCTGCTCTTTACAAAGTCGGCCTACCTGAAATTATAAATTAGAAAAGGCACAATAATACATTGGACAGGTCCTCAAAACACTGATTTCTTCCCTTTGAGCTGCTAAGTTTTGAAACTGTCCGCAAATACCGGAGGGCTGCGTGCTGTCTCAGTGATGCATCAAGCACTTCATTCACGCACCGGCTGAGCAGACGTGTGCTGCTCTGTAAAATTATTCTCATTATGAGTTTCTGTTCTCTCATCCTTCCAACTGAGTTTATTCCTCTGAGAGAAATTCTTTCAGTGCTGTAAATAGTTTGTAAAGCCTGGCTCATTGTGGTCAAAGTAGTTGATTAAATTAATAAAAGTGAAACTGACAGGCACAATATGGATTGTCCTTTACAGAAAATTATTTAGCCTAATATAGGCTACTCTGAAACTGTGAATATTTCACTGTAATTTTATTTATATCAATATTTTATTTAACAGACTAGTTTGTGTTTTGAATATAGTGGTAGCCTATTACAGAGTTCAAAGATAAATCGTAATATTAAAAAAGGAAACATAAGCTGGACCACAACAGATCAATGTCATAACGAATGCTCAAATAATGTAGCCTAGTTTACAGCAAGCAACATGTTTTAGTCAGATTGTGGTGTCTGTCATGTACACTAAGCCCATAGGTCTGTTATTTTTAATAAAGAAAATAAATTATTTGAGTTCATCACAAGAACTATAGAAACTGTTTTATGCTTAAAAAAACGGCAAAGTATCAGGATCGGATCTGTATTGGTCGATACAGAATTTGGTATAGGGATTGGATCCAAAAAATTGGTATCGGTGCATCCCTAAATTTGAGACATATGCTTGCCATTTGTCATTGACAACATTATTAAACCATTTTTTCACAGGTAAAATGAAGCATTTGTCATTATTTGATTCCCTCTTGAATTATAAATCATTATTTAGGCTAGAGTTTTTATACTGACCCAGTAAACATTCATTTTCATGCACAACACTTAGGGTTTGCTATGAAAGAAAAAACATATCAAATCATGTCGTAATCATAACTCTAAAATGCGATATAATCATTTAAATGATGTGAGAGCATTTGGTTTCACTTTCACTGCCGAGAGCGGTTCATGTCACTGAGGGAAAAAAAAACATACATGCAAATCATAATTCCCCCACAGTTCCCAAATGATCGCTCTGTACAACAAACAGAACGCTATTTACAACTTTATTACCTGTTATTCACAGCCTATGCCGGTTCTGTTCACTAATGTAGACATTGTTCGCGGGCACACATGCATTCTCTCGGTAGTAAACAAACAGTGCGTCAGCTCACATGTTATTTCGCGACCACAAATACGTCATTACATTATGACAGAAAGTACATATTTGGATTAATTATACCTTATAAATAGTGCAACCTCCTTTGTGTCTTTCCTCAACTTAAATATATAATTGGCTGAATCATAGAGATGCTGGTTTAAGATCGAGATAATGATCTTTTTTTGATTAATTGTGCAGCCCTAATACAGAGTAGAATGAAAAATGACATAAAAGATGTGATTTACAATGATTTTACAACCTTGAGATGTTCTTAAATCATCATAGCTGTAAGCGATTTTTATTTTCTTATTTTACAAAACCATTATGATCACATTGTTATAAAACAGTGAATGATGGGCCTGTGTTTCTTTTCCAAAATTTCCAGATATTTTCCAGAATTTAAGTCACTTTTTTTTTTTAATCGGAAAAGTGCTAATTCTTTCCAAATCTACTTAAATCATGCAATTAACAGTAAGCAAAGCATGCACTAAACTTGTGCACATTTGGATCGTGCCAACAGAAACTGACACATAAGTGTTGATTCAGTAAAATTTATGTAATGAGATCACAGGTGTATTTTACAACATCTTCAAATGCCATGGAATTGAACTGGAATTATTAGCTTTTTTAAAAGCCAGTTTAACAGATATTAAAACACCAGTCAAAACGCCTACAATTATGTCTTACTATCATTAAAGCTCAGAACTTTAAATACTAGATCTATTGTAATAAAAATTCTTTCTCCGTTTAGATCAGATCAGATGGGCAAATCTGAGGCACTGCGGACCAGATGCTCTGTAGTTAAAACTTTAATGAATTGGCTTGTCACAGAACTGCCAGATCTACGTAACTCTATTAAATGTCTAATAAAGAACCAGTTAAATATAAAACTGTATGGAGCAATATCAATGCACAGGACTAACTTTATACACTTGGTCCTGTTGACAGGTGGCTGGCAGGGGGGTGGAGTTCTGAAATAGAGAGGATCCTTTACCACCATCAATGCCTTCTGCTCTGAAACCACCTCCTCCAACCTATAAGAAATGCAAAAGTCATATTAAAGCCAGGAAAGTTTGACAACACTAAAACGGAAAAATTGTTTCAGAGCCTTTATAAGGATAATTCAATTCCAAAACAACGTATGGAATTTTAAGACTCTTGTTTTAATCATCTCCTGGTACTGGCTTAACATCTGAAAGAATACCATGTGCAAGTGTGCGAGCCAAGATGGTTCTTATCTTGTCTAAGGAAAAGACAGCATCTCGTAAAACTATAAATGAACAGTGCCAACAACTATTGCCAAGTTCGTTTTTAGCACAGATTGAGTGAACCTGTAAAATAAAGCCAAGACATCATCGACAAAAATACTAAACCATCTCCCCGCAAGAAGCTGATATAGGCATTTACAGCCCAAACAGGAAAACATGTGGCCCCTGAAATGACATGTCAAACACTTCTGGCTAAGGAAGAGTGACAGTGAAGCTCTGGGAAGCTGGATCGATGTCTCACAATCTTTGCTGACACAGAGAAGTTCATCTCGCAAAAGAAATTGAAAGTGGGAAGTCTGGACTGCTTTCTATGGGCTCGAGAAGGAAATAAACTAAGACAGCAGACTAAACTGTTCCTAATATATTCAATACTAAACAGTAAAAATGCTTTACATGAGATAAATCCTGGACTATTAGAAACACACTCTCAGAACAAATCCAAACTCAGACCTGGAGGCAAGTCGAGGATAAAATGTTTATGTTTAATGAAATTTCAAGAGTTCACACTTCGCTATTACTTTATACTAGGTTTGGCATGCTGTCCTGGGAGAGAACCTGGAGCTCGGAGATACTTGAGGCCAGGGCTCCAGCCTGGTCGTATAGCATAGAAGGGGGTCCGAGATCAGGTAGTTCTCCAGAGCTCCCCCTGGTAAAGACAAACTGGCCTTTTTATTGAAGGCTTGGATTCATCTGATTGATTTATCAATGCTTGATGATGCAGGACCAGCCGCGATCAATTATAGCATGTGATCCTCTCGAAATTAGTTTTATAAAACTTGTGATGTTTAAAATGGCTGCAGGTGTCCTTGAACTCCCTGTAGGAAGCCAACATCTAGATATATCCTAATCTATATCCTATTTTACATAATTAAATTTTTTGTGCTGCTCCCCAGATACCTAAAAATGAACCAGTTCAAACAACTCATCCCTAGGAGTTCTTTCAAAGAACCACTTGCAGAGTTCAAGCCAGAACAGAAAACGTTAGTGCAGTATAGCAATGCTTGTTTATGGAAAAAGACCTGAAAGTAAAGGAGGAGACAGGAAAATATAAAAGGACCCAAAACTGAGCCTTGTGGGACGCCACCTGTTTTGGTCCCCCAAAAAAACCCTCACAGTCTAAAGCTGTTGATCTTGTCTAAACCAGACCCTGGGAGGCTTGAAACATGACCTCTGGGAGTAAAGTAACTTAAATTTGACTAGACCAGCTTGATGAATGTCTTTGAGAAAACACAGAGACAGGTTTTTAAAGTAATCATGTCTTCAAATATCTGTCGTTTCATGTGGGGTATTTGAGGTCCTCTGTGTTTATGTTGTTAAAGCAATTTTTTTAGACATGAGACGCCAGTATTGCTTTTTCAAAACGCCACCCTGGGAAGATAAAACAACAAACTTAGCTAGCTGTCCGGTTTTGGTATGAAAGTTGCGTGTGGGGCAGACATGAGAACAGAGGCTTGTTCAGAGTCACCCAACACCTGTGCTGACAGGCTTTCTAAATGGACTCTGCAAACTTTGATAGAGAGAGGTCTCAGCCGTTTTCTTAGAACACTGAGCATGGCTGGGTGTTCATATAAATGCAAAAAATTACAGAAAAGAGTTACCTGTCCACAGTGTTAGATGGGTCAGTCTGAGGCTTGTCTGAGTTCAAGTTTCTCTCCGACTCAGGAGAAAATCCCAGCAGGTGTCTGCCATTAAACGCAGGGGTAGCAGGAAATGCAGACCTTCTGTCTCCTCCAAGCAAACTGTGTGGACACAAAAGAAAACAAGTCAGACCTTTATACAACACATTCCTTCTGGTTCTTACAGAACCATCGAATATGGGTTGTAGTGAAGCTTTTCTGCAATCTAAAGACATGTTAAAATAACATAATGGTATGTTTCAATGCTCTTATTTACCTCATTGGACCCAAGTTGATGACCAAGAAGACCAGGACAACCATAAGACACACAGCCCTCCGTTTTGGAGCAGTTGCTTTCAGCACAGAGTTCTGAAAAATGATAATGCGTTAACATATCTTAAAGCAAACAGCACAGCCAATTTCAATTTAATGTCTTCATATTGTGGACAAAGGTCAACCCTAAATTCTTCATCAAACAACAATCTCATATAGATTCTGAACCAAATATTTATACATTTACTTATTTAAAGTGAAAATTAAACAAAACTAGCAACATATCCTTTGATTTATTGTGTACAACCTAATGATACATATGGAAAAAAAATGTAGGAATTCAGTTCCATCCATCAGATGAAGACTGGATTGAGCCATTTTTTAAAAACATGTTTGGATAAAACATTAACAATACGATCAGTAAGACGCTTTTAGAAAATAGATGGTTTAAAAAATAGAATGTTATTGACACCAACCTCACTCATTAGGCCTTCCACTTGTCTTTTTAATGTGCCATTTTCATTCTTCAGCTTCTCGTTTTCTGTGAGCGCCAACTTTAGACGGGTCTCCAGTGTCATTAAATACTCCTTTTTTTTCTTCCGGGAGAGAGAAGCTGACTCCCTGTTCTTTATCATGCGCTGCTGTCTCCGAGAAGCATTTGACTGCAAGTAAAAACAGAGAAATCAGGTCAAATTAAATACTGCTTGACAAACTAGTGTATAGATTGTATATAGACTAGTATTTGCTGATAGGCTTTGATATACAGAGAAAGTAGATTGTAAGTAAACATGTCCCCCTGAGAGAAATTAGGTAATTGTTAAATAACAGATATGATGTGCATGATAATTGAACGCTTGAGTCATACTAAATGCTGTTTATAGTGCAAGAAAATAAAAAATAAAAAAGTGATTGCATCTGGGTTCTCCAATTTAGGTGCTAACTGTATCTTTCATTAAGATAAAATAAATGTGGCCAGATATCCATATGTGCTTGTGGCCCCTTAACACACACATTCCACCTAAAGATATTAGCAGACAAGACCATCTGGCATACTGTCCCATATAGAGGAATGTGAAGAGCAAGACAGACCTAATGTCCTATTTTCCACTCAAAGCCATTGGAATTGTGTGCTGCTCATTACAACAGGAAAAATTATGAAGAACAATAATAGCAAAAAAAATTGTATATACTGTAGATTATAAAATATATCTTTAATAAATGCTTTCCTATTCAAAAATCGACTCACTAAAAATAAATATTGAAAATATATACAATGGTTTAAACCAAAAACATGAATTAAAAGTGTTTTGACCATGAGAATAATCAAGATTTGTAAAATTCATTGGCACATACTGCATATCTTTGTTGACTTGTGAAAGGCTTGTATAAATGATTGAAACTTCATTGTAAGCTGTAAGTGTAAACTTAAAGTAAAGTGGAAAGAAACCAAGAAAAGAACGTTCACTAGAGTATTCAGAGTAGCTGCTTAATGTCTTAACATAAAGCTAATCTGAATTAGCACAATGCTTTCATTTTTATTACTACAGCTGCATCCCAAATAGCACAATATACACTATGCACTTACACACTCAACAACATAGTATACGTGTGTAGTGTCGTCCCAAATGTAACACTAATGTTTTTTTAATCTAGCACAAATTCAAACCGTTTTCCTGATGACATTTGTCAGTTGCCAAATTAGTGAAAAAAACGACCAAAATACCAAATAATACCTGTCATGAGTGTAACTGCCTTCACCATGGGGAGACAGTATAATTTCTCTTGTAGGAGAAGTTTGATATCACAATCCAAAATAAATAAAGTTATCCAACATCAGTGCCCGATAGCTCCACCCATTCCACAACATGAGCAACGCAGCAACCGTTGAGTGCGTGAAGTGTCCAACATTCCACACTTAATTTTACCGGTTGAATAAGGACATCATACGGGTACATAAAGTGCACTTATTATATTTAGAGTTTCCAGTGTGAGCACACTACTTGCCCTACTTATACTACAAAATGGCGTAGAATAGAGCTTAAGTATTTGATTTGGGATGCACCTAATGGTAACAAACAAACAGTTTGCTAGCATATCTTGACATGTTGCTAGCATGAATTAAAATGTTGCTAATGCGTTTCTAACAAGATAAACATTTTGCAAGCAGGTTTTGTAGCATATTCTAATGTCATTGGATATTTGCTAAGCTTCATAGTCACAGATTTCTAGAGAGATGGTCTTGTATGTACGATAGCTTCAATACGCTGTAAGATTTAAAAGTTTAAAGGTTTTACATCCTCCTCAAAAATCCATAATTTTTTTTTATGATCTGACCAGTCCACAAATAAAGCATTAAGGCATTCTAAAAAAAAAAACATAACAACAATCCCTCTATTGTTCCTGCACAAAACGCTTTAAACTGTGATAAATTAATGTGTGCTCCACATAAACAACGTTCTGGAACTGGATTAAATTCTTACCCAATTAAACTTTTAATTATGCTTACATAAGTTGGGTCTGCACATAATCAAACCGCAACCCACTCCTGACTAAACTAAGTGGTCAGATGCTTGTAGCAGACATGTTTGAAAACAGACCCCGCCCTGAAGACAGAATGATGAAGGTGAACAAAAGCACTTTACTGAAATAGACTAAAACGAACCCAATACCACTCATGGGGTGGACCATTCTCACAGCCAGACCATTTTAAGACTGTGGCCTAATAGTCGTGGTGATTAAACTACTTGGATACTCGCATCTCATGAGAAAGTTCTCCTAAAACCGGGAACTGTGCCACAGTAAGGGCCTGGGAATGAATAACATGTTGGGTTACAGGAGCAAAGGGTGCCATCACCATGGTGATCAAATCGGTGGAAAGGGGGGGATTGGTAGACATAGGCACAGCTTACCAAAATCCAGTATTACTAAAGTAGTGGGATGAAAAAAAAAGAAAGAAAGATATTTCAGACATTACAGCAACTGAGAGAATTCCGTTTAACCAAAACCTCTGTATAATTAAACCTAATGTTTATCACCCAACCCTTAGATTGATTGCAGACACTTAATGAATTTACACATGACAGTATGATGACGCCACCAATTATTAAAAAAGCCAAGATGGTTAAAAAACATCAAATCTCAGACCACAACTTCTAACCAACCAGTTCAGTCTAATCTGGCACATTCTTGCTGAATTTATTTGTTAGCTCAAATTTATTACCCAGCTTCACTTAGCTGATCAAGCGGTATTCAACCAACACTGCTTTGTTTGGCATCACCTTCAGAGAAGATCACATTTGATTTTACCCCAAAGAATCTGCTTGAGAAAGATGTGCTCCAGAGAGTTATTCATGATTCCAAGTGTCGTGAGAAAAAAAGGGAATCTACTGTTTATATGCTTAGAAAAATGCTTAAGAAAAATCTACCAAAAACATAATGGTCTGCTACAGCAAAAGTCAAATGTTTTGAATCTCACCAAGATCGAAGGCAACCAAGTGCTCAATTCTGATTCTGATTATAAAAAAAGTCTGTAGATTGAGCATGGCCATTCACGCAGATCACATCTTTCCATTCCATTGCACTACTTTCCTATTACTTTCTATGTAAACAGGTGTTAGACTGATGTGCCACACACATCAGCTTTTAAGCGACTCGAGACCTTGTGCATTTTCCACATTCCACTGCCCACACCTCACATTTTCCAAGGTCAAATAGTTTTCAGTGTGAATGGCCCTTAAATCTGTATTTTTGGAGCAATAACCTAGTTTCTAAATGACCTTTACAATCAAAACTATAATTAAAAGGAGCAACTCATCCAAGAATGAAAATTGTGTCATTTTAACTCATCCTCATGTCATTACAAATCCTAATTTTGTTATTTTTCCATGAAACACAAATACAGAACCTTTAAGAGAATAGTCTCATATATTTTCCAAATAACAATATTTCACAGTAACCACTGTACTATTAAAGCATCATAAAAGTAGTCTATCTTTTTTATGTCTGGACCTAAAACATAATGTGGTTAACATTCTCATGACATGGGTAATATTCGGATGATATGGTGAATCAAAATTACATATTTGCTTAGATTAAACTTCTATCTTTCTCTTTTATCAAGGGTTCCAAAAAAAATTTAAATACACAATACTGCTGATTTTAACACAGATAAGCTTTTCATAAGGACAAATCTGAAAATGATTACCATTTCTGAAAGATTGTGCAATGCTGAAGACACAACTAACACATTGTACAGTATAATAAACTGCACTTAAAAATATAAAAGAGTTGTTTTAATATATAATATTGCACAATGTTAATGTTTTTACTGTATTCCTGTTACTGTAAAAAATACAACCTTGAGAGGCACAAAAGACTACTTTTGAAAATATTAATGACCTAAAACTGTTAAATGCTATCATAATTATTAAATAACTGCATTCAACGTCATGAAAAGAAAAAAAAAAGAAACAAAATTGTGCTAGTCTGGCTTATATATCTGAACTTCAAAGCCCTTATTTTATATTTAGAAAGTACACAATATTTAAACAACAAATACTGGCAAATTAAATAGCCAGTCTGATAAACTGGTTTATCATAGAGTAAAGTATGCCTTTTTGAACAAGGAAAAGCTTAAGAAGCTGGGGCAGGAAGATGAAATCTGCATGACACTGCACAGGCCAACTTGCCAAAGATCATTAATCTTAAACTGCTATAACAAAGCATTACATCCAATCTGCTACACAGTCATCACCATTCAGCTGTTTCAAACATCCCACGCCACAATAACTCACAAGCAGCCATACATACACACATTTACTCAGACACCTGCCCCACCTGCCAGTTTTACTGTTGCACTGCAATTCCTCCTAAATACCCTCCCCTTAACCCAAAAATCTCCTCTGAAGCCAAACCACAAGCAGCCATAGTTAAACCACAGCTGTGCTAACCTTGACAAATACACACACACACACACACACACACACACACACACACAC
>CAIGQZ010035027.1:16307342-16318674 GCA_903798205.1 Danio tinwini
ACACATATATATATATATATACACACATATATATATATATATACACACATATATATATATATATATATATATATATATACACATATACATATATATATATACACATATACATATATATATATATACACACACATATATATATATATATATATATATATATATACACATATATACACACATCAATTCTCTCATTC
Source organism: Danio tinwini (assembly GCA_903798205.1). NCBI lineage: Eukaryota > Metazoa > Chordata > Actinopteri > Cypriniformes > Danionidae > Danio > Danio tinwini. The sequence continues at coordinate 16,307,537 of CAIGQZ010035027.1, forward strand.
CCTTCACAGAGAGTTGTGTGAGCATTTGCCACGTAGCAGTACAATACCCCAACCAAGAGTCTGCAGTTCTGAATAAAGGACAAAAACAGAAGCAGGAGAGAGAGTGAACATGTGGCTGTGCTCTGCTAAACTTTTTTTCTTCCGAAGCCAACAGACGCTGAGGCTACAGAGTCTTTCATCATATGATATTGCCCTAACCATTAGATTCAACAAGAGGAATCGGTGCTTACACACTAAACACATTCGATATTCTTCAAACCTCAAAGCCAATTCATACCTCCAATCACAGCACTAGTCAACATTTGAAACTTATTTTGGAGAATTTGACATTTTCTAAAATTACATAAGGCGATTTAAAATTATAGGCTATAATAAAATCTGAAACCTGTAGAATTGCAACATGCAAAGATGATGTGGATCTTTACAAGAAAACCGCTGGTTTATACAGGGACAATAACTGTTGCTATAAATGTGTGAAGCTGTTTTGCTTCTCTTTCGTCTTAGGCATTGACGACCGAGTCTAAATGACAGCTTGTGTGAATCAAATACCTTCACCATGGTGAAAAAAAAAAAAAGCTGTGAAGCAGGGCTACACAATATCGTTTCAGCATTGGTATCACAACGTGCAAATCTGCAAAAGTCACATGGCAGGAACTGATTTTTTTAAAAGGGTCACGCAACACAAAAACACTTTTTTTGACATGTTGACAATTATAGATGTGTCCCACACTGCTAAAACACTATTAAGACATATATATTTCACTAAAAAGCGAAAGTTGGTTGTTATTCGTTATTTCAAACAAATTCGTTCTTCCGGATTGAAAATAAATTGAAGCTACGTCACGGCGATGAGATCCTTGTGTAAATTCCAGCTTGGAGATTGGCCCTATGTACCGGCCAGTACAAAGTGGTATCATTGGGTTTTCATCATTAATCCATGACAAAAACTTGGTTTGAACCAATCAGCGCGCTCTATTGTGAATGAGCTGCAACTTCATTAATTTGCATGATAGCTTCAATGTTTTTACCCGTTACATTGTTCAGACGGCAAAGACGCCACTTTGTGTTGCCAACCGTAATTAAAATAAAGGGAAGAAGAATTGTTCAGAGACACAAGTCATCAGTGTTGAGTTTATAAATGTGCCGCAATGAAGGCTTTGTTTTCATTTCCCTGCTATGAGAGTGCAGCTGACGTGTGGACTCACATGTGTGGATTACAGTGGTCTGCTAACACGCGACAAAAATGGTGAGGCAATGATGTTAGTCAAATTATGTGCTATAACATGTAAAACAGGATCAGGAAAAAACAAACAAAAAGCAACTCATGTAAACACCTTTATCATATTGTCTTATTCAGAGTAAGACAAATTATTTGGTTACTGTTGTCCATGTAAATGTAGTCACCGTCTATCCCCTGCATCTGTGTTTGTGTTGCCGCTGTAAAAATAAGTGCATGCACATACTGAAACTCCCCTTTTCATGCAAACCCTTCCCGCTGCGATTCAACACCTAAACAAAGCTGGACTTACCAACTTTCCTGACTTTTTTAAACTAGAGGTTTGAAAACACCCTGCTGAGACAGGGGGGGGTTTCATGGTCCTTTAAAGTAAGATGTCAAGCAAACTTAAATAAGTTAAGGACAAAAAAATGAAGTTTGCCACAAAACTTTAACAAAAATGTTTTAAATTATTTAGGCAATTAAGACTGTAGAGTGTTATATTAGATTTTGTTATTGAATTTCTGTACTTCAATACTATCTGTAATTTGTTTATTTATTTATTAGATTTTCGTATAATGTATGGCCAGTGCTTCCCACACATAGACTTTACTTAAGCAGACCACCCAGGTATATTAACACCCACCCAAGTATATTTAGTGACAGATTTTTTTTTACTATTATTAAAATCCTTTTACACTTTTTGTATCCGCTTAATTTAACAAACATCCATGATCGATTAAGTAGTGGAAAATCTTCTCTCGTTAGCCAGTTTTATTCTGTTCCCACGAGACCTGTCAACAATCGTGCAGACAGTTTCACGTGCTCTGCAGACCCACAGAGACGCATTTTTTTGAGACTTTGATTTTGATTTCTTTACTAATTTGATGATGTTAATAGATTACATAGGCTATTTTATATACATATGTAAAATGCTTTGGCATTCAAGTTTGCTTTGAACTTGAAAGAGAGAGAGAAGCAGATTTTACTTGTCAGTGGGTGCACATGGCTCCTAAATAGCATAAAAGTATTTCTTTATTATTTCAGTCTTTTTTGACAGTCTTTTTTTTTTACTTTAACCCATTGAAAAGAAACAGTGTCATAATAAATACAATTATTATAAAAAAAATAATTATGTTTTGTTTGTCATATATATTTAAATATTTATGTGATATGGGTAAATGGTGTTTCAATCCGGCTACCACTGCAAGTATATTTCAAACCTGTGGCAAGCACTGTGCATGCCTCCAGCAAAATCATCCCAATCTATGTAAAATTATGAATTCTTCCCAACAAGAGTCATCTTGTGAATTTATACTTATACAGTCAGAATTATTAGCCCTCCTAAATTATTACCCTCCTATATATTTTTTCCCCAATTGCTGATTAACAAATATGACTTTCTCCAGAAGAAAAAAATATTGTAGAACATACTGTGAAAAAACGCTTGCTCTGTTAAACAGCATTTGGGAAATTTTTGAAATAGGGAAAAAGAAAATTACAGGAGGGCTAATAATTTTGACTTCAACTGTATTGCAGAAAAACTAAACACTGCAATATTGTTATTTTTGTCAAGTTCATGTAGCCCTACCGTGAACTACAACATAAATGTGCCTATGAGAATGAAACACACATGTATGGGGCTGCACAGCTGATACGGGTCAAATTTTAACACTTGGAAGCAGAACTCACAGAAAGCTGCACCACAGGGGTTTTAAACATATGATCTTTATATACAGGGTCCATTCAGTTGAGCAACATGAGAGCACTTACAGCTCATTCACAACAACTGAGCTGTGCCAAAATGCATTTTTACCAGTATGTCCCATGTTAAGCTTTTGTGCACACAACACAATTACTGCAGCTATGATTGGATATCTTGGTGATTTGAAGCAAACAACTGCAATGTAATGTGGTGATGTAGTTATTTCCTGACATATGTTTTGAAGATGATATGTTTTTTGTAATTAATATATTGCACTATAGTTATACAAATGTATTTGCAGAAGGGCTGCACTATATATCTTTTCAGCATCGACACTGCAATGTGTGCATCCACAATATTTACATCATAAGATATGAAATGTTAAGTCTGAATTATAGTTATACAAGAAGCCACAGAACACATGGGCTTTGTAGAGTCGCTGCTAAGTTGTGTGAAAGTTTATTATCTGGATGTATTTTTAATGACTGAGCATTTCAAGAGAGCTTAAAACATTAACACAAAATGTTATGTTGTTTGTAAGTGTAACAAAGGTTATTTGTATTTAATTATTTACACGATTTATGCAAAAAAAAAAAAAACACATTTTCCTTACTTCGATATTTGTATTAGAGTTAGTTTCAAAGCAAAAATAAGATCATTTAAATTTACCCATTGGCACATTTGGTTTGTTTGAAGAAAAAATAACTCTTAATTTTGACTTTTTCTGCTGAAGGTGAAAACAAAACAATATTTTTACTTGATCTAAGAATTTATTGATATTTGGACGAGAAAGAGACTAAGCAAAAAAAGAAAAGCATTTCTGCATTGTGATTTTTCAATTTCTGTACCTGAATACTGTACAGAAAACAGTCAAATAGAGCTATTGAAACCATCTTGTTAAACTGTATGCATATCGAAAAATAAAATATTGCAATATCCATTTTTTTCCAAAATCGTGCAGCCCTAATTTGCAGTAATAAAATGGATAAACAATTCATATGACCCCTGTGCTATCACAGGTAACAATCTATTGCCCACACAAGTAATTATTATTACAAAGTATATGAACATAATCAAGAATAATGCTAAAAATGATAAGTACAATGCATAAAGAAAATTAATTATACTATTTTAATAACTATTTAAAACATACTTGATAAAAACACAATGAGAAAAAAATTCAGACGAAGAAAACAATGCTAAAAATATATAATTGCTGATGGTGTAAAGATGCATTAACCATAAAACACTATATACACAGTGCTCAGCATAATGGAGTACACCCCATTTTGAAAATGAATATTTTTATCCATTTCTCAATGAATATAGACATGTATTTTTGTGCATTAAAACAAAACAGATTTATTAAACAGATATATTTATTAAAATAGTATTGGTCACCGAACAGATTTAGAAATTGAAAGATAATACAATTAAATTCAAGCAAAATATTGCTTCTCTTGATTTTTCCTCCTTTTTTAATTTTATTTAATATTTTTCTATAACATAAATTTGAGTGTACTAGTTTTTGGATAATTATCGTAAGTTATTTTGTTAGATAAGCTCAAGATTTGGCTTCACTACTGACTAATCTAATGTATATGCACAAATATAATATTGTAAAGCTTCCTATTAAAAATATGAATTTAAAAGAGAGATTTGTAAGGGGTGTACTTATATATGCGGAGCATTTCATTTCCCAAACTGTCTTAAATATGTAAAAGGCTGATTTGTTTTCAATCAACTTAGTTTATACCATAATAAATAGTACAAGACAAAATATTTACTAAATTTTAGGGAGATTTGTATTTTGAAAAAAAAAAAAACAGTAAATCTGTTAATTAATAACATTTAACAACATATCATAGTAAAGTTGCAAGATAAATATATTTTAGCTCCTTTAAAGCTTTGGGATTTACAAACTTGCGTTTTTATCTGACTGACTGCGATTTTGACAACTGTAGTAAGAAAGTCTGACGTTATGCAGTCATTTCTGACATTTTCCAGTAATGTTCATTACAGTGCATGTGTTTATCAGTACTTCTATGGAGGTCTGTTCACTCCCAATCAATGCCACTCAACCTACACATCAACTAAACCCATGTACACACAGGTGTACAGCTATTTATTATTATTATTTTTTAGTCAGAGAACATTTAAAGTCCATAGCCAAAGCTGTAAAAACACCCAAAGTGGAAAAGACTGAAGCAAATGCACAGGAATTTGAGACTAATCCTGAACTCTATTTAATTAATCTGAGGTCAGTTGAATCTATGTCGGAACAAGTAGTTTAATGGAAAATAATGAGAGCATGAGCTCATGGTCTGTCTATTTCCAAGAACACAGGGATGAATAGAGCAATACTCTTACAAAAATAAGAAACAATAACAATTTGACATTTTTTTCAGACCATTGTGCAATACTTTCATCGGGATGACAACATCCTACAATACAATATGCCTTAGATGATCAATTGGAAGGATAATAAGAGGATTGTAAAATATTAATATAGCACAGTATGTTATTGTAGGTTGTAGTCGAAAGTGTTAGTTTACCAAAAATTATGTTATTAATTACTTACCCTCATGTCATTTCAAACCCCTGAGACATTCATTCGTCTTTGGAACACATATTAATACATTTTAGGTGAAATCTGAGAGCTCCCTCATCCTCCTTTGACAGCAATTTTTTTTTACTTCATTTTGGCAATTCGAAACAGCTCACCAAAACAAACCATTGGTTCATGACGTTTACACAATTGGTGGGTGTGTTCTGGAACTCCACCTTTTATGGCCACGTTTACACTGCCAGTTAAATGTGACCTAATTCCGATGTTTTGCTCATATGTGACAGATCAAGCCTCCTTTATATGTGGAAATAAAACAGATATAAATCGGATATGTGACAATGCGACTATCATGTAAACCGTTAGATCGGATTTATTGAGGCATTTCATTTTGTACGTCATTAAACTTGCGGCAATGTAGTACCTCTCTGCGGTTTAATGGCGTAGAAGGAAAATCGTGTGTGAAGACACCGACATGGTAAACAACAACAACAACAGGAAACATGGAGGAGGAAAGTGGTCAGTCGCCACAATTTGCTCCCACCAGACCTGAGATCTCTCTTGTACCCACAAATTCCTCTAAATAGAATTCCCTCCGCCTCTGAATCAAAATCATTTTAAAGTTGGGCAAACTTTGCATATTTCGCAAAGCTAAAAGCAAGAATTTCTTCCATCGTGGTTAGTGTGGTGCAGATTCTAGAACCCACCTTTACGCATGCGTGACGTCGTAAATTGTATTGCAAGTGTAAACTCATGAATCGGATACGGGTCACAATTAAAAGAATGTGTAAAAAAATCTTATATAGGCAACAAATCAGAATTGGGCATCAAGACCTGACCGTGTAAATGGGGCCTATGAAGTTCAATTTGTTCCCCCCGTTTCGTTTACCTGGCAGTGAATATTAAACCACACTGACCTGAACTGAACTAAAACTCTGAAAACTGAACTGACACTTTCAATTCACTATAATCTTCTATGTGAAGCTGCTTTGACACAATCCACATTGTAAAAGCGCTATACAAATAAAAATGAATTGAATTTACCCTTTTCAAACTTTAATATTTTGAAGTATTTACTTTATGCACATTTCGCCCTTCCAATATACAGTATGCTATACCTTGGACGTGCCCGTTTAAAACAGAGGAAGTCATGTGAAGGAAATCCGGCGTATACATCAATCGACACTAAGGAGAAGAAACTGTTGAATAAAGTTGTTGATTTTGTTTTGTGTTCACACAAATGCATTATTGTTGTGGTCTGTTTTGAGGATGTTTTTGGATACCTTTCTTGTATTTGAATGAGTCACACCATTGCTGTCTAGAGCATCAGGCAGCTCTCAAATTTTGTCTAAAATATCTTAATTTGTGATCAAAGACAATCGTTCATATCAGAGGTTTAGAATGACAGGGGATGGAGTAATTAACATAATTTTTATTTTTGTGGGAACTAATCATTAAACATGTCATTTGATACAGCATTTAACAGGGGTTCCTGCTTAGTCTCTTTATCCAACATTATCCCTCCTATAGAAACATGTGCTCTTCTCACCTACAAGTCTCAATTTTTCTATTTCTACCATAGCACTTTCTCCTCCTCTTTCAACTATAAACTGTCTAATTTCTCACATCTGGATAAGGTTTTTCACTGATGTCAGGACTGCGGATCTGGAAGAACACAAGCTATTGATTAAGGAACCATTTGATGAGTAATACCAAAGTAAGACCAGATCCATGGCCATTCAGGTTCCCTTTCTATCCATCCTGTTTACCATATTTAGAAGTTGCAGTGTGCAAATTTTTGCATGATTAGGACTATTAGATTGTAAAGACCTTAATAATATATAGTACACACCTAGAACTGTTGCCATACAGGTTTCTAAGTCATTTAAACTATGTTTTCAAGTCCCGCCCTAAACTATTGCCATTGACTGAACCGTTGTTGCCATGTTGAGACACCCAAACAAACAAAGCAATGTGGAAAGTGCTACGCAGCCACACTTTTTGGGAAAGTCAATCAATTAAATTTCTTTTGACAGGAAATAACACACAGCAGCTATAAGTCCTTGAGCAAATGCTCTAGAATTAGACGGTGATGCAGTACTCGCTATTACTGAGAAGTACTATTACTGGGTTTCTTCCATAGTAAAATTACACACATCTGCACATTTAGGTCTTATGAAAGATAATATTTATCACAATTAGACCTTATTGTTACAACTGAGCAAATGTCCTTTCCACATTCTTGGAAAGTTTAAGTCATTTTTCATAGTGAAAGACCTATATGCATTTCAGGTTTTAGGGTCAGGACATTACTATACAAAATCATACAGGCATGTGATCAGCAGAGGACAAAAATGAAGGGAGAGGTATGTGTTTTTAAATAATAATTAATAGAAACAAAACTTCTAAAAATAATTTTAAAAATTATATTCTACAGATACCTACACAATAGCCTAGGTAGGTCTACAATTACATCCCTGAATGACGTGCGGAATTAAGCAGTTACAGCTCCTTCTTGTGCACAATGATTAACGCTGAAGGTGTAAACTATTAGGTTGTCTGCTTTGATGAATATGAACCTCATGATAACACCAAAAAAAAAAAAAAAAAAAAAAACAAGCAGCGATGATAGGGACCTCGCACCCCGGGCTCACCACCGCCCGGTGGCCTCAGGATGACAGAGCACAGCGAACAATATTAAAGCCTATATATTAAAAAAAACCTGAGAAAAATCAATGATTTATGGCAATTTTCCTCCTGTCAGCAGGTGGCGCTATGACTGGGACTCAATATTGGCATATAGATGTCTTCAGGAGAGGAATCTTATCGAACCTGTGAATTTTTAGGCAGGTCAGACATTGTGTGGTTGATTTAAAAGCCAAACTACCTTCTGCCTTCAGGTGGCGCTATAACTGTAACTGGATATTGGCATGTAGATGGCTTCAGGAGAGGACTTTTATCAATCATGTAAAGTTTCAGGCTGATCGGACATTGTGTGGTAGAGTTAATAGCCAAACTACCTTCTGTCAGCAGGTGGCGCTATAACTGTGACTCAATCTTGGCATGCAGATGTCTTCAGGAGAGGACTTTTATCAACCATATTAAGTTTCAGGCAGATCGGACATTGTGTGATTGAGTGTTAGCCAAACTACCTTCTGCCAGCAGGTGGCGCTATGACTGTTACTCAATATTGGCCTGTAGATGGCTTCAGGAGAGGACTCTTATCGAACATCTGAATTTTCATGCAGATCGGACATTGTTTGGCTTAGTTATAAGTGATTTCCTGTTGCCAGCAGGTGGCGCTATAAGTGTAACTGGATATTGGCACGTAGATGTCTTCAGGAGAGGACTTTTATCAACCATGTGAAGTTTCAAGCAGATCGGACATTGTGATTGAGATATAAGTACTTCCTGTTCCATGGCGAAGCGTTGATGTTTGTCAGGGCGCCAGGGACACGCCCCTTGGCGAAAACTCTAGATCTCCACAATATATCATCACTAGAGCTTTCAGATAACACCACCCAGGATGACACCAAAAAATAAAAATAAATTCAGATTTGCTCAAATTACAGAGGTCGCCACATTGAGCTCAGAAAATCTGGAAATCCAGAAGAATCACATTACTGTGTATATCAATAATGTTAAGCATATTTAACAATAAACCTGACTTGACTTGACAGTCAGCTGCCTAAGCTTTTAGACACAGCCATTGTTTTCTTTTGCAAAAGTTGGAATTCTGGCAATAGAAACTTACATCATCGTCAGGAGTGGAAGTTTGCAGTGTCATGGTGACCACAGGAGATGTTGTTACCGGGGAAACAAGAGAGATGGGTCTGTCCTGTGCCAGTGCTGGCACAGTGACTACACGCGTGGGCATCGACTGAGGCGTCTGAAGCTGGAGAACCTGAGTGGGCTGAGGGAGCTGCATTATCTGACCTGCAAAAGACACATATAGCACTTTACCATTCAAATAAAAGAAAAAAAAAATCCAGTTTGTTGCCATGTACTCATGTCCATTAAATCACAAGACTTAAAAGTAAAGTTTTTACAGCACAGACTGGTTTAATAACCCCAATTAGAGTGAAACTTTGTTTTAATCACAAAGGAAACAGTTGTGCAGAGCACCATCCTTCACTCAGGAGCAAAACAAGTCACCTACAGGTAACACAGACAAACACAATTTGTCAGGCATGACGGGTTGCTGTTAGTGTTGAGTTAAATGAGAGGAATTTGCGGCAGTCCCGGCAGGGGTCATTCAGAGTGACTTCCATCCTCTCAGCCACCCACTGACTTACCTATCAGTCTTCTGACAAACTAGAACTAACCTCGTATCAAAACTCTGCAGCAAGCCTGAAAATAATTACCGTGGCACGAACGCAATCAGTTCAAAGTGCATTTCCATTATGTGTCACACTGATGGATTCGGCGCGTATACAAGCAGCTCAAGGCAGTTTGTTTTCTCAAATGGTGGCTATTGAGAAAATGTGAAAAATATTGTGTTGCTTTGTGTAACGTGCCATTTATAAAACAAACTGCAACAACACGCAACATTTCAGTCTAAAAAGCCAGTTGCACTCAAAACTTGTCTCAAGAAAATGATGTGAATGCTAGGACATGATAGACTAGATTTTTTTGCATGTATAATGTTTCTGATAAGATGCATATAGGAAAGGATTTGAATTCTTCTGCTCCACTTGTGCATTCAGGTGTGTGAGGTAAGTGTTTATTCTAGCCGTGAGGAAATGGATACTGAAGCTTGCTGATTTCTGACAGTCACAGATTAAACAGACACTCAAGACATTGAACAGAGTTGCCCACTGGGCTCTTTCATAATAAATTAGCATTGACTAGAGTAAGAATGAAGTAGCTAATTGAATCAAAGAGAAATTGTTTCCTAAAACACTGAAGAATGTTTAGCTTCTCTTGATTTACAATTTTTATTAAAATCTTAACTTTTTTATTCATTCATTTTCCTACAGCTTTGTCCCTTTATTAATCTGGGGTCGCCACAGCGAAACGAACTGCCAAATTATCCAGCATATGTTTTATGCAGTGGATGACCTTCCAGCTGCAACCCAGAATAGGGGGAAACACCCATACACATTCACACACATACACACTACAGACAATTTAGTTTATTCAATTCACCTATAACACATGACTGTGGGGGAAACCGGAGCACCCGGAAAAAAACATGCGAACACAGGGAGAACATGCAAACTCCACACAGAAATGCCAACTGACTCAGCCGGGGCTTGAACCAGCGACTTTCTTGCTGTGAGGTGACAGTGCTAACCACTGAGCCACCATGTTGCCCTTAATTTTTTCACATTTCTTCTAATTTAAAAATATGTTGTCAGAGCATGTCAACTGGTCAAAATTACAAAAAAAGTTTGCTTATTTAATATTATCTAATAAAGTTTATTTTATTTAGTATTTACACAATCAATCAACTTTCAATGGGTTAAAATGTAATATTTATACTATTAAATCAAAACAATTAAAATCATTTGTTATATTGACCAACTGCTATATGATAAAAATGCTAATAATAAATACATAGAAATAAATTATTATCTGATAATAACAAAAGAAACTTATTTAATTTTGTATGCATTGTTTTGTGTTATATATATATATATATATATATA
>CAIGQZ010035027.1:16325980-16359223 GCA_903798205.1 Danio tinwini
AGAGAGAGAGAGAGAGAGAGAGAGAGAGAGAGAGATAGATAGAGAGAGAGAGAGAGAGATAGAGAGAGATAGACAGATAGATATATATTTTTATCCATTTCTCAGTAAATATTGGTAATATATAATGGTGAATTTGAACAAAACTGATTTATTAAACAGATCTTTTTATTAAAATAATATTTAAGTCACATAAGATCTTTAGAAATGGAAAGATGGAAATATATTTTTGTTTAATAATTAATTAATTGAATAAATAAATAAATAAATAAATAGTTTTTTGAATATCACTTATGAATGTTGATATAGAAAGAAAAGCATGTTAGTTTGACTGTGATTGTAAACAAAACCACTGGAAGCAAATTGCCAACTGACAAATCAGATGCAAACTTCCATGGATAGAAATGCTGAAGGTCTGTGTGTATTTGTTTTGGGGTGGAGCTTGACTCACATGTGTGGAGTATGGTGACTGAGGCTCCACTGACGCTGGTGATGACACTGAACTGAATGTGTGGTTTGGTGACAGTGAGTCCACAGTTACATCACCATCTGTGAAAGTACAGTGTAAACAAGGATAGTATTAAAAACAATTAAATTGGTTTCTTCATCTGCACACAGCAACATAATCCCTCCAATGCTGATTAAAAATGCTTTAGCACATTTGATTTTTGTGATATTTGAAAAGTTTCTCTTCAAATCGCTGCCATAGGAATTCCAGTCTAAAAGTGAAAAGAGTACCTAATCGATGGCTGCAGTTTTCTCTCCATCCATCTAAGCTCCATGCTGGTTGCTCAGTGCCAAAGTTCAGGTCAGGAACAGATGGGTCCTACAGGAGGACAGATAAATTTGATTAAACTCAAGTTTATTTCTATAGTGCTTTTACAATGTAAAAGTTCTAGTAAAGTCCAGATTTCAGTTCAGTGTGATTAAATTTTTAAATAAACAATGAGGATTATTTGCAGTTGTCCTTTCTTTCATATTATAATTTATAAATCTAAATTAAACTTTCTCAAATGAGGGAAAATTTGTAATGCTTACCTAATTTTACTGATTGTATTGTTGTATTATTAAATTATAATTTGAACAAAAATAAAGTACAAACCAAAATGTGAGCAATTCATACAATAGAAATGGATGATGGCAAAAAAACAATACATAAAAACAAACATTAAGAATTGTATTGAATAAACATACACTAAATTAAAATATATACAACTATAAATAAAAACAGCAACGCTGCTCATTTTAAATATATTAAAAAGTTTTACATACAAATGAAAACTTGACACTTTTTAGCCTTCCTTTTTGCATTGCAATGAGTTAAAATCAAAAAGTAAATTCATCAAAAAAAAAGGTATTCTTGATGTATACAATGAAGTATTTTGCCAACAAAATAATTTCCTATATTTTCCATAACTTAAAGGGGTTTTGTTGTTATTGTTGTTAACAGATGTCCCCCTCTTGCACTGGTAAACATATCTTTAGAGAAAATATTTAGAAGAAAAAGAGAAGATAAATTAACTTAAAAAGGAGTACATGGTTATTCAATTGAGGATATACACTGCAAAAGTTTATAAAATACTTTAAAAACATGAACATGTTTGTACAGATTGCCATGACAGGTGTTTGACTCACATAGCCTACACTCTTCACCAGCGCCTCCAGAAGCTCATCAGCATCTCCAAGATCCTCCAGCTCATCAAATAAACTGATGTCTACAAAAGTAAAAGATAATCTGTGAACTTAACTTGAACAGGGGCAAAGGCGAGTTACGGAGTAAGGCCAAAAGAATTCAAAAAGGCCAAAACAAAAGTCAAAAAGTAGCCATTCCTTTAATCCGAGTTTGTATCCATCTCAAGCTGCCTGAAAACAATGAGGTGTTGTGTAACACAGAACATTTGGTATGTATTTCAGTTTCTTTATGTTAACCTAAGCCTAACTGACACACGTTTTCCTTCAAAAGACAGTCAGGGTGTATGAATTGAATTCATAGTGTTACATAATAGTACAATCACAAGCAAGTGTAAAAATGCATGAATGAGACAGGTTCACCAATCTGTTATGTGAATCGTAAATTATTATATTAGGTTGCTCAATAGAGATACATATTTACATACGACTCTGCATTAGTGTTCATACTATAAATATTTACAGTCTTTATGCACTTGAAGACTCATAGAAGACTCATGCTGTCGTAGATACATCTAGAAAGTGTATCTTACCCCACTCTCCATCCTGGTCGATGGAAATATCGCCCACTTCCTTACTACTCATCGAAGGATTCATTAAATCTAACATTAAATTCGACGACATTGTGCCTTGAAAACATTAGTAACAGTAAAAGTGAGTCTAATGACGGACGCTATTACAGAGTTCTGCGTTTAGTAGCAAACACTCTCGCTTTTCCCGATTCTGATGAAACTACACAACAATAATGCAGCAAGTACACGTCTTGTTTTACGGTAATTCTACGGGTGCCGAAGTGGCTCAAACCATAACCTAAAACCTTCTGTCAAAGCCTTGTTCTTCATCTCTTCACCACACGGCGGTAGTAGACTGTCAGTTTTGCTCTAGGGAGTCATTTTGAAGATTCGGTTCTTTTGAATGAGTCATTTTAAAAGCGCTTACCGCGCTTCCAAAAAAAAAAAGATTTAACTATTTCACCATATTAAATGTTTAACACATCAGTTGGGGGTATATATTTGCTTTGCAATTTACATTGTAGTATTACTCAGCTTATTTATAATCTAATTTTCATAGCCTTACAAAACTTAGCGTTACATTTAATTGCACGTTTTAAAGAGGTGTTTTTCAAAACCTGTATTTTTATGCATAACTTTACCAAAGTATATTTTTACTACTTTTTTTAGAAACTTCTGTAAATGAACTTGATCAAAATCAGACGGTTTATCGCCAATTACAAACTGGTGACTTAAATTTTGTATTAATAATCCCGTCACCGTCATATCTGTATTTATTTATTTATTTATTTTCTAAACTTATCCTAACAAACTCTATAGGCCTAATATGCATATCACCTAAATGTGAACTCAAAATATGAGGTGACATTTAGAGGGTTGAAGCGTTCTTGATATATTTTCACAGGTTCCCATAAACTGTTTGTATCGTTTTGCTGAATGGCCTAAGTAAAGAAAACAAAAATCTTAATGAGCATAGGAATTTTATCACTGCAGTCAATTTCAGAAAGAGTATGCTATTTCTGAATATAGACATGTATTTACTGCCTGAAAGATGACACTTTGGCATTTGGCTATGTGCTTGCTACACAACCTTGGCCACTCGATATCCTATTTAAAGCATCAGTGTTGGATAAGAAGCAAGATCTGTTACTAATTATTTACCAGATCTGTTCATCAGCAAGAATAAACCAATTCTTTCTAGAGTGACAACAAAGCAAAATATAGATCAAATATCAGGCGCAGCAGCTATTAATTATGACTTTAAAGCCAACAAAATGAACTAATTAAAGCATCAAATAACAAAATCTAGGTAAAAAAGAGCTGTTTTGTAAAATCCAGCTAGAAGAGCTTTACACTCTTTAAAAACAAAGGTACAAAGCATGGTTTTCAGTTCTTTGGATACCGTTAAAGATCTTTAAAAAATCATATTTATTGCATTATAAAGACAGGTTTGCTCAATGAATATATGGATGTTAAACACATTTTTCATGGAAATCGGGATGCCAATACAGAGCCTTTGTTTTTAAGAGTGCATAGTAGAACAGGTTGCTTATTTAAGGTACTAAATAAATGTCAGAGCAGCAGGTCACTTTGGCTGCTTTGAAGATTTGGAACAGGTGTTCATAGCCATAATCTTGTTGGTTTTCCTAGGACGTTGTCAGCTTAACCTGAGGTGGTCTACAACAATGTCTGCTGGGTCTGAACCTCATTCCCACTTTATCCATGGAACGTTTGTTTTTTGTTTTTTTTTACCTAAAGTTTGCATATGTACCCGCTGATTTATCTAAAATTCAGTTTCACTAAAGCTGTGACTGTACCAAATTACACAAAATATGATTGTGCAAGGCTCAACAAATCTGATTTAAGCAATATTTGAATATAGATGAGGATTGTACATTAAGCACTGTGAATATCATTTATTCTGAGTGTTTTAAGACAAAAGCGTACAATTAGATAAACTCATTTGGTGAGAGGTTTGTGAGGCTTTTTATTCTATTTGAACCAATCGTGAGCCACTATGGTCCATTCAGGTTAATTGTGTATAAACCCCACCAGATTAACAGGTTAATGTAACGCACGTCAAGAACATCCATTTGGAAAGGATTAAAGCACCATGCCTTTATGTTGCAACTGAATGTGTTAGCTCAAAACATACTTAGGTTTTCAAACAAGCAGCAACAGCAGCAAAAAAAGAGAGAAAAAGTGACTTCAATCTAAGCAAAACTTAGCTTGAAAGTTTATGTCAGTTCTCATATTTGCCCCATAAAAAGAAAAACAGCAGGTAATACAATTAGCAGAGAATATAGTACATCTGTAGAAGGAAAACAGGTGAAGAGCAAAGTATAATTTTGAAGAATGAAGGATTTCCTTGTCATCAAAATTCCATAAAATCGCCCCCACTGCTTGTTTTCTGTGCTCCATTTGCACTTGCGTCTCTGTGGGTGTTTTCGCTCATGCAGCAGTCATCAAGAGAAAGCAAGGAAAAAATGTAGATTCGAAGTAGAAGAGAGTAAGCAAACACACATTTCACAAACACAGCCTTCTGCTCGCTTCATCTTTTGTTTGTGTGATGGATGCCTTCTGAGATTGATGATGTTCAACACAGTTGTTGAGCATTGTCTCCTCCAAGCGACAACCAAAGAGGATCACTTATCATCTCAGCTTGTGTGAGGGGGATTTGTGGAGGATTTGAGGAGCACATAGTGGAGTGGAAACTGGAGAGTGTTTGCACATGAGTTACCAGTTTCCTAGAGACTGAAAGACCATTTATAAAATGCATGAATGTCGGAATGATGTGTATGTGCAGGTATCACACACCAACATAAACATGCAGGGGATTCATGCTTTGGTTTGTTTCTGTATAGATGATGTAGAGTTAGCAGGTGGCCTAGGTCTGGTGTGCTGGGGGCGGGACGTGGCTGGGACACATTGTTTGGCTGGATGGGTTTGTGAATACAAAGGGATTACTGCATACGGTTTGGCTCACTGACAGCTCTCACTGTGTGTGTGTTTGTTAGTGTAAAGAGAATGTGTGGCTGATTATCCTTGAGATAAGAAGGTAGAAGAAACTTGATGGAAGTTAAAGGGAGCAGAAAAATTTCAGAAAAAAACAGAAGCTAAATTAATAACGCCAAAATGAATGAGCAAAGCTTACTTTGAACTACACTTAAAACTAAAGACTTTTTATATGTATCACATAGAACCTTTAACCCACAAAGATTATTTACATTCCACAAAATGGTTATTTTTAGTGGGAAAAGGCTATTTGCATTTTTGCATTTTGAAAAAGTTGTCTTTATTAAAAAAAAAAATGTTAACTTAAAGGTTCCATGGTGGATTCTTTTGGAACCTTTGTTTTTAAAAGTGTTACAGAAAAATTAAGGAAATCTGCCAGACCCTAGGATAGAGGAATTATATTTTTAAAAATACTTGCACATTCCTTGTTCAATGAATGCTACAATATACCATTCGTACGTTCACATCACATGCACCATACCACAAAAATATTATTTGATCAACACTGATTAAATATTTCAGAAATATTTTGTAGAAACTAAAAAAATATAAATCAGTTTTGAAATTTGTTGTTGTGAGAACATTTATACAGTAAAAGTTTTTACTTTATGACTAAATGCTATCAGCACATTACATTTATATGAGTCGGATATTCTGACTTCCCAGTAGAAACTTTTAACTTGAATACAAGTCTCAATTCTAACTCAGAAACACTGAATATCAAGATACAACTTTTTTATGTGTGTTTTATCAACTGATCAAATGATCGATGATATAATCAACTAATATTAATGATCATTCATCTTGGATTTCTAACTTGTGTATTAGAACAAGATCAGGTTGGGTTTGACATCCTTCCCAGCTCCAACGTAAGACTTGCAAATGAAATGAAACTAGATATAAACTGAGAAATTGCAAGGGGTTTTAAAATCAATTACAAAAGATTGCTAACACAGAATAGTCCCATTTTAAGCAGAAAAACTAAAATCCCTTATTTTTCATATGCAACATCAGTGGAAAGTGTAAAACACACATTGAAATGTGTGGTTTCGGAATGTTTTTGTTTCAATGATCATATTTTGACGACACAGTGATTTGCATTGTCACCTCACAGCAAGAAGGTTATTGGTTCGAGCCTCAGCTGGGTCAGTTGGCATTTCTGTGTGGAGTTTGTATGTTCTTTCCATGTTAGTGTAGGTTTCCCCCACAGTCCAAACACATGCGTTATAGGTGAATTGAATAAACTAAATTAGCCGTAGTGTATGTGTGTAAATGAGTGTGTATGGTTGTTTTGTAGTATTGGGTTGCAGCTGGTAAGGCATCCGCTGTGTATATGCTGGATAAGTTGGCGGTTCATTCCCCTGTGGCGACCCCTGATAAATGAATGGAATATGCTTAAGGAAAATGAATGAATGATTTTATATTTTCGGTATGAAATGACTGTTTCATGTGTGTTTCACATTTGTTTTCAGAATGCCTCAACAAAACTGACTGTAACCTGATTTCTTCTCGTACTGAAGCCAAAAATGGCTCTGAAAGAAAAGAACAATAAGAAAACCTGAGTAAAAAGGAGAGGATAACTAATTGCAGGCCTTGCACCATGTGCCACCATTAGGCCCACACAAAGAGAGCAGTGACAAATGACCATTTTAATTCTTCAGTTTGACTTTAATAAATTAACATGATCTAATAGACTTAAGGAAGGGGGCTCACACAGAAAGCTTTGATTGGTGTGAGATGGGTTGGAAAAAAAGCCATTTGTCTTGTTTACCATGGTCTTGTGTTCTTTAATAGGTCATTTACAATGAGGGGAGCGAGTGTGTGGGGGTTGTGGGACGGGGTGGGCTCCCTCAAACCTGAGGGGAGGGGCTTTGTGAAGTCACTGGTCACTAGAGCCCTAAACCCACACTAGTTCAAGACTGGTGAATGCTGGTGACTTCTGAATAACCTTCGGAGGTAGTGAGAGCTCACCCCTGTTTGACCCCATGCTCTAAGGAACAGTCTGGGGGGATTGCAAGGAGTCTTTGAGCCACCACATAGACTCTAAACACATGGACCCTGGCAGACAGACAGATCTCACTCACAAATGTCATTTTAGTCTTTGGTTTTGTCTTGTTTTTAAACTTATAATAGTATATATAATTACAATAATTGTATATATTTTTATGTGTTGTTTATGTCCAACTGTTCATTATGCTTATCTGATAACATCTAGCTACATTTTCTCATGAGATCAAATTATCTTTTTAGTTTTTGTATTGGTATAATACAGGTTTGTGTTAACATTGAGTTACAATACTCAATGCAAAAAAAGGGTATTTAAAAGTTAAAACGGGTGGCAAATTTGTATGACTATAAGTGAGCTCATTTGCATATCTATATGCTGGTTATACTCCAATGTTTATTACATTTATGGAAGGAAATTCATGTTTATGTTATTCCAAATAATTAAATGTACACAATATATAAATTTATATCAAATTTTGCCATCATTTTGTCATGAGGTCCAATTACCTTAATTCTTTACCCCTTGTCTAATTGAAATGAAATGGACCCTTTTCACAAGATTGTTATGACGTGTTTAATGGTCATCATAATCTTAAATCCTTGGAAGTTTTTAATATTTAAATTTTTTTAAAACGTATGAACATTTATATGTACTTATGAATGTATTATATCATCTTTGCTTCAAATTACAAAAAATGAATTACTGCTTGTGCGAGGTGTTTCTATGCAGCGTCTACGGAACAGGACAGTAAATTTGACGTTACTCTCCTCTGGCTGCCATTATCAGTCTGACACAATTTTTTTTCCTCTTTCTGAAAGTCTTTATAACATCATCATGGAGTTTTTCTTTTATTATTCAGCAAATAAGATTGTAAAAAAAATATTTGTTGTTGTCTCCCATTTACCGCGCTCTAAGTTTGCGCTCGGAAATGTGAAAAGGGTCTATTTGGCACTTACAATAGTTTCTACCTATCATTTCTACATGATCTGAATTGGCAAACATAAACTCGCAATTCTGACTTTTCTACTCACATTTTGGACATCTTACCTCAGAATTGTGATAAACCCCAAATCTGAGGGAAAAAGACTGATATTTTCTTTCAGTTGCAAGTCTACATCTCACAGTTGTGACTATGAATTGCGAGAATTTAGAAATCTGATATCAGCCACATCAATTGCTATTAAGTAAACTGCAGTCAGCAATGTATATTGTTCATGCTCACACATGACATAAACAATAGACTAAACTGATCCAATGCCCTATATCCAAATATTTTTTCAATGCAAAATTAAACCATAAACCATAAAACATTTAAATGGTATGAAAGGAAATAATATCAAGAAGCAACAAAGCTGAAAACTAAAAATAATTGGAGTCAGATGACACCGGAACCCAGACATAATAAATTTAGTATTAGAAGAAGAAGTAGAAGTATCTTTGCGGCTTTAACCCAAAGATTGTATTACATTAGGGACGTGAGAGCTTATTTATTATCATAGGAATTTTTTTTGCTGCTAATTTGGATAAAATGATAGCAGTCATGTAATGGCTTATGGTCTCTTTTCTTGCTTACCACTTAAGCCAAAGAATACACAGTTTAAACTTTGGCTTTGGTTTTTTATATTGCTAAGCATCCAAATGGCATCCACCTGGCTGAGAGAATAATTTCAAAGAACATAAAAGAGGCTCTCAGAAGTGCATATAAAAATCACATCCCTTTGATTTTGCTGGCAAAAACACCCTTCACATAAATGTACAGATTTTAGGAAGTTCTCATTTTTAGGTTTCTTTACAAGCTCTTCACACAGTAGCAACTTAAAAGATTAATTCTTACATAGCTCCTTTAAACAACACTTTGTAAACAACACTTTTTTTACATTATAGTGTCCAGTCCATAAATATTCTACATTGAAACAAAGGTCTTTGGTTTAAGTCCCAAGTAAATGCATGAACTAATCTATGCATATATTTTACATATTGGGGTAAAGTTTGTTTTATATTTGTACATTCATTCATTTTTGAACAGTGACAATTTGTGCCATGCATACTTTGAATGTTCTGTCTGAAATTGCATGTTAGTATGACTTTAAAACAAAATTGGCAAAATTTATTTAAATGTGAACAATGTTGTTCATTGATAGTCATTGGCTACTAAATTAGAATTTGCAAATAACCCTTTTCTGAAACAATATTAAGAAGGTGAAAGTCTGAATGTGCTTTACATCAACTTTACATCAATATACATTTACATTTGTATAAAAACATCAGTCAATGCATAAGATTCCTCTTTGCTGCATATGTGCTAGCCCAAGACATAACATTGCATTGTTTTTTATAGCAGTTATTGTTGCCTTGTTTAAATGTCACACTGTTAAAAGCACATTTTTAGTACACATGTGCTGAAGTCATCTGCCTATGTCTTATCTGATTGTTGTCGTTGGTGAAACCCCTCCTCCCCTCCTCCCCTTGAGCGGGGCCCCGAGCCAGCCAGCGCGCCGCAGAGTTCAGTTCTCTCGGGCTGGGAAGAGGAATCGAGAGGGGTGCTGCCGCGCGCCTCCAGGACAAGACCCGACTATAAACTCACGCGGAATGGATACTCACGACACATATTTACATCTCCGTAAGTCGCCGAGTCTCTTCATTTCCTGTTGCCGCTTTTGTGTGTCATCTTTGCGCGGTTGTTTGTCATAAGTGTGTGTGTGCGTGCAGTTAAAGCGTTATAACAACTTCTCTGATGAACTTCAGACAGATTATACTTCTATCAGCCCGCGTGGATTGGCATCTGTCAGGTGATCGCGCCGTGCTTTACATGCATGATTGGCACTTTAATTGCATTTATGCAATCGATCGTCCTCAAAGCACGCCTGTTGTGTTGGAGTGTTATTTACTGACTTTCAGAGGGTTTCCAGCCGGGTGCGGCATGTACACACATAGGAATGAACATATATCGTGACTTGTTTTATGTCGGAGTGCGAATGACTTCTTATTTTTGGCAAAGTCAAAGAGAACTTTAGCAAGTTTTAATGTCATTGTGTGTTTTAAGACTCAAATCAAAAGTGTGTGTGTTTTGACATTTTGTGTGGCAGTTTGCTGTTTAAGTTGGTTTGCTCTCTGGTAATGAACTGGTCATCAATTTATCCAAGCTGGTCATTCCTAAAACAGTTTGTATGAGCTGACAAGCTGGTAGGTGGTTTGAGATGGTTTACCATCTTGAAATCATATTCCATGTTCTAAAGCACAGCTATACCAGCTTAAGCAGGATTTTCCTGCAGAGCAAGAATTCAGCCTACTGTACAGTACATGCTGAATGGTAATATCAGACATATTTTACAGAATTTGTATTCAATATAATGTATTTTAACTCATGACAAGTCTTACAGGGCAGAGCAGAGATGTCACTTTTTGTAGTTACACCATGCTAACCACAAATTAACTTAGGTTTTTCTACACTAACCATAATTTAACAATGTAGTGAAACTGTAGTTATACAAATGCTACTCAAGATGGCAAAAAGGTTTACCACACTTCTACTATAATAAATACAAGGTTGTAGCGCAAACACGAGTGCATTACATTGTATTAATAGATAGGGTAAAAGTTACTGTGGTTCATATCAACATGTGTTTATGCTCGATAAAGTAAGAATGGAAACTTATAGTAAATAAACAGAAATATTATACTGTAAACTCTCAGTCATGTGCTACCTTGATGTCCAGGTTATGTCTGTTGCTTTTATAGAACCAAACAGATGCACTGTGGGTTTTGAGCTTTGAACGTAATTAATTAATCACAGCTCATTACATTATTTATTTTTTGCAGCAAACTGATTTACATTCAAATCTGTGTTTGTTAACATTTACATCTATACATCTGGCAGATGCTTTTATCATTGCATGTAGGATATACATTTTGACCTTGATGTTGCTTTTAACATGCTCCACTGTATGAACCATGGTGTTACAGTAATAAAAGGGTCACAGAGTCTCTCCAAAGGTGTGCTATCTGTAACTTCGCTCTCAACTTTTCTTGTTGCTATAAGAGAGAACTGCCTTAAGTTATAGCTGACAACATTCCTTTGCCTTTAACAATGCGAACATACAAGTCCAAAGACACGACGAGAAAGCAGAAAAGAGAAAGCATTGCAGTTGTTAGGCCGAAGTGCTCAGAGCGCTTTGTTATTGTCAGCTGTACTCATGCTTTCAAACTGCTCACAGTGGTTTCTGTAGATGCGCCTATATGCACTGTACACTTTCGACATGTGACTCATATGCAGCCTTGCCCTTACCAGCTTTTACATAAAGGAAAACAGGCAGGAAAATGGAGAATATGTTTTCAGAGAGACGGACGCATATAGGAAGCATGAGTTTATTATTTTGCAAATAAAATAGTTTGTCATAGGCTGTCCAAAATACAACATAAACGGCTTCAGGGTGATCCAAAACCTCTTTTTGTATTAGAGTCGTGATCACTTCGACTAATTGTAGTTATTCCATTAAAATGAGATGATTACCTAGATTGATCCAACACAGCTTCATTGGAAAAACATGCTTCAGTGTACATTTCTGTGATATTTATTTACAAAGACATATTATTGAGGAATAAGGGATTATTTTGGTGCAGTTCTTTGCGCAACACCAAATAAATACCACAAAACAATGTAATCAGTGTCAATGATTTTATAATCAAATACATTCAAGTCAGGCTCATTGTGAAAACATAGTCCTGTGGACGTTTCTGGAGACCGCGAAATACGTCCCAGGAGGTACATATTTTTTCAGCTTTTGACTTCGTGAGAGGCCGCTGCATGCGCTTTTTCGTATCTCACTAGTGCCTTTTGCTCCCGCGCAGTTCTCGTGTAAACCCACCAGAGGCCGCTGTTGATCGTCCATCTGTCTGTCTGACTGAATGACTGAATGATTGTCTGGGCGACCAATCCTCCAGTTTGACCCACTCTCCTCCTTCCTAAACCCAACCAATTTTACCGATTGACCCGCCCACCCACATACTTTCCTAAACCCAACCAACGGTTTACAAAAGCGGTCCAAAAAAAGAAAAGCCCTCGTCTGATTTTTACCATGTTTTCAGATTGTACCGCTTTCTCAGCCTGTTGTCCACTTGTTAAATTTTTTTTTGGATTTTGTTTTTGTCTTGAGTTCTGGAGCCGCTCTTCCCTGGATTTGAACCCGTTCGTTGTCGTCGTCATGGTCAACTCCTCTCTGCGTCTAAAGTCCGTCGACATACACGACGAGCTAACGGGACAAACTGGTTGCGGCAGGAAAGGCCTCTACAAGGAGGTAAGCGGTCAGCCGGTAAGCAGCAAAAGGAACGGCGTCATACCGCCCCGTAGCGTTCGCTTAAAAAATGAAACGCAGCCATACGTACCTCCGGCTACATAATTCGCGGTCTCCAGAAACATCCATGGGACTACGTTTTCAGAATGAGCCTGGGTTGAATACATTTGCCTCCCCTATCTATATCCACATGAACAACTTTTCAAGTGTTGTCAGTTTGTTAGCTGGTTTACTTTGCATGGTGTTGTACTTGTGATGCAGAGCACTCATGTTTAAGTCCAGTGAAGGCCGCAAGAGATAAAAGCAATGTAAAATCAAGATAAAATGTTTTGACAAGCACCGACTTCATGTGGATGCGTACAAGAAGATTGTGTATCTAAAAAATAACAAAATCGCACCCTAAGTAACATATTTTAGATTCATAAAAATGTAGACAGTGCCCTCTAGTGGATTTGTCATCTGAAAGTGCAACGAAATGTACCTGGAGGAACGTATTTTAGATTTTGCAAAAATGTAGGCTGAGGCATGTATTTTCAATGAGCTTGGGTCGTATAGCTGCTGCTATAGATAAACTAGCAGAGATGCTATTTTGGCTCTTATTTACTTCTTGTTCTGTGTATATAAACAGGCTGGGGTAATGTAAGTCTGGGGTAAAGTAGACTGGGGCAAGGGTGGAAATCTATTTTGATCAGTGGACGTGTTCGCACCCTGATTGCTTCTTAGAGGACATACTGCTTTGAAATGTTAGACATGAAGCCTTACATCACACAGCGAGGCTAAACTGTGTTCACATGCTTGTCAACACAGGCTGCAGGCTGGAACTATTTTTTTTTTACTGAAGGTGTTTATGATCACCAAGACAACAATTACTTATAAAAAGCTGTGATGCATGTTTTTTTTTTTTGTCATTTTTTGGTCAGTAAAGAACAATGATTATATAAAACTTTGGTAATACTTTAGTTTAAGTTCCAATTACCACTATCAACTACTTACAGTATTACCTTCTTATTATTAAGATATTAGCTGATTATTAATACTAATAAAGTATGCTCTATTCTACATCTCTACTACCAGCAGCAAACTACGACTTTATTGAGCTAAAAGTCTTAGATAATGGTTTGTTAATAGCAAGACTCTAAAATTTAGTGACTACAACTTCATTGCATCTTAATGTTTAATAAATGCTTTAAAACATTTAAATGAATCCTAAATTATATAAATTATAGATAGTTTGTTGAGCATGTTTGCACAATATTTGATTTTTAATGACCCAACATCTTATACTAAAAAGAGGAAAACACTGAAGTTGGTTAAAGGTGCCATAGAGTGCATTGATTCAAAACTGTTCTCTGATATCTACATAGTAGGTATGTGGCCTAGCTTATTGTTTCCAACAATAAGTAAATATCACAAAACACCTTAACACCTTGCCTATAATTTGTAATCAAATACATTTATCTATCTCCATATGGACAACTTTTCTAGTGTGGTCAGTTTGCTCAGTAGCTCAGTACGGTGATACAGCGAATGTTAGTATGGTGGGGATACCGAGCACTTGGGTTAGAGTCCAGTGAAGCACAGTTCCACAATGTAAAATCAAGGTACAACTGCATGTAGGCATGTCACAATAATCAATATATCAACTTATCGTGCAATACATGCACCTCAATAATTTTGTTGATGCAACATACTGTATATCAGCCATCATGTTTACATAAAAAGTGAATGTCTGCAACATTTTAGCTAATTGGGAAGCACCTGTCAACTCATCTAATCTCTGTTGGAGGAACAATGTTTACTATCAAGTGAGGAAAAGGTGAATTTTCACATTTTCCTGATGTGAAAACTACTCACAGTTTGGAAGTTGTCTAAATGAGTTCTGTTTCAAGGCTGCAGTCCAATTTAAAAAAGTGATGATTTATCAGTAACATTAAAGCCAATTTACAAGGGTATTTACATGTCTTTTTTGTCCCGTAAAAGTGTTTATGCCTATTTATATGCTTGTAAAATCATTTTATAAACAGTGGCATAAATTGGTCTTACAATGACAATAATATCAGTTATCGCAGTAATTTCTGACAACATATCGCACTACAAAACCTATTTGTTACAGTCCTAACTTAATGGTTGCTGTGCAAACCTTTTTTTTTTTTAAAAGTGAACTGTACGACAAGCCCTGCCTTCTCATTTCATGTACAGAAGAACATGTATCTGAAACATACAACATACATATTTTAGTAACAAATTTCAGATTTGCTGTCAGTAATCGGACAAGTACTGCCTTCACGTTTATGTGTACAAGAAGAACTTGTATCTGAAACGTAATGAAACCATATCTTAAGTGACATATTTTAGATTAGCAAAAATGTAGACAGTGCCCTCTAGTGGATTTGTCATCTGAAACGTGCAAGGAAATGAACACAAAGCAACGTAATTTAGGTTTCACATTTTAAACGAGCATGGGTTGGATTTTTTTTTATTCAGAAGATGAATTATAATATTATAATAAAGATGCACTACTTGTGATTAGTGTTGCACGGTTTACCGGTACTTCGGTAGCACTGCAATATTACTACTTCAAAATACTGGTGGTGCCATTGTAGTTTGTAAACACTAGTATCGTCATTAACGGTTCTACAATATGTTGCATCTGGAAATATCACTAAAATGCTTAAACATTTATGCCAGCAAATAATCAATAGACCACTTTATTTTACTTTCATTTTAACTGTCTGCATACGGGTCATAGTTTGCTGCAGTCATGACAGATCATGTGGCATGATCAATTATTTATTTATAATATTATTATTAACATTATTATTATTATTATTATTATTATTATTATTATTACAATAACAACAAAAGTGGTGCAGTATATACAAAAAAGCTGAGAAAGTCTGTACAAATAATATGCTTTCAATAATAAGGGAACTTAATTAAAGTATTATGACATATAAAATATAGTATTTCTGACAATTTGCTTTATTTTGTAGATTTGAGTTATGAATTAATACAGTTTTGCGATACTACTTTGTATCATGATACTTCAGCTGGTATAGTATTGTGGCCTGAATTGATGGTATCGTGACAACCTGTAATACATGTTTGGTATAGAATTTCTACAGGGAGCTCCAATTGTGTCAGTCTTCTGTGTGATTTCAAGTCTCTTTTTTATTCAGACTGATTCATGTGGGGCATTGCTTTTATAGGAATGACATATTAAAGAGGCTTTTTTAGATTCACCCTGAAGGCATTCTGTCATATAAAGTCAGCTCCCTCTGCACATTTATCTGGCTCTCAATAAAACTGTAACGGCAGCAGTATTGATACATTGTAGATGTTTGTAGAAAGTCTTCTGCATTGTTGAAGGGCTTTCAAGGCGCCACTTCTTTTAAATATTTCTAACTTGTATTTTTATGCATAATTTGTGCTAATAATTCTCAAATAATGCCCTGTTGGTTCTCACATTTTTCTCACAATTCTTTATTTTCCTCTCATAATTCTGACAATGGGCTATATGCACACAAGGCATGGGATGATAACTGTTTTTTAAGGTATATTGCGGTTTAGAAAAGTCAAGGTTTTAAAACCGCCAAAATAAATATCTGTAATACCGTTCCTAAGGTATGTGTGAAATTTTTTATTTACTTTTTTTTAGCACAACAGTTTTTCCAGCAAAAAATATATCCAAAGATGCCATTTTAAAATGTAAATAACTCTTTTGAAACAAATAAAGACAGCAGTCAATGATTTATTTGACATGTTCATTTGACATGTTTACTGCTCCAAAATATTACACATTTTTAAAAAAAATAAATATATTGTTTAAACTTTTAGTTTTTTACCCAGACATTTAAAAAGAATATATTTTAGAGCAGTAATCACAGTACAGTGATACCGTGAAAACGTGATATTTTTATCCAAGGTTATCTTACTGTCAGAATCTTATACCGGCCCATGCCTAATGCACACAGACTTTTAATTTTCAGCCAGGTAAACTGTCTTTTCATTACAAAATTGCCATTTTTAAGACCTGATTTTTAAAAAAATCAGTGATCTTCACAGCCTGATAGATATACAATATGAAGTGGACAAGACCAGACTCAGACCGGACAAAACACACTGCATTTAATTCCATTACCCCCTGCCATGTCTTTAAAATATGACAAATTATTTTACCCCATTATTTTTAATGGAGTTTCTGCACTAGCTTGCTGGTACTGACGATGATAGTGGTTACACAGTCTTTCTCATCTCATTTTACACTTGAACAAGTAAATGAATGGTTAAGTCATTTAACTGAATGTATTATAATTACATTACAACATTGATGCTGTAAAAGGAACCTTATGAAATTGAAAATTGTCACATTAAACTTTCACCAGAAGTTTATCATTGGCTGAAAAACACTATCTGTGCATATAGCCCATTAATCTAAGAATTGTAAAGAGTCAGAATCCTATAAACAGTAGTAAAAAATACTTCTTATATTATATATATATATATATATATAACAATTTTACATTTTATTCCTCTTTTTCCATGTTTTTAAATACCATTCAAATGTTGTTGTCTTATAATTCTGATATTTTTTCACAGAACTGTGGTTTTGTCTTGCAATTTCTTATATTTAAACTTGCAATTTAAAGAAAAAGATGCATACCCAGAATTCTGAAAATTATTTTAATTGTGAGAAGGCCAATAACTCACAACTGTAAGAAATAACGTTGGAATTCTGAAAAATGTTTTTGTTTCAAATGTATTTCTCTTTTGTCCTCTCTCAATTCCAAGTTTATATCTTACAATTCTGTACTTTCATACAATTCTCACAATTCTTCTCTAATGTGTAAGGAAAAGCCAGAATATATATATTTTTATCAGTAGTAAAAATGAGCTTTCATACAAACATGCACTCAAACAAATATTTTTCCTGATTGTTCAGACTACTTATTTAAAAAGAGCTGAATCAACACAATTATTAAGTTTTTTTGTGACAACTTAAATGTTTTATGTTTAGTCAAACTAAATTTGTAAAAACAATTGAGTTAACATTATTGATTTGTGTTGAAACAACATAAAGGAATTGTGTGGAATTCCATATTTTTTTTACAGTTTACATGAATGTAATGTAAAAAATGTACAATTTAGAATAATTGCTTTCCTTTCTTGTATTCCTGATGCAAAGCTGAATTGTCATACTGTTAATTTCTTTCTGAAACAACTTATATTTTTTGATGATTGTTCAAACTACTTATTTAAAATGCGCTGAAACAACACAATTCTTGAGATTTTTTTGGGACAACTTAAATGTTTTATGTTTAATCCACTTAAATTAGTAAAAATGAATAAGTTAACTTAATATCTTCATGTTGTCCCAACACAAATCAATTGTGTGGAACCTAGCAGTTTTTACAGTGAATCTTTTTCCTTATTGTTCAAACTACTTATTTTAAATGAGTTAAAACAACACAATTCTTTATCTTTTTGGGTGACAGCTTAATTGCTTTATGTTCAATCCACCTAAATTTGTAAAAACAATTAACTTAATAGATTTGGGTTGGGACAACATGTAGGAATTAAGTTAACTTATTTGTTTTATGTCCAAACAATGTAAATTTGTAAAAACTAATAAGCCCCCCCAAAAAAAACCTCAAGAATTGTGTTGTTTCAGCTCATTTGAATCATTTGAACAGCAAACGATTTTTGTTGTGTATGTAATATCCAAACTCTTTTTTCTTTTATTTCTCACCATGGTAATTCAACTTCTGTCTGTTCTGTGATAATGTTACTATGTCTGTCATTGCCCTTGTCTGAAGTTAGAAGTGCATTACAGTAGTTACAGTGCTCAGCACATATGAGTACACCCCCATAAATCTCTCATTTAAGTTTATATTTTCTATAGGATGCGTTACAATATTATATTTGTGCATATACATTAGATTAGTCAGTGTTAAAGCCAAATCTGGAGCTAATCTATCAAAATAACGTACAATAATGTTTCAGTAATTAGTAGCCTAAATTTATGTTAGGGACAAATATTAAATAACATTTTCAAAAATAGCAAAAATCAAGACAAACTAAAATATACACAATAAATATATCTGTTTAATAAATCTGTTTTGTTTAAATGCACCAATATATATTACCTATATTCACTGAGAAACTGATACAAATATTAATTTTTAAAATGTGGTGTACTCTTATATACTGAGCACTGTATAAACACACAAACAGACTTGGCTGTGAACTTCATAGTACATATATAATGTGTATGTACAGTGTGGAAAAAGGCCTTCATATGGTAAAAAACATTCATATGGTATTACAATAAATACAACACAACCTATTGTAAAAGAACGTCCACTGTAAACCTTCAAATCTGAATCCTTCATTACTTAAACCTGACACACACTTGAGCGCACTTCATCCCTGGCCGTGCAACAGGTGGCCCATCTGGAGCGATAGATTTAATGACACTTTGAGCATCTGACTAGGGCAGGCAGAAACGTAGTCTGTGCAGAAGGAGACTTGTCAAAGCTTGGAAAGAGGCTGATCTTTGTGGCAGTAAACGGTTCCTGCTGGATTCAATCGTCGATAATCCCAGTAATCCCATAAACGAGCAGACTCCTCCCTGCGGATCTTCCCCCTACCGCCGTCCCCGCTTCGTTCATATCCCATCTGTTCTGTCAGCGGAGCGAGTCTGTGCTCAGACAGGTGCTTAACTGTGCCCGTGGAGGTTTGGTTGAGTGGTGCCCATGGTCATGTGGCATCCGGCGGCATTGCCTCTTCATGGTCAGAGTCACGGCGGTGAGAGCGGCCACTATAGTCAACGTGAGTATATGATAATATGAGCTGATCTGAGACTGGTATAGTATCTGAATTTAAGATCAGATCCCAGACTGATATTAATACTTAGGCTCTTAGAAACAACATGTCATGTGCAAATGAAGGGATGATGAGAAAACTGTGCAGTGGGAAATGATGAAGTTATTTTGAGTTGATTTTTCATGTGCAGTATGTGTATGGATGTGTTGGTATGCTGCGTGCTGTATGCATTTGTCAACCTGTTAGACTGTTTAGTGTTTCTAAGGAACGCTATCCAAGTCTGGTAGCCTCTTCTCATACACCTGCATTAGTTTTGTTTTTATCTAGTGTATGTCTAAGTTCAGTAAACACTGAATTATTATTTTTTGGCTCCAGCCAGGTCAAATTCATAATTCAGGTTGTCCGTGGGGTCTTAAAAAGTATTAAAAAGTCTTAAATGATATTTTGCAAGGTATAAAACTTTATATAATTTTTTCTTATGCAATTTGTGGTTGTATGCTAAAGGTTGCCTGAATTAAATCTGCGAATAGGATGATGTGTAGTTTATGAAATCAATGAAATCCTACTAGATTTGACATTATGCTGCTTTGTTTACTGCAGTAACCAAGGCAACACCATTATTTTTGCAGTTCAATAGGTGCCAGCCTGCTGAATTAGCTAGATTTAATAGATTTTTATTTGGTATATGAATAATGTTTTAGTTTTGGATTCATTTATTACATTAATATTTACTAAATATACTGTAAGTTAAAATTTCGCCAATATTTCCGGATGAAAAGTGGTTATTAGGTCTGAAAATGTATGGAAAGAGTCTTAAAAAAGGTCTTAATAGGTATTGAATTTCACGCTCTGATTCTTGTATATACTCTGTAATTATAAATGTGTTGTTGTTTTTTTTTGCGTGACCAGTGGCACATTTTTAAACAGGTTTCCTTTACATAGACAGTAAACTACAGTCCTATAAATACAGTCCTGTAATATATAAATATATATTTTCAAATAAAAACAATTGTAACTCTACCCCAAAAAATTACTTTTATTGATTTAATCAAATATAATGTAAAATAAAAATACTTGAAATGACTTAAAGCCAGTTACTAAATGGCTGACATTTTTAGCTTTTAAATTGTTAGGGTTAGAGTTACTTACTGTAAGGTATAATACTGTCAAAAAGAAATTCAGATTTTTTCATTATTGTTTATTTTTCGTTTACTCACTTAATGGATTCTAAACCTTTTTGAGATTCTTTCTAAACAAAATACTGGACAAAAACAGCCATTGACATCCATAGAAAAAAAAACACATCAATAGAAGAAAGAAACTCAAACAGGTTTGGAACAAATGGAGGACGAGTAAATGATGACAGAATAAAAAATTTGGGGTGAACTATTCCTTTAATAAGTGTTAAATAATATCTTTACTTTATTTACATAAGTGTATTTATTTATGATCAAATAAATGTAGTTGTTATATTAAAATGTATGTGTAATAATATTTTAATTTGTACTGCATTGGTTTTAGCAAAAATGCAGAAGAAATTGTTGAACTGGGAAATATTTTTACTATTTTTTGAATTACTGTTTGCTAGTTTAAAATGTAATTTATTCCTGTAAAGGCAAAGTTTAGTTTTTAGCATAATTACTACAGGTGTTTAGTGTTAGATGAAATCACACAAAAAATAGTTGCTGCCCTAAATGTTTAGGTTGAATGAAATTAAGAATATTAAATATATTCTTATATTTACTGACTTATTTCAAGTTACTGTTACTGTAAACTTTATTGTTCCATTTTGGGGCAATTTGTTCTCCAGCGTACTCGATTTAATAATTCCTTACATTTATATAGCGCTTTTCTGGGCACTCAAAGCGCTTTACACATAGGGGGGGAATCTCCTCATCCACCACCAGTGTGAAGCATCCACCTAGATGATGTGACGGCAGCCATTTTGCACCAGACCGCACACCACACACCAGCTGATTGGGGGAGAGGAGACAGAGTGATTAAGCCAATTATGATATGGGGAGGGTTAGGAGGCCATGATGGACAGAGGCCAGTGGGCAGATTTGGCCAGCATGCCGGGGTCAAAGGACATCCTGGGACTTTTAATGACCACAGAGAGCCAGGACCTCGGTTTAACGTCTCATCCGAAGGACGGCGCTCACTGAGCAGTATAAAGTCCCTGTCACTATACTGGGCCATTAGGACCCACACAGACCGCAGGTTGGGCGCCCCCTGCTAGCCTCACTAACACCACTTCCGGCAGCAACCTAGCTTTCCCATGTGGTCTCCCATCCAGGTACTAACCGGGCGCAGCCCTGCTTAGCTTCAGTGGGCGACCATGTGAGATTTGCAGAGAGCTAGCTAGATTTACAACACATATATCACACCACGCACTTAAGACAAACATTAAACAACATTATTAATACTAAAAATACAGCAACTACCTCTTTCCATTTAATTTCAGCAAATCAATTGCACAAGGAACAAATGAAAATTTAAATCTGTTGGTCCTTGCCAAAGTGACCCTATACCAACATCCTGAGGGAAGTATTTAAAATCAATCAAAAAGAGGATGGGATATTTTAGATGTAATCTGATGGGCTTTCTTTAACACCTGGCTTTCATACAAATAGGATAACCCCAGCTCTTTTACCCCTAATACTTTGCTGCAGGTATTCAAAGGTTCAACCCTGGAGTACTTTTTTGGAAATTTTAACAGATGTGTGTGTGTGTGTGTGTTGAGCATCAGTTAAGACAACATTAGCACCTGTCCGCTTTAATTGTGGAGAAAACTGGATAATTTTGAGCTTTTGTCAGCTAATTTAATCTTCCGAGTTTAAAATAATTTTTGGGGCGCGATCAAACGTAGCATGCATTTGCTAGTGAAGTGATGACGCATCGGTTTCTCATTATTATTCATAGCAGAGTTTTCTTATCCCATGAGAAGACCCTGCTTCTTAATTATTCATGAAAGGCAGGGCAGACCTGCAAAGCTGTGCGACCTAATGACTGAGTGAGACTGTGTACGCGCACGGCACACAGTCTTTAGTCGTTCATGAAGGGGCGTATGTGTCTCTTTCCAAGAGGCACAGGGTTTGTTGCATGTTTTTCCCCGCGATGCTGTTAGGGCCTATCCAGCAAAGCTGTTGGTTTGCAGCAAGAATTTTTGTCAGGAAAGCTGTATGAGAATTGGAGACAATTGGAGAATTGTCTTTTATCAGTTGAGTTTGTTACCATTCAGACCTATCCATGCTGCTGTGTTCGCCTCTGTTTAAAATCCTCCAGATTACCGGCAGGGATAATGGTTGTAATAGATAAAGAGACCTGCTGCACGGCTCCACTGTGTCTGCATTCAGACCTGGGGATTGAGGAGCAGAGAAGTCCTCCTCATTTATAGTGTTTATATAAACATGATTATCTTTATAATGATATAACACATTGTGGTTATGTTTATATGAAATTACGAATAACATATCAGGGCATTAAATTACTTACTGTTTTTTTTTTGTATTTTAACTTCATAAACTATAAAATTATGCATCTCCTCACGGTTTGTGTCTCATTGTGTGAGCCAACTGACAACAGTTGTTCACTCCCCTCTTTTTCCCCTGCTCTGGCGGCCTCGCACACTCCTGCCTCTGCTCTCAGCGCTCAACACTCATCATGAAGTGTAGTCTTGAACCGAAAGAGGGGGGTTTTATAGCTCTTTAAAAATTCTTCTGTCTTACTTTCAAAGTAGCAAACCAACAAATCAATGAAAAGGTTCAAATGGATTCAATACAGGCCTTATAAAATGCCATCAGAGTGCTATCAATATTAAACTTTGCTAATTTCCACAGACAATAACGTCTTACAGTTAAATCTCATATATCCTAAAAGAATGAAGTTGAAACATGATTAGACTTGTTTTAATAAGTACTAAAAACCCATGTTGTCATGACTTATTGATTATATTAGTTTTTACAGTTCAGGATTTGCGAATTTAAAGGAATTATTCTGAAATGTGAATCAAAATAGTAGAAGTTGCATCATAAGTAAATCTTAAAATTTTTATCTTGTTTTATGTATTATTTATTGCTCATGCTTTTTTATTGCTCATAGACATTTTTGTTACAGAACAGTGTTATTTATAAAATGTCTATTATCTGTTTTTGCCATAACTCTCTCTCTCTGTAGGATTTGCTGTTCATTATACATTTCCTGTTATTATTTATCATCAATAAGTTGTGCTGCTTAATATGTTTTTCTGGAAACAGTGACACATTTCATGATTCCTTGATAAATGAAAAGTAAAAAACAGCACGTATTTCAAATCGGAAATCTCTATCAATGTCTTTACTGTCAGCTTCATGCATCTTTTCTATATATATTCTTAGCATATCAGTAGTAGCTTGTGTAATTAATCTGTGACCTCCGCAGTCCGCCGTTGATAGTAAGAGTAGAGTTGGCAAGGCTCTTGTACTCTAATGCTGTTCAGCTGTTATAGATCAGGGTGAGGAGGCACTAGAGTATTGTGGGTATTTTGGGAAAGTCTGCTCGGATCAATCTATTTCAGTATATCCTTTTATATCTTACACATTCAGTACTTCACCCGCATCACTTCTATGCTTCTCCGTTTCTCTCCTGCTCCTGCTCATTATCTCTCTTGCTCTCTTTGTCTCTGACAATAGTTTTGTTGAGGGACGTGTATTTGTGTGTGTAGGTGTGTGTAAATACTTTGAATGACAAGAACAAACTCTCATTTAATCACACAATACAAAGCGGTGATGGAAGTTGTTGTGGCTGATTGATGGTCACTATCTGCTATTCTTTCTGTTTTTGTTTCTGTCTTTCTCTGAAAGTGTTGACGCAACAAATACAACTTGCACAATGCTGACGTACCAAGCGAGCCTTATGGAAGTTTGCCTGAATTTTACATTCTAATAATAAGCCAGTTTACATTAGGCATGCACCGATATGGATTTTTTGGCCGATATCGATATCCGATAACTCTTTAGATTTGGAAGCCGATAGCCGATATATTATAGTCAATAAATATTTTAAAATGTTATATTTATTATACAGTAAACAACTGATTTCATTTTAAAAACTTCAACAGACTTGAGAATTACTTAGATATTAACTCACAGCAATATCACAAATAAAAGGACAGACTTTGAAGGTATAAACAATGTGAGGTAAGCTCCGTTAGTGTACTGGACAAGTCTGAACTAGTTCGACCCACGCATTCGCGAGGCAGGCAATTCTGTACAATTACGTAATCTATCGGCCTAAAGATATCGGCGTAATTATGACATCGGACCGATAACGATAACATTATAAATAGCATTTATTGGTGGATAACGATATGGCCGCCTATATATCGTGCATCCCCAGTTTACATTGAAACTAGGGCTGAACAATATATTGTATTAACATTGATATTGCAGTGTACGCATCCGCAAGATACACTGTTAAAAGATCAGTAAATGAACAGTTTTCAGTATTTTGTTATTCATATTTTTTGTTTATTTATATTTTTGAATGCATTATAAGACTTTAAGTTATAAGTGTCTTTTATTGACATTTTTTATAGTTTGAGGTGAAATATTGAATGGGTTGGTGTTATAAATTTATTTATCTCTTACAGAGTCAAGACCTCGGTTAAACGTCTCATTTGAAAGACGGCGCTCACTGAGCAGTATAGAGTCCCCTTCACTATACCGGGGCGTAGAACCCACGCAGACAACAGGTCGAGCACCCCCCTGCTGGTCTCACTACAAATTACTGTACAAAAAAATGGCAATAAACTGCCAGTACTTTTCTGTCATTTTACAGACTCGCTATATTATCTCTTTATTGTTTCTTATACAGTATATTATTTCAAATGATTAAAACATCAACAAACTTCACTCTGTTAAAGTGCAGTGTGAAGTGTTTTTTTTTTTTTTGCATTATAAAGGTAAAGGTTTGGTAATGCAATTCATAACCATATATTTAAATAAAACTGAATGACAAAAGTGTAAAGGTTTCTCATTTGTTTTCATTGTTTTCAAGGCCCGTGAGCATTTCAAGAAAGTTTAACCCATTCAGGCACACAAAAAAATGTTCTGTTTGTAATTTTAGAGGGGTCAGTTTATTTTGTAACTTTCTCTAAGGTACACTTACAATGAAAAAAAAATCATAATTTAGACGTTATTTACTTTATTCTGTTCTATTTTTGACCCTTATCATCAGAAAGCTTTATTTGGGTGGGCTCTATTTGGGCCCACTGTAGACTCAAAAGTAAATGGTCACTGCTGTAATTGGCTAACAGTTTTGCATATTAACAGGGCTAAGCAGACAGTGAAGTAGAAGTGTTCGTTGATCTACTGTGGAGGTGAAGCTTATCCATCCTATTACATTCATTAACTCATTCATTTTCCTTCGGCTTAGTCTCTGATTATCAGGGGTCACCACAGCAGAATAAACAGCCAACTAATCCAGCATACGTTTTACGCACC
This sequence comes from Danio tinwini, assembly GCA_903798205.1. Lineage (NCBI taxonomy): Eukaryota > Metazoa > Chordata > Actinopteri > Cypriniformes > Danionidae > Danio > Danio tinwini. Next base: position 16,351,800 of record CAIGQZ010035027.1, read on the forward strand.
GGATGCCCTTCTAGCCGCAACCCGGTACTGGGAAACACCCATACACTCTCGCATTCACACACATAGACTACGGCCAATTTAGTTCATCCAATTTACATATAGCGCATATCTTTGGACTCTGGGGGAAAGTGGAAGCGAACACAAGGAGAACATACAAACTCTATACAGAAATGCCAACTGGCCTAGCTGAGACTCAAACCAGCAACCTTCTTGCTGTGAGGTGACAGTGCTAACCACTGAGCAGCCGTGTTGCTCTCATCCTATTACATCATAGGAACATTCCAGAACCTGTGATTTTGTCAGACCTTCAATATCAGCTGATTTAAAAAAAAAAAGTAAAACTGTTCAGTTCTGAAACTCAATTGACATTTTTATAGTAATATGGGCTCAAAATGTCAAAATGATTATGGGAATATTTGAATTTTATCGATTTATTTATATTTTATATACAATGTTATTTTACATTCGATAACCTGTCAGTACCTGAATACTGTTAGACTGCCCAGAAAACCACAAAGCACTGTTTATTTCATTTGTATCTTTGCTCCATTATTTTTATTTATGCTCGTAATTTGTTTATTACATTTTATGCATGATTTACTTCCCTACAGATGCATCCCAATCAGTCTAAAATAATGAATTCCTTGCGAGTCATTTTATCCATCTGGTGAAATTGTATTCATATCGCAATATAATTGCAGACAAGCAAAATATCACAATGTCAGATTTTTCCAATATCGTGCAACGCTAAATGAATCAGCTTTAGGTTTTTAATAATTGCATGGTCTTGTTTTGGGTGAAACATACATTAGAATTATGCTGACATTATCTAGGCCTCAATTTACGGACATGACAAACCTTCACCCTAAAATAAAAACCACCTGTCATCCTTTACTCACCCTCACGTCATTCCAAAATAGTATGACGTTGATGAGTGAAATATTGGCCATTTTTTCTTTAGGATGACTGTGGTCCTACTACAAGTGCCCGACCACACTGATACTTGGGTTTCTCTCTCATGTTCGAGAAGAGTGAAAGCGGTTAGGGAGAAACAACATTAATGCCTGATTTTAATGCATGTGATTAAGAAGCACATGTGGGTGTGGTGTCTGGGTGCTTTATCCATATAGCGTACAGTATTTAATCCATGGTATGCATGCTGTTGTACAACGTCTGTGTAAATTACATATTTTGTCAGCATGTGGTGGATGTTTTTCACAAGAGATCGCATGGGATTTATATAGAAGGTTAGAAAATATACACATTTACAAATAATGTGCAGTGGTACAAATGTAGAGGTCATATAATAGAAATCATGTAAAATTAATGTAATAAATGAATCCAATTTGACTATCTGTCCCTGTAGTCATACTTTTTGTGAAACAAAGTAAAAATGTTAGTGTTTTATAGCCTGTATTGTGAATTTTTGGTTGTTTTGATTGACAGTACAGGGTCTTGGGGTCAGTACTGAGAAAAATTTCTTTGTTGAGAAAAGTTTCTTTGCTGGGATTCTTTGGACAGTTTTTCAACAACCTACAGTTCATATGACTCAGCACTGACATAATACAGACAGAGACTCTCTTCTTCCTTTATATTCTTCCTTCTACTAGTTCACTTTGATTCCTCAACTGCCTCTTTTGCTGAAGTACTAAAGGTTATGAGTAGGGCAGAGAACACATGATTCAGTCTTGTGCTGTTAGGTCCGGTTTGCAGTCTAGCCTCCTTTGGGAACACTTTTTTAGTGTGCATGAAGTTTACAGCATGTACAGTAAAGTTGTTGCCTTTAGGAGCTTAAAAATGCAGTAACTCATTAATTACTCTAGCTTATACAGTATGTTGTTTAGAGTTAGCACATAAAGCTCATTGGTAGGCTTCTTTATGAGTTAAAACTGAAAGGATTGATTGGCTTTTTGATTGAAATATTAATAGAAATTAGCTTGTTTTATAAAGTTATGGCTATGGGAAGGGTTACACTAGAATGTTTGTGAAAAGTGTAAATATTTCATTTAGGGTGAATGTTTGTGACTATGTTTTTACGTAACATAGGCTCATTCTGAAAACGTCCCTATATATACCTCTATACATTTCTAGAGATCGCGAATTATGTAGCCAGATCGGTCGATTGGTCAATCAGCAAGTCAGCCAGTTGACAGTGGCCTCTGGTGGATTTATGTGAGAACAGCAGGCGCAAATTGCGAGAGAAATTTGAGATCTGAAAAAGCGTACACAGCGATCTCTGGTGGATTCATGAAAAACAAAAACTGCAAAAAAAACATAGCTTCTGGGACATATTTTGCTCTCTCTAGAAATGTATGTAGGGGTACGCAATCAGAATGAACCTAGGTTGTTTTTACTTTCTTGTCACAAAATAAACATTAAATTAATCTTCCACAAAACCCTCAAGCTATGAGCTAGCTCAGTTTCAGAAGTTTGTAACCGCTGATGATGTTTTCCCGATTGCTACATTGGCTACTCTACATGGATTGGTACATCTAGGCAATAAAAAAATAAATTCAGTGTAAATGGTGACAACCCAGCAAGCGTTTTTTTTGTGTGTGTGTGTTCAATAGTCCAAAAATATACTAGTAATCAAATAGACAAGATTCAATGGCTACACATGTGATGTATGTCTAAGTATGACTTGTTTTATGACTTGTTTTTAAACTATTGTTAGATGTTTACACTGTAAAATGGAATAGTTGACTTTAAAAAATTGAGCAAACCCATTGCTTTTAAAGGGATTAGTTGACTTTACTTTTTTTTTGCCATTGCCTCAAAATTTAATAAATGAACTATGTGCATAATTATAAAAATTAAGTTAAGTCACACTAGCAGTTCTAGTTTACAACAGGTTATAAATAATAACTTATCAGCTTTTACAGTATGTTGATTTTCACTGACAGCCCAGATTTAGCCTTGTTTTGGCAAACAGATTTACTTAACAGGGACTGTAAATTTGAGTTTGAATTCTCTAAAGGCTGATTTATACTTCTGCATCAAGCGAACGCTTATGGTTCGGCGCAGCCTTCGCGCGGCCACATAGCCCTCTCCATGGCTGACACTGATGCGCACCTCTCAAAATGATGCATAGCGCAAGCTCTGTGATTGGTCGGCTTGGTAGCGGTGACGAGTGTGGGCGGTGCTGAGAGCCACAAGCCCAATGGAGCAATTGTTTACAAGTGTCGAGTCCCATGAAGTAGCTCCATATAGAAACTTTTGTTTTATGTTTACCTTATGATTAAAGTTGTTGCACGTCTGCCTCTGAATGAGCGAATTTTAGCTACTTGTACATTAAGGTAGCGTTCAGAAAACATAGATATTCTAACTCTTCAGAATGATTGGTCATCTAGCGATCTCCCATAGTAGTGTCTTGTTAGACACACGTCAGAGTTCCCACTGAAAGGGAACTTTTGTTTTGTGTTTACCTTATGATTAGAGTTGATGCACGTCCGCCGGTTTCCACCTCTGAATGAGCCAGTTTTAGCTACTTGTACATTAAAGGGCACATAGGTTACCACTTTTTCCAGATTTAATATAAGTCTTTTGTGTCTCCAGAATGTGTCTGTAAAGTTTAATCTAAAAACACCCATCAGATTTTTTATTATACCTGTCATAAGTTCCTTTTTTGTAGCATTTAGCAGAAGCTAGCTGTTTTTGTGTACTGTGCCTTTAAGGCTAGTCCTTCACGCCCACCGTTTCCACGTGCCTGGCAGCGGCTCCCTCGGCTGCGTCAGACAACAGACAAACACGAAGGAATAAGATCTCACGTAACGTTTGTGAGGAAAAACAACAAGAACTTTACCAATGAGTATTTGATGCATGTTGTGGAGTTGCAGGATGAGTCACACACAATGTCGTTACAAAGTTCACGCACGCACACGCACACACACACACACACACACACACACACACACACACAGCGCTGACAGGCACACACAGACAGCGCGCGTTTAGCTTTGCACTGTTTTTGCACGCAAATGTGACAGAATACAGGTTAATCTCCACTGCTGTATGGATGTCTGTTATGTTAATGTACAAAATAAACCTGATTTAACGTCCACAAACCGGGATTGAAGCGTCTTTTATGATTGTTCAGACACGCGGCTGTGTTGATGAAGTAAATGGCTGTAATTCATTACAAATATGCACTGTTTTAAAACATTTTAAACTTGTAAAACTCACTCTTGATCACATTTGATGATGATTGATGATCCTAGCAAACTGAACAGACCTTTTATTTATGGTTGCTTAGTTTGCTCACGTCCTGGTGCTGTGTCTGTTTGATATGATTACACACGTTACTGTTAATAACACGTTACAATAACACGTTACTGACATGTTAATACGCAGCTGTCAATCAATTCGGTGGGCGGGGGGACCGCACTCCTACGTCAAGTTGCGGTCGGCCTGAAAACCGCTCCAATTGGTCCACCGTTTTTATGTTGTTAAATTGAAAAAAAAGGACTGAGTGTGTTTATATCACCCCAATATGACGGTCTATACACCATACATACACATATGTCTGTCCAAACAGCTTGAAAAGTAGATTTTTCACCATAGGTGCCCTTTAAGGTAGCGTTCAGAAAAAACACAACACCGTGAAGAAACTCGACACAGAGGAACATAAAAACCCTCACTGCCATCTAGCATTTGAGAAGTGTTATTGCAGAGCAACACAAACAGCATGCAGAAGTATAAATGCACAGTTATGCGCAATTCAGGCGCCGTGGGTCACGCCGATCACTCAACGCAGAAGTATAAATAATTTTAATCACAAAAGCGAATGGAAGTTATCAATTCATTTAATATCTGTTAAATACAGTTTGTGTATTTTGTGATTCAAAAGGGTTTTCCATTTATTTAAGGTTGTGAATTGCATTATGGAAGCTTGATCTCTGCTCTGTCGACTTTTGATGTTGAAAATTCAACTCCACAGTTTAACAAAGTGACTTTTACTGACATTTTAGCAGTTTGAAATAATATTATAGATAAGAAATAATATGGGCATCACAATGGCGCAGTAAGTAGCATGATCGCCTCACAGCAAGAAAGTCGCTGGTTCGAGCCTCAGCTTGGTCAGTTGGCATTTCTATGTGGAGTGTGCATGTTCTCACTGTGTTGGTGTGGGTTTCCTCCGGGTGCTCCAGTTTCCCCCACCAGTCCAAAAACATGCACTATAGGTGAATTGGGTAAGCTAAATTGTCCGTAGTGTATGTGTGTGAATGAGTGTATATGAATGTTGCCCAGTGATGAGTTGCAGCTAGAAGGGCATCCGCTGTGTAAAACACATCGTCACCTTGGAATTATAAGGCTCTATCTGCGTTTGGAATGATTTTGAGATACTGAGCTTCAAAGTTTTTGCATTCCATAGCAAACAGTATGTGTGTAACATTTGTTTTTTAAATAAAAACCATTAAAATGTAAACAACTTATATAAAAAACATCCCATAATGTAATTAAGTTGTCATTTAATAAGAATATGTCAATAACTGAATTTTGACAAAAATGTCAGATAGAACCTTATCATTCTAAGGTGATGACATGCTGGATAAGTTGGCAGTTCATTCCGTTGTGGTGACCTCAGATTAATAAAGGGACTAAGCCGAAAAGAAAATTAATGAATAAGAAATAATATATAGAGAAATAAGTTGGAAATAAGTCTGTAAAATAACAAAAAATGTACTGGTAGTATTACAGGTTTTTTGTATAATATACAACACCAACCCAGACAACATATCACTTTAAACTATTAAAATGTTAATAAAAGTCACTAACTTTTTAAGGTTAAAAGTTGTTGGAAAAAAGATCACAGATCACTGTCCTTAATATCTAAAAAAAATTACTTTTTGACCAAATGTTACAGTTTTTCTCAGTCACTTTGGTGCATTTCTCACAACACTATTTATAATGGCACAACAGTTTATGCATTTCTCAAAACAATTAGTACAAACTGCAAAACCTAGTTGATAACCTGCAAAAGCGTGTCACTTGCTCAAAATGGAGAGCTCATTCCTCAAAAGCAAGTATTCATGTCAATGAAAGTGTCAGTGTCATCATGATGAAAAGTCCTGCCACCATTGTTTATGAACAAGATGGTCAAATGGCTTTGTCATGTTTTCATTATGACACTTTACTCTGTACATTAGGACCAATGCAAAAAAGCAAAAAAATAAATAAATTGGTGACACGTCCTGAAAATGCTCCAGACAGCACTATATACTATTTGCACAGCCATTTGAAAACTACAGTACAGTTACTTAGACATCACTGCATTTACTGAGGTATCTGAGAACAAGACACTGAATATTTGTTTCACATTTTTACTGCATTTGCTCTTTGCAATTCTAATTTATTCACAGCATTGTTTAAAAGAATAAATACAGCCTTATTTACAGCAAACATAAACTCCCTTTGGGTAGAGCTGAGCACAACTGTAAATGATATTACAGTACATATTGGAACTGAACCTACAACATAAACAAGTCTGTAAATCATTCATCAAATTGTTCAATTTAGAAGACATTTTGAGGGAAAATAAATTTTTTAAATAAAATGAGCTTGACAGATTTTGACAACTAGTTCAACATTTTTGTATGTAATGACTCAAGTAATAAAATAAGTACTATTAGTTTTATATGGAATGACTATTCAGCATTCACAAGTTTAGTTAATATTGACTGACATGACATAAGCAAATAATAATGTTACAAACAGCAGAGAGTTGTATGAAAGCAATTGATGCATGTCCAAAAGTATTCGCAATTTGCTGGAAGGAATGAGAAACTGCTACTATGATGTGCACAAATGACTAATTGTTTTGAGAAATGCATTAACTGTTGTGCAAATGTAAATAGTTTTGTGAGAAATGCACCAAAGCCACTGAGAAAAACTGTAAAAGAGTCATCAGGCTTTCAAAAACCAGACCGCAGTTGCCACACTGTTTACATTGGCAGCCAGTGAAAATATGGATGGGTCATTTTGACATTGTTTTGAAATGTGCAGCTCTCTAGAGATCATGCCAGAGAGGATACTGAGGGTCAGCCACTGTTTTTAAATTGCTTTCAGGCTCTCTGATGAGTACTAAGAATCGGTTTTATTCTGATAAACATGAGCAGTTACTTCACTGACTCTTGTGCAATATTCAGCAGAACAGTCTCTGCTGATCTGTGCTGATTATTACATTTCAAGTGATACAATTCAAGGATCATCAAGATATCTCAGACCCTTTAGGTTTTTAATTGAGTTTGTGCTTATTGGCACAGATGATCATATGCCGAAAGATCAAGACATGACAGGATGTTTTGAAACATTATGATTAATGTTCCTTCATTTCCTGTGAGCTTTCTTTCCAAAAGGTCAGCTTTTTTTGACCATTTGCTATCTATCTATCTATCTATCTATCTATCTATCTATCTATCTATCTA